>JAHWFO010054113.1:38352-59694 GCA_023313115.1 Rhysida immarginata
TTAATAAATTACTATTTAAGATACTGTGGGACGCTAAAACGAAGTAGTTCGATCATTTTGTAGACCCTGGAAATTTGCGGCTTAACGTGAATTGCAGCCTTTAAAGGGTTATTTTTTCGTTCCACCGTGAAATTTGCGGCTGCATCCTAAAGTGAATGCGGCCAATATTTGAAAAAAATGCGATAATTCATAAATTAATATCAGAACTTTTTTAATCACTTAACGAAAGAATGCCATCGTTCGTGGTTGTTTCTTTCTTTTGGAAAACGATAGATGTGTAAATCGCTGTTTTGGCTCCTTCTTGAGCAGTGAGGAGCTCAACAATTTTACATCTTATAAGTGTTATAAATACTGGGTTTATACAAAACTATTTTATTCCATCTCTACGTTGGAATGAATGTTAAATCCTGAAGCGAGAAGACTTGTTTGGAACCAATTCGAGTCATGTGACTTAAGAGCACCCAGGATTGATGTCACACCTGCACTCCCTATATTAACGCAGTGGCTATTTACATGGGTTCGTGAAAACATGCAGTTTCACGCCTGAGGCTTATGGTTAGTTTAGGTCATATGCAGTTTTCACACCTCAGGTTGGGAAAATACCTCGATTCACGTACGAAGCGATTTAAAAACACGTTTAAGAAATCTTTTCTTCGGGTTCACTTCATTAATTCGCGTTTTTTTGTTTCTTGACTTTCTGCTTTGTATTGGGTGAAAAGGCCTATTGGAAAAGTTTATCTTTTTTTGCTTTTCATGAATTCTTTTTTAATCTGATTTCATTGACTTTCGTTTTTTATTAATATTTGAATGGCTGAAAAATTTAACATGGATTGTGTTTTAATCTGCTTAAGCATTTTTTAAAAGTAAATAAATAAGTGCCATTTGGAACACTAGCCGCAGGTCCAAAAGCTCTTATCCTACACCCTGTATACAAAAGAGTTAAAAAAAAAAAAAAAAAAAAAAAAGAAAGAAACTTAATCTAGTCTATACATAATATGCTATTTATAAGAAATTAGTTTTGAAATGGATTTGGCATTTGAACGTAATTTGTAATTTCTAAATCTCTACTATTTTCTTCTACTACTGGCAGAGAGCTTAGAGATGTTTTTCTCAGTTTTCGTTGGCCCCTCATTTTTTTTATTTTTTATTTTTTTTTATTTTTTACAATCTTTCCAATCTCACATTTATTCCTTTGTTTAAAATTCAAACTCACAATAAAAAAAAAAAATGACAATATTCTTGTCACTAACAAAGATTAATAAAGAAAAACATTAAAAGAGTCATCATCGAAATCCAAAAGAGAACTTTAATGGTTACAAAAGTTGAAAGTTAAGAAAAAATTGAGTTTAAGGAAATGCCCTAAAAAAAAGTCGCAAGTTTGCATGCTCAATTTCTTATGGAAATTTTTCATTTGCGTGCCTTGATTAGATTTATTAATGCATGGCTGTAAATGAAGTAGTACTAGGTGATAGTATCGATTTTAGCCAATGTATCTACTATTGATTTAAGGAGTTTAAATGTTTAATTTAAATTTAAAATGAATTTAGTCTCCTTATAATGGGGAAAATCGTGAAATAATAAAAACAAAATTAAAATTAAAGTCACCAATATTGAAGAAACTTGGGAGATGAAAGAAAACTCAGGGATGTAGTCTATTGAAGATGTTGTTGATGGTAGAAATAAAACCAGTCTATTGAGGATGTAGATGAAGTTCTTGTGCAGATAATGTTGATAGGGGAAAACGATAATTAGAAACAAACAGTCACACTGCACAAGGAAAACTGAATGTTGATATTTCCACCATGTAAAGCATACAAATCAAAAAATTAACATAAATTACCATACTCACATTCACTTTCATGCGTAAAAGCAAGTAAAAGACATGTTTCAGCACACAGAAGACAGAACAATTCCAGGATGGCAAGCTACACTGTTCCGAAAATGGTCAACATGATCTTTGCTTGTGAATGATTGGTTGGTCCGATTTGGATGATTTTATTTTAGTATGAGTATCGTAGTTTTAAGAAAAAGCTTATTGGCATAAGTTAAGATGCTAGTAGGCATCATTAGGTTGTGTACTGTGTGCACAGACAATAAAAGAAACTTGGTTGGCCGGAGAGCGATGCCGAAACGCAATATAGCGCGTGCTGTATTGACGTATACGCTGGTTATTGCGACTGTTGGTGGCATCTCACCAAAGCACGTGACTGCATCGAGGGGCTCGCCAAGGGGAGGTTTCGGTGCTCGTCCTCCTGCTTATGTAATAAAAGGAGCACATTGCGCTTTTGTTGCGTGGTTCTAAGAATATTTGTGCGGGAGTCCCTGTTGCAGGTTGCTCGGTGGTTTGTGAGTCCCCACTTCACCAGTCATCTCTCCTATTCTGGTCTTAAGCATTGGTCTAGTGCACATTTTTTTTAAAGCGAACTGATGCCCTGTACGGGAATGAAATGTTTTATGTTGCATACAATAGGTTAAGTTAGATTTAGCGTGTCGTTTGAGGGGCCCCTCAGGTCAAGGACCCTGCATGCCTGATTTAGCACCAACTGGTATATTAATCTGTATATTTTAAAAGGTAAAATAAATGTTTTTGAATGAGCTATTGTCTTTTGTGTCAAGTCTTTCCTCCGATTAGTCCAGGTTCCGAGCCCCTGACCGGTCTACCCCTTTGATTGCTGGGTTTAATAAAGTATTGAACTTCAAGGCGGGGGTGGCCAGTGACAGTTCCATTTCATGCAAAATGGTATTTAAATTTATTTATATTATTCTTATTAGTAATAAATGTTGTATGTTACTGTATGTTCAAAATACTAGTCAAAATTTAAAGGAAAAAAATTTTTAAACATATTTTGCCATTATTTCATCAATGGATGGATCGCAACAATTTATTCTCAAAAGCGAAGTTATAATGATTAATTAATAAACAATCGATATTATATATTTTTTAATGATGGTTTTCTTCATTCATTTAGGCATAATTGAACATGGATACATGTTAGACTAATACATGTGTTTTTAAGAAAATTAAAAAAAAAAAGAACATTTCAATCGTCAAAGTTTTAATGTTTAACATATGTAAAAAAATGAATAGATATCAAACAATAACTTGACTTTAAAATTTTATTTTTTTTTAATTACAACTTACAATTTGGCACTTTAAATTTTTCGCTTTTCTTTATTTTTACCTTTTAATCTATAGCAAAAAAATTAATTCCTTACAAAAACAATGAATTTATTTCTGAAACTTATTTTAAATAGATCAAAATATCTTCGAAATGAATAAAAAATACATTATAAGGATAAAAAATTAACGAACTATCCTTCTAAAATTTTTTCTGCGATAAAAACATTTTAAAAGTCCAGGAAAAAATGTTTAAGAGCCTAATTCAAGACGTTTTGCATTAATCTGCTATGACATTTTAGTCTGCGGTCCCACTGTACCGCTATCGCACTGCAATCTTGTTTCCCTTCGCTTAGCATTGATTGTTCCATCTGTGTAATCATTAATCTGTGGCACTACCTAACAAGTTAGCCCGAGTAACCCCCATCTATAAAAAAGGCGACCCTAAGCAATTTGTTAATTACCGCCCAGTTACCGCACTTTCCATCTTTGCAAAAATCTTTGAAAAACTCTACTTTATTCGTCTATCCCAATATATTTATGATTCTGGGTTCATAAGCTCCTGCCAACACGGCTTTGTACCGAAACGGAACGTAGAGACGGCATGTTACGAACTAGTAGAATATGCTTCTTCTGAAATGGCGGCCAACAAGTTCGTGGGTGCTGTCTTCATCGATTTTTTGAAGGCGTTCGATTCCTTGTCCATTCCGCTGTTAATTCATAAATTATCACATTTCTATAATATTCGTGGCCCTCCCCTGCGTTGGTTAACAAGTTTTCTAACGCAGAGGAGTTATTATTTGTCCTATTCTGGCGAGTCTTCCGCAACGGTTGTAACGAATCTCTGTGTTCCTCAGGGGTCTGTTCTTTCTCCCCTGTTATTCAATCTATTCATCAATGACCTGCCTCGAGCATTTTCCTCGATTTCTTCTTTCAGGGTGCTCATGTATGCCGATGACGTTACTTTGTTATCGTCCAGCACTGCAATTAGGAGTTTAACGAATACCTTTAACGATGCGCTATATATTTTAAAAACTTAGAATGTCGAGAATTCGTTAACCGTCAATACTCACAAAACGAATGTGATGCTATTTTATCAGCGTAACAAATTAAATATTCCCAGTAGTTTACCAGTTTTTTATGATAAACAACTAATAAAAATGGTGATTTCTTTTAAATACCTAGGGTTGATTATCACACACGATCTGATTTGGGATCAGCATATTGATACTTTATTGGTGAATCTAAATCGGAAGCAAGGAATGATTTCCAGATTGCAATACTTACCATCGTGCATTCTTCTTCTTCATTATTCATGGATACACTCCTCCCTTTGCTACTGTGTCATTTTCTGGGGATCGTCCTTCTCTTCTAATTTTAATCGCTTGTACAAACTTCAGAAATGGTTCCTTCGAACCCTACTTGGTGTTCCCAAGTCTTATTCGGTATCTTCTTACTTTACCTCCATGCACATACCTTCGGTTTTCCAGATATTTTTTATACAATCATGTACTTTTATTTACAAGAGTCTGAATTCTATATTGTTGTTAATTTCTCCTGTAACCGTTGTTTACAACCGTGATCGACATAACTACTCCACTCGCGCACTGAATGATATTTCCTTACCCTTTGCCAAACTAAACTACAGACGTCGATGTATTACCTTTATCGGGGTAAAAAATTGGGCACAGTTACCCCAAGAACTCCGCTCCATAACATCGTATTCGTTGTTTCGCAAAAGGTTAAAAATTTATTGTTTTTTATGTATTAATATACAAGGGAGGGTCGACTGCCTTTGATCAGTTATCACTGGGGTAGGTAGAACCTTCCTCCCACGCAACCTGTTGTATGAAGTTTTTGGAGCATAGTTAACTGTCTTTGCATACGCTGCGCCACAATGTTTTTACTTAGTACTTACTTACTTACTTTTCAAACCCGCTTATCCGTTAGGGTCGCGGGGGCAGCAGCCCTATGGAGGATCTCCAGCGATCGCGATCTTCCGCCATCAGGCGCATGTCATCCCTGGTAATATCCAAGCGACTCGAACCCAGATTCTCCATGTAGTCTAGCCACCTGGTTCTAGGCCGACCCCTTGGTCTCTTACCCACCGGCTTGGAAAATAACAACTGCCTAGGAAGACTAGTTTGCGGCATCCGTATCACGTGGCCATACCAGCGCAACTGAGATCTCTCAATGCGGAGAAGTAGCGGCTCAACACCTAAAGATTCCCTTATTGTGCTGCTGTACACTCTATCTAGTAGAGTAACACCTGCCACACCTCTCAGGAATCTCATTTCGGCCGCTTGTACCCGCGATCGCACTCTTTCGGTCATTACCCAAGCCTCATGACCATAGGTGAGAATGGGGACAAAGATAGATTTGAAGACGGAGAGCTTGGCTTTGTTACCCAGCTCTCGTTTCGTTACCACGGATCGCCACAGTTCACGTCTGACACAGCTTGCTGCACCGATCCGAGCATCCAATTCTTTCTCCTGCCGTCCATCACTCGTGAATGCAATCCCGAGATACTTGAACTTCTCCACCTGTCTCAATGAGGCTCCCCTAACATGGAGAGCGCACTGAGCAGGCTGTCTTGAAAGAACCAGAGCTTCGGTTTTAGCCACACTGATCTTCATCCCAGCTTCTTCACATTTGGCTGCAAACCGGTCTAGTGCATGCTGAAGGTTCGTTTTTACTTAGTGACGTTTGTATTCTGGTATCATAGTATGTTTATTGAATTATTAGGATGTTAGACACACCTGATAACTATTAAGGAGTTATTATGAGTGATTGAGTTACTGTGCGGAGGTCGAATCGCTCTGCGCGGAAGAAACATCTAGATTTACTTTGGGGCCACTGATTATTTGTAGTATGTTTGTTTGTCATCTGCCCAGTCGATCCATCTGTATGTTTTTGTTTTTTTGTTAATTAAGATTGTACTAACACGTTTTTTTTGTTTCTTAGTATCTTTATGAGTCCTCAGAGATCTAACATGTCGGTCCATATGGATCTCTGTTGTACTTTGATGTATATTCTAACCCTTTATTCTTAAATAAATAAATAAATAAATAAATAAATAAATAAATATCAAATGCTGATAAAGAAGCACATGTTGGAAAGAAATTTATTCGGAACTCAGTGGCTTTAATCTGGGAGGGGAGGGGGAGGAGGAGAAGAGAGAACGCAAACAATCGAACAAGTTTGCGAATTTGTTCTTTAATTTATATCAAACACCTTAAAAATCTTTCAAAGATCTTTAAACTGTTTGTTTATATATCGACTGAGCATCTCGATCCATTAGAAAAGACAGATTTTCTACTATAAAAACGTATTCGAATGAAAATCTGGTTTTTGGTAGTGTTTGATCAAAAAAAATTTCATCAAACGAGCGAAGTTGAATGGAAATCAAATTTTTTGTTTGATTATGTTCGATTAAGGATATTTTATCGCAGCTTAGTCACAATATTTCAAATTTCAACTAAAACCTATGAATTACCGTAAATCCTCTACTATAATGCAAATTTTTTTGGCCTAAAAAAGCACCTAAATTTGCTGGGTCGTATTATACAAGAGAATAAATATCAGCCCTCCTATGACGACTGCTGCCGCAGGAGGTTTTGTCCAGAGGAGATTTTGTCCTGAAATTACCGTATAATATACATTAATTATAATGCATATACAGTGTCCAGTTCATTACACAATGAATTAATTCATTTTTCATTTGAATTTCTCGTCGCCAACATTTAATACAAAAATAACTCCTCTTAACGATCGCTACTTCCAAATACCATCAATATTGATGGTCTCCGATTCCAAACTGCTTCGAACTACTGTCCTAATGAAATTCACAACGAAATTACTGTGCGTTATAGATTAATTATACAGCATATACAGTGTACAGTTCAGTATACAATAAATTAATTCACTTTTTATTTGAATTTCTTGTCACCAACATCGAAAATAACTTCTCCCAAATGTAATATGCCATGCTAGCAATAGAGGGCGCCAGCAGCCTGGCGTCAGAGAGCCAGAGATTAAAAACGAAAGCGATGCACGCATAACAGTCACTCGTGTCGTCCCCATTATTTTCATGTGTTATCAACACGCAAAGACAACACATGGTGTCAGAAGTGGCTGAAACGGAAAGAAACGAAGATAAGCAACAAACTGTAAGTAATTGTTATTGACGAAAAGAAAAAAAAAAAAAAAACACAGATAATGACGGGTATCAATGGAGTTAGGCCACCAAAGCCGTTACTCGTTGCGCCAGACTCCGACATGGCAGAAACGTGGAAATTATGGATACAGCAATTCAGTTGGTACTCAACGGCTACAAAGCTAAATGAGCAACAGCCGTTCGTTCAAGTAGCCACATTAATGTCAGCAATTGGCGCTGATGCAGTGAACCTATTTTTCAAATTGAAACAACTAGAGAACGAAGCAATCGAAGAATTCTTACTAAAAGCTCGCACAAGAATGAAAACCTGCGAATTTGGAGCTCTAGAACAAGACCTGTTGAAAGACTTAGTGGTGCTGGGCGTATTCTCTGACAAACTGCGTGAGAAACTCCTTACTGAGGATCAATTAACGCTCCAGAAAGCAATACAGATGGCTAAGGCTCACGAACAGGCTAATGTACAAGCCAAAGAAATTCAACGATCAGAACCTACAAAAGTAGAAACTGTGAACATAAGTGCATCTTCGGCTCAGCAACGGAACATTTCCACAAATAAGCATAAAAAAGCCATGAAACATTCGAGTCGCCGTGGAGAAAAGAAGCCTAATTGCAGTCGGTGCGGAAGGAGTCACGAAAAGTATCACTGTCCAGCATACAATCAGCAGTGTAGAAAATGTCATCGAACAGGACATTACGCAAAATTTTGTCGCTCAAAGAACATCGAAAAAAAAGTGGACTCGATGAGTCCAGAAGAATCAGACGAAAGTGAAGATCAAGCGTCATTATATGTAGGCGAAATCAAAGAGCGCCGACATGAATCGAACGCGGATGATGGAAAAGATTGGCATGAAAGGATAACCTTACCCAATGGAAAAGTAGTGAAATTCAAACTGGATTCAGGTGCAAGGTGCAACGTTCTCTCTCTACAGCATGTGAAAGGCTTGCAGCAGATAAAACGAGAGTCTAAAGTAAAGCAACTAATTTCATATTCTGACGACGTAATTCCTGTGATCGGCGAAATAACGCTCGAGTGCCAAGTGAGGGGACATCACAAAAAGCTGACGTTCATAATTATTAAAAATAACAAACAACCAGTGCTCGGAAGGCAAGATTCGGAGAATCTAGGCCTCGTACAGCGAGTGTTAACAGCAGATGTATGGCCTCCGCCAGCTACAGACGACATTTATAAAGGATTGGGCTGCAAAAGAGACTACGAATATGATATAGACCTCAAAGAGAATGCAGAATTTAAAGTTTTTGCTCCTCGACGTATTCCCCATGCAATGAGAAAAACTGTCAAGGCTGAAATAGATCACATGGTGACACAAGGTGTTTTACGCAGAGTTGATAAGCCTACACCAGTCGCAAGCCCCATGGTAGTGGTCCAGCGTAACGGCAGAGTACGCATTTGCCTGGACCCAACGGAAGTTAACAAATTCGTCAAATGCAGGCACTATCCACTGAAGTCAACTGAAGAAGTTTTAGCATCACTAGCCGATGCCCAATACTTTACAAAGTTGGACTGCAAAAAAGGATTCTGGCAAATTAAAGTCTCTGAACAGACCCAGGATTACTTAGTCATGGCTACCCCATGGGGTCGTTACACATATCTTCGTATGCCGTTTGGATTATGTTCAGCACCAGAAGTATTCCAGCAACAAATGGCTTCACTCCTCGCAGATCTACAACGGGTGGAAGTAAACATGGATGACGTACTGATTCATAGTCCGACCCTAGAAGAGAATATAAAAACAACAAAGGAAGTAATACGCAGAATCCGGAAAGCCAACCTGAAATTAAACTATGAAAAGTGTCAATACCATGTGAAGAAGGTAACATTCTTGGGCCACATACTATCATCCAATCATTGGCAATGGAATATCAGCAGACCCAGAAAAAATAGAAGCCATTAATGCACTGAAGACACCGTCTAATAAAACGGAACTACAGCGATTGTTAGGTATGACCAATTATTTAATGAAATTCGTGCCAAGATACTCAGATTTGACAGAACCTCTCCGACATTTGTTAGGCAAAGATGCTGCCTGGGAATGGACAACAGATCAAGAAAATGCAATTCTAAACCTACGTGAGGCATTGAAATCATCACCAGTCCTGGCACATTATGATGTACAGAAGCCAACAGTACTATCTGTTGATGCCAGCTCGCTGGCTGTAGGAGCAGTCCTGTTGCAAGAAGGCAAGCCAGTAGCATACTCAGCCAGGGCACTGACCCCAGCTCAAAGAAATTATCCACAGATCGAGAAAGAGGCATTAGCGATTTGGTATGTTTGTAAATAATTCCATCAATACATTTATGGAAAGTCATTAGTGGTGGAAACCGATCACAAACCCCTGGAAGCTATAGCAAAGAAGCCAATAGCACTAGCTCCAGCCAGATTGCAAAGAATTTTCTTTGATCTATCGCAATATGCTCCTGTAATTAAATACGTAAAAGGGACCAATATTCCAGTACCGGACGCACTCAGCCAAGATTGCATCTTAGAGATACCAAGTGTAGAAGAGGAAAGCCTTCGTGTCTATATCATACTGCCAATGTCTAATAGCAGATTTCAGGAACTAAAAGAAGCAGTACACAAGGATGACCTACTACAGAAGCTAAAGGCAGTCATTCTTACTGGTTGGCCTGAACAGTCAACGCAGTTGCAGGCAGATTTGCGACCTTTTTGGAACTTGAGAGATGAATTAACTGTGTACGAAGATCTACCTTTCAAAAATGACCGTCCAATAATTCCAGAATCATTGAAATCATTGTATCTGAAGCAAATACATTGTGGTTACTGGGGAATTCAACGATCTCTTGCAAGAGCACGTGAAGCAGTCTTTTGGTTAAATATGAGTGTAGATATCAAAACTTTCTTGGCCAGCTGCAACGTTTGCCAGTCTACCCAACCTAGACCTCCCCGAGAACCGATGCTAATGAAGGAAGTGCCAACACTACCTTGGCAGATAGTTGCTACCGACTTATTCCACTATCAGGGACAACAACATATAATGATTGCAGATAGCTATTCTGGTTATTTTGACTTCTGTCCACTGACAAACGCAACTTCAAAGGAAGTCATAGAGAAGTTAAAGCGATGGTTCGCTGACCATGGATTTCCCGAGATTTTGGAAAGCGACAATGGACCTCTGTATGCCTCTGCAGAATTTAAAGGTTTCGCTATCGAATGGAATTTCACCCACAGAACATCAAGTCCACATCACCCACAGTCAAACGGATTGGCCGAGCGATACGTCCAAACCGCTAAGAATTTGCTAAAAAAATGTGACAAAGATGGTACAGATATATATACCTTGCTCTGCTTGGCTTCAGGAACACTCCTCGCGGAAATGGCTTAGGATCACCCGCACAAAGGCTGTTCTCCCGCAGAACACGTACAAGTCTGACCATCGGACCACAGATGCTCAACCCAGCAGTTCAAGTTAATGTGAAGCAGTGCTTGAACCACCAACGCCAGATGCAAAAGAAATATGCAGATTGCATGACCAAACCCAATACCCCAGTCCAGATAGGCGGCAAAGTGAGATTTAGAGTTGGTCACCGAGAATGGCTAGGGGCCACGGTCCTTCGTCATCACGAGACTCCAAGATCCTCGATCGTCACCCTCCAAGATGGAACTACACTCCGAAGGAATTCTAAAGACATACGTCCAACCAAGGCACATCTTCACAAGCGAGAAGAGGCCGATCCACCAGTCAGGTCAAGAGACACACCATCCTTGGAGGCCATTCCAGAGACATCACAGCTAGACACTGCTGAGTCTTCAACACCATCGGCACACACCCCAACAGTAGTGACTCGATCGGGTCGAGTGGTTAAACCGCCACGTTTGGACTTATAAATTCGGAACAATAAGAATGATTTCGGTTGTTTGATGTTATCTATGTTATCTGTTATTTACAATTTGGATATTATTTATTGTCTTGTAAAAAAAAAAAAAAAATAAAAAATAAAAAAATAAAAAAAAAAAAAAAAAAAAAAGAACTCGTGTCGTCCCCATTATTTTCATGTGTTATCAACACGCAAATACAACTCACCAAAGATCACTACTTTCAAGTAGGCCTACTTCAAAACTGCCTCGAACCAAAGCCTACAAGAAAGCTTATGCAGTCAAGTTATGAAAAATGTTGAACTGAATAAAGATTACTTGTTTTTTTATTAAGAAAATTGATGTACTGTTGTGTTTTTATTTGTCGATGTGCGAGTGAGAAAGCTTTCCCTATCAATGTAGGGCTATAAACTTCCAAACTACTTCGAAGAAATGGAGGCAGTTGATTTTGTCAAAGTTGCTTTCTGTGCTGATCACATTCACACGAATTTACCGTGTATTATACATTAATTACATTGCATATTCAGTATCCAGTTCATTATACAATAAATTAATTCACTTTTTATTCGAATTTCTCATCACCAACATCTAATACAAAAGTAACTCCTCCCAAAGATTGCTACTTCCAAATACAGACCATCAATATTGATGGTCTCTACTTCCAAACTGCTTTGAACTACTGTCCTGATGAAATTCTCAACGAATATACCGTGTGATATAGATAAATTATACGGCGTATACAGTGTCCAGTTCAGTATACAATAAATTATTTGATTTTTTATTTGAATTTCTTGTCACCAACTTCAAAAATAACTTCTCCCAAAGATCACTACTTTCAAATAGGCCTACTTCCAAACTGCTTCAAATCAAAGCCTACAAGAAAGCTTATGCAGTCAAGTTATGAAAAATGTTAAAACTGAATAAAGTTTAAAACAAAATTAAAAGAGGCCTTGCACTACAACATTTTAGTTTTAGTTTAAAACAAAAAAAACAAAAAAAAAACTAGTTTTAGTTTAAAAATTTTTATGTAGGGGCTGCTAGCCTATTTGTACCCTGAAGAAGGCAGGTATAAAGCCGAAACCAGGTGGGTTTGTTTTTTTTTTGTTGTTTTTTTTTTTTAACTCAAACTAAAATGTTGTACTGCAAGGCCTCTTTTAATTTTGTTATTAAGAACAGTACAGAGAACAATATCCTCACATAATAAAGTTTAATTGATTAAGGTTCTGTGGGGTTTTTTTTGTTTATTATTATTATTTTTTATTATGTAGGCACAAAGGTCCCTTCTGTGCTGATGATATTCGCACGAATTTTTCGTGTATTATACGTTAATTACATTGCATTGACACTTCCAGTTCATTATACAATAAATTAATTCACTTTTAATTCGAATTTCTCGTCACCAACAGCTACCGTAATATGAAACTAACTTCTTCCAAAGATCGTTATACTGTACTTGCAAACTGCCTCGAACCAAAGTCTACAAGAAAGCTTATGCAGTGAAAATATTAAACTGAATAAAGAGTACTTTTTTTTTTAATTAAGAAAATTGATATAAAGTCAATGTGTGAGTGGGAAAGCTTTCCCTATCATTGTAAGGCAATAAACTTCCAATGGTTTTAATGGGGCAAATGTCCCAAAAATGAATTGAATTTTGGTGAATTTAAACTTTATACAATTTTGAACAAAGACAAGAAAGTTCACTTAAATGCATTTTTACATTTCTACATTTTTAAGATCCAGATTATTTAAAAATAAAGATTTTTTTTCTGTATATTTTTGCACATTTTATTTCTCACGAGGAGTCAACAATGGGGATCGCATTATACAAGAGGATAGCATTTTTGCTGTTTTTTTGGGCCGAAAAAGTGGAGTCGCATTATGCAAGGGGTCGCATTATAGTAGAGGATTTACAGTATAAGGCGAAAAATGCATTTTTACATTAAAAAAACTGGGTTTCACATATAATGAAATATCGGTTATAACAAACTTTTTATGGATTCCGGTGAACTTCGTTATAACGAGAGTCAACTGTAATACATTTAGAATACATTTCAGACATATCAAATGCTAATAAAGTAAACGTACCTTCTACCACAGCAGTTGATGACTGTGCCCATTTTCTAATGCATCGTAGATGAAAAATATGATAACAGCTCTGACAATTCCAGATAGGATCTTTTGTTCTAACTCTATCACAACAGACCATACATTCATAGGCATTTTTAGTGATTTGTTCTATTAAACTATCTAATTAAAAAAAAAAAAAAAAAAAAGTAAGGAATAAAAAGTTAGAGCAACCATACAGACAAAATTGCAACCATGTCTGGATTAATGTCTTGAATAGTCAAATAATAATATGAGAACAGAAAAGTAAAAGGTAGTAATTTTAAACCTCTTTGTGAAATAGCTTCATCTTTAACTTTCTGATGTCGTTCAGTTGAGGCACTGGATTTTTTCCTGGAGTCTTTTTCACAACTTTTAAGAGAGACTGAATTTTGTCGTCTTGGAACCGTTTTGAAATTTGATATTCTTTCTGGTGTAACAAATCTTTTATTAAACTTTTTCCCCATCTTAGTGGCTTCATCTCTTTCCATTTTCCACAAAAAATTATCTTGATAGGTACTTGACAAACTATCTGAATAATTTAATGACATTTTTAATCCATTACAATCTTCATAAAGGTTTTGAAATGATACAGATTGCACCGTATTTGCATCTACAGTTAATATTGGGTTTTGTTGTTCATAAGTATTAAATGTTCTGCTACCATCTGTCATTCTAGCATATTGTTTTGTTTTTTGTCCTCTGCCAGAAAAGTTTTTTCTTAGATTCCTATTAAGGTGAGAGGAATTTCTTCCACCACTCTTGTGTAAGTTTTGTGCACCTGAGGCATCAGAAAAACTGCTTCCATTTTCAGTGGGAAGTATATTATTGTAACTCTGCCTGCCATTTCTTTTGTGAAATTGCTTAGGAACTGCTCCAGAAAAATTATTAGCTAGGAAAGAGTTTTCAACAGCTGACACATCATTAAACCTAGAATGGCTATTGTCAGCAGGTTCAGTTTCACTTACTGAATTAGTGAAAGAATAATTTACCCGTACAGGATTGTTGTAGGACTGTCGCATTCCACTTGACTGAAAATACCTGGGATAAAAATTTCTTCTTCTTCGTGAAGGACGTCCTCTATGTTGATTATTACTTTTACAGAAATTGTTAGAACTATTATGCTCGTTAAATGGAGCTACATACGGATTTCCAGACAATGAATTATTAGCAACATTTTCGCTTTCCATCTTTTCGTCGTATTAATTTCTGTAACTAGAAAGAAAAAAATAACAATTACAATCAATTATAAAAATATTTTCTTTGATAAAATGAAGTGTCTTTTTTAATGCATTCTGATAAAAGAATAACACAAAATTTAATTTCATAAAATGGTTTTATGAGAATGATGGAAGTCTTAAATAAGACTAAAACTGCGAAACTAAAATCAAAGGCAGCTTTTTTTTTTTTTATTAATAAGCACCAGTATATGCTTAAGGGGATTCTAATCATAATCAGCAATCATAATTTTCTTTAATTATGTTGCTATTATCAATTAATTATTAATCCATTATTCACCAAGGTGTAAATTTTTCTGTCCTTAAATAATCATGCATATATTTAATCATTTTTTAGATTTTGTCCCCTTTGAACGTTCCACAAACTTCAACAGTAGCTACTGTCACCGTAAATGAATTTGAAATTACCAGAATAAACTTGCAAAACACGAAATTTTTCATTCCTCTAACTTTTTTCGTGTCATGGATGTTAATAACTATTGGTCTTATTTGAAATTTAACTTAGCAGGCAACTGAAGTTTTGCTTGGTCTTCCAATTAGCTTAGAAGCAAATCCAATTATCTATGGCCTCAGCAAGATTTGACCCTGCAACTCGCTGGTCTCGAGAGTAACAACACTTACGCCTCACTGTTCATGGTCACCAATTATTATATACAAAAAATTATTTATTTTAAATCATTTACCTTTCCAATAGTACAATATAATTATAGTGGAGTATATCTAATTTTATTATTTCATTTTACAAGATCACTGAAGTTTAACTGCAAAGCATAAGTAAATAGGGTAAAAAGGGTTTGGATCTAATATTGCTTAGAATAAATGAGATATGGGTCTAGATATAGCAATAATGGAAAACTTTAATATGAGCCCACGCGTTTCGACGTTATGTCATCATCACGGGCAAAGTAATCAAGTGATACATGAGCACATGGCCATAGTTCAAATACGTGGTACAACGTTAGCCAATCAGGATCCAGCAGAGGCTCTCCCTCCGTCCGGCTCTGCCTGTTCTCCCTTTTTCACCTTTTGTGTTGGCTGGATGGAGGGAGAGCCTCTACTGGATCCTGATTGGCTAACGTTGTACTACATGTTTGAACTATGGCCATGTGCTCTTGTATCACTTGATTACTTTGCCCGTGATGATGACGTAACATCGAAACGCGTAGGCTCATATTAAAGTTTTCCATTATTGCTATATCTAGATCCATATCTCGTTTATTATTAAGGTTACTTTTTTTCAACTCTCCCTTGTACTTATACTTAAGATACTCTTTATTATACCCCTGATGCATAAATTTCATGACCACATTATTTTACCATGATCTGTTTAAGGTTCAATTCTTAAGTTTATTATTATTATTATTATTTAGCAATTAACCTGAGAAATCAACTGCGGTGAATCGAATCAAAAGATATATCCTCTTACTGTTAATAGAGTGGCGAGAATTAATTGAGCCTGAATCTCAGTTTGCTAAATCGGTGAGATTTTACTGTGTCTACAGCCACTCTGCTATGTCATGTGGAAAAAGAGGGAATGCGGTAAAGTAATGAAGACCTAAAATAATGCATCTACAGTTAGAGGGAGGAGGTCTGGGGGCTCACCCTCCCAGAGTTGAAAAAACTCGTTTTTTTTTTTTACAGTCTCCCTGTAATTTTTACTACGTATTCCCCACTGGTCAGAACCTTGCGCAACAAGCTATCACAGCTGTGGGCACAGAGTAATTCGAACGTTAAATGTTATTTCAAAATATCATACATGTTATTTTAAAAGTTAATAATAAAGCCATAATATTCGTCATTTATATCTGTTTTCAAATTTATCATACATTTTTTATACGATAAAAAAAGATCATTAGGTATAGTCTGAGATTTAAAATTGTATCGAGTTAGTGGTAACATTTTGTGTGTTCTTCAAACTCTTTCCCTCTTTCCGTATGTTTTCAAAAGAATTAATTATCACTTATTCACAAAATGGACAAAACTTAATTGCTTTATTTTAATTTAAATAATATATGCAAATTTAGGTATATTCAAAAACTAGTCAATACATTTTAAGAATGAAATATACACACGTTGCCACTTCTTCAATGGATGAAGCTCAGAGTTACACCGGAACAGGAAACGGATGTGGATATAAAGAGTTTCTGCCAAGGTTGTTAAAGAGAAGGTGGCCTCACAGGGCGCTCTTCCTATTTAAGGACGGCGCCACCATCAGTAGTTCACTTATGTGGAACCAGGGATGAAGAATAACAGGATAACCGACTCCTATGCCGTCGCATGTAAGTTGTGAAATAGTGGCGCCCTCAAGTTATTTCAGTGAAAAATATGGCTGCTTACTATGGAGGTGAAGCGTGCGCTGCACCAAATTGTTCAAATTCAAGGGCAAAAAACCGCAATTTGTCTTTTTTTCGATTTCCTAGAGATCCGGAAAGGTAACATACTTCATCAAACATGCATAATTTGCTCCTAATTCGATTATTTTCGAGAAATGGCGAGTTAGTCATACACGTATTAATTCATGTATTGTGTTTGTTTACATTGGGAGATTTAATTTTACACATACATGCAAACAAATAACATTTTCAATATCTTTTATTATTAATTAGGTGTCTGAAATGGATAATCAATTGTCATAGAAAAGATCTAGATAATCAACATAATTTATATAAACGTGGGCGAGTGCTGTGCGCTACTCATTTTGAAACTTCACAGTTTATGAATAAAGATAAGAGGTATGAGCAGACGAAACGGAAATAATCGTAATTGATTATAAGAAACGTCTAACCATGTATGCATGAAATAAAAATTGTGGGAATTTTTGAAAGCGATTTGCATGACTTTAATTCTGTCAATGAAATTTATAAAAAAAATTTGAACGCATTGATTTGTTTAATAATTACTGATATATAAGAAAACACCTTTATAAACCACGTAGCCAATTTGTGTATGTGGGGAGTCAGGATTTGACCAGTTATGACCACAAAGGGGAGGGAGGGGGATCAAGTAATGACCATGTGGTCAAATTAACTTTAAAATCGTTCAAAATTCTGCATTTTAATATCTTTGTTGGGGGTAATTTCTCTGACCATGTAATTTTTATAGGGGGAGTTCAAATATTACCGTCGATGACCAAGAGTGGGGGGGCAACTGTGATTGATTGTTACAGAAGGCCCCTTCATCGTGAGCTTGCGGCACCTGCAGCAGTTAAGGAACGTAAATGCTCATCAAAATCAAAAGGCCGTTCAGGTGAAAGTCCCATGGCAACTCCACCTCGCGAAGAGCAGATTATTTCTGTATCTTATTCGCCTGACGTACCAAGAAAAGATACAATGTTGACTCCATGGAAAAAGAAATTAAAACGCCTTCTTCAGAGAGCTTACACAAGAGCAAGTCGATTAAGCAAAGAGAGCAGACCAAAAAAAATTAGTAAAGACTTGCTTGTAAAGTATGCTGGAAGCTATTTAACTGGATATGCGTTAAAATTTTTTGAGATACAAATTAAGCAATCGAAAAGGAAAACAGTTAAAATATTGTTATGCCTGAAATAATTTTTTGCCTCATTAAAATCGTAAAAAATTAAAAAAAAAAAAGTTTTAAAACATTTTTACTATAAATGTTACTTTTTCTGTAATTATTTTCAAAAAATTAAAAAAAGTTTTGGAACATTTTCATGAAAAATGTTATTAGTGTTTTTGTAATTATTTTCAGCTTTATATTAAATCATTTTCATAAACATTTAATACAGAAATTTTTCTTTTTGTCTAAGATCTTGAACATCATCTTCAAATTAACGTAATAATTTTTTTAAACTAATTTAATTCAGTCACGTGATTTTTAATAAATTTTCACAGAAGCTAACTAGCATCTAATTGATTTTATCAGATTTTGTAAAAAAAATAAAAAAAATAAATTTATCTCAATAAAACGAGCATTAAAAGAAGCATTAGATTAAGCTAAGAAAGTGAGTTTTTCACTGAAATAGCCAGATGGCGCCACCACAAGAGAGCTTGCTGGGCTCGCCTATGGAGTCGGTTATCCTGCTATTTTTCATCCATGGTGGAACCAAGGCCTCCTATAGACAAGGCCTGCTCACTCAGACAAAATGGTGGCAATAGAAGGCTGGCAGATTATATAGCTGAGATAGATTTTTTTTTTTAAATGGTGAGCAAACAGAATGTAAAAATGCACAATATGATTTTTTATTCGCAATATTCATCACATTAAAATATGATAATACTGTATTTTAGATTTAATAAGCTAAACTGACCTTTTGAAGGAGACTTATTTTGTATTACTAGAATTTAAATAATTAGACGACTGGGAATATTTTAATGTTATGAATATTGTGATTAAAAAATCATATTGTGCATTTTTACATTCTGTTTGCTCAGCATTTAAAAAATATCTATCTCAGCTATATAATCTACCAGCCTTCTATTGCCGCCATTTTGTCTGAGTGAGCAGGCCTTGTCTATAGGAGGCTTTGGTGACTAGCAGCTAATTCTCGAATTCCTCCGACCAATCAGAAACAAACATACGTGTTGCGCCCTCTTTTGTCGATCTTTGCAGAGGCCTAATATCTCGAAGGCCATGATGTAAGATGAGAAGCGATTCAAAGCGTATTTTCTGATGACCTCAGTGAAATGTTTAAACTATAAGGATATAGAGATGCAACATCGAATCACAACATCGATGTTTTTCTGTAGTAGTATTTTCAGTAGAATATTCAATTGCAAAAGCAACGTTCAATGAATATAGTTTCAATTGCTACACAAAACAAAATAATTTCAATTGCAAGAACGATAATTTCAATTGCTACTGGCGGACTCAGCGAAGTTATTTCAGTAACATCGGAATAAAATCTTCGATAACATCGGATGGAAAACATAGATACATCGTAACAATAACATCGATTTTTCAAAAATGTAATCTCTTGCATCACTAGTGTAAATCACTGCTAATGCTAGAGAAAATGAGTTTTGCTATTTAATTTTGCTAGTATTAATCAGTTTCTGCCATATTTAACTATAGCATAATCTGGCTATAGTTTTTTTATAGCTTGATTTTTTTGATTGAAACTTTCAAGAACAAGAATAAAGAGGAAAAAAATCATTCAATGACGAATTGACAAGATTACGTAATTTAATAAAATAATTTTACTAAAATGAATTTTTCTTTCAGTTTGATTTGTCTAATTTTTAGTATTTCATTTTTATCTTTTTTAGTTCAACTTTGCACTTTTGTGTAATGGAAATTTGTTTTCGATTTGTTAACCTTGTTTTCTTGCACTACGTAAATGAAAAGAAGCGTTTTATTATTATTTTTTTTCAAGATAAACATCATCAGAGACAATTCCTAATTATAGTTTAAATTTCATTCATTATCGGTTAGGTGACAAAAAAATCGAATCTAATATCTTACAATTGTAGATAAAAATTATGAATATCAAATATTATGGCAAAAATACCAGAGGAATATAATTTACAATGACAAATACAGTGGGGATAATTGCTACAATGATGTTTCTGTATAAAAAACTTCAAAATTAAAAAATAAATAAGATACGAAAGGGCAAATGACCATTGGGGCAATTTATCATCTTTTTTGCATATCCCTATACAAGTGATATAAAAATTATTTATTTTGATATTTAAAATTATACAGATGTTTAATAGTAATACAAAGCCACCTTAAACCAACGTACTAAATCTATTGAAAGTTTCCCGCTACTTATACGAGGCATGTTTTTTAAGTAAGTACCGTTTTGGAATTAAAAAAAGACGTGCAAAGATATCGCAATAATTTTATTTTTACATGAAAGCCTGTACCTTAATCTACTTTTCTACATAATTTCCGTGAATATTGAGGCACTTGTCATAACGTGGCACCAGTTTTTGAATACCCTCCTCATAAAATTCTGCCGCCTGACTTGTTAACCACTGTATCACAAATGTTTTGACTTCGTTATCGTCTTGAAGACGCTGACCACCCAGGTGTTTCTTCAAGTGCATGAACAGGGCTGTATGGAGGATGATCTAGAGTTTCCCATTTAAAAGATTTGATGAGATCTTTGGTCCGATTAGCCGCATGTGGACGGGCATTGTCATGCAGCAAAACGATACCCTTACTCAACTTGCCACGTCTTTTGTTCTGGATTGCACGACGCAGATTGTTCAATGTCTCACAATAAGACGCTGCATTGATTGTCTCATTACGAGGCAGAAACTCCACTAGCAATACTCCTTTTCTGTCCCAAAAAACTGTGCACATGATTTTCCGGGCAGAAATTGTTTGCTTAAACTTCACTTTTTTGGGTGATGATGAATGTCGCCATTCCATGGATTGTTGTTTCGATTCTGGTGTGACGTAGGCCACCCATGTTTCGTCACCAGTAACAATTTGGTCTAAAAAATCTTAACCTTCATTGTGGTACCGCTCAAGGAAAGTCAATGCACTGCCTAAACGTTGGGTTTTGTGCAAATCCGTCAACATTTTTGGAACCCAACGTGAACACAATTTCCGGTAATTCAAGTTCTCGGTCACAATGCGATACAAAACACTACAAGAATATTGAGGAAAGCAGTCGCACAATGATGAAATTGTAAAGCGTCTGTTTTCTCTCACCTTTTCGTCCACTTTCTGCACCAAATCTTCATTAACGACCGAAGGACGCCCACTCCGTTCTTCATCATGCACACTTGTGCGGCCATCTTTAAATGCTCTCACCCATTTCCTTACCATTCCATCACTCATAATGTTTTGTCCGTACACTTCACAGATCTCACGATGAATATCGATCGGTTTTACGCCTTTAGCACTAAGAAATCGTATAACAGCCCGTACTTCACAATC
>JAHWFO010054113.1:60094-72804 GCA_023313115.1 Rhysida immarginata
CCAACATCGTACTTGTAGCACAGAACCAGAGACAAATGATGGGCGCGTTCGACATCGCGCACAAAACGCCTTTGTGCGTCTACTAAATGCACTAAGGTGTTCGTCATGGAACCCGCGCATGTTCGTCATTGTGAGTGCGCGCACTATCGGGCGTTTCGTGTGCGAACCAAATGACCCTAGGTTAGGAGCAGAATCGTTTAGTGCGTTGCAAGATGGCCTGTCCTAGAGCTTGAAATGTAGCGATAGATAGTTCGGAGTTTTAGTTACCGTTAAAGAGTCAACAGGTATAAAAATAATTGAATTCTGTATATCGTTTAAACTGACATTGAAATATACTCTGTAATGATCGATTTTGGTGTGTTATATGAATGCAGATGTTATGATGGGTTTTATTTTGAGCAGTAGACATACTATTCATGGTAGCACGGGGTGAACATCCCACTTTCGTGCTCTTTCCTGTTTTTCATGACACACACAAAATGCACTATAATTTTTCACCGCTCGCACTGAGTGACGTCACCAGGTGCGTTTAGTGTGCACATGTCGAATGCGCCCGAAGAAAGAGACTAGCAGTGACCTCCCCTCTAGTGGTGCCTTCGCGCTGCCATTACGGGATTGGCAAGAAACGCTGATCGTCGGAGGCAATGCATGTGAATTAATCGCAAACAATTATTTTTTATAATATCTACCCAAGATATCTGGATGAATTTATTATGGGACCACCAGAAAAACTTTCTCTATTAAACAAAAAATAATCATCCAAATCGGCCCATCTGATAAAAAGTTTTTTGGTGATAAATAAAGTTATTCTTTAACATAAATTTAAAAAAAAAGTTTAAATGGAAAAGGAGGAAGAGATTATATTAAACAATTAACAAGGAAAATTCTCCTTTATAAATTATAATTTGAAAGTTAATAAAATAAAATATACAGTTCACTAATTATAATCCAAATTATTGTTGATTAGTACGAGATGTACAAATTATAATCCCCCCTTCTAATACTAACTGGACGAAATTTCATACATATTGGTCAAATCGTTTTTTTAAAAAAGATCCAATACTTCAGTTCACAAGTAATTATATTATTAGTTAATTGCTTATTACAATATTTGGATTAATAAACTGATTATTTTATTGAACTGAGAATTATTTCTTCCTTTTCGTTTTTTGTTAAATAAAAAAAAAAAACAAAACAAAACAATTTAAGTACCTTTTCAAAAATATTTTAGGTTACTAGGTTTTCTTTTAATTTAAAATTTTAAAATCAATTAGCTAATATTTGATAAAGTATGTTAGGTTTGTTTATTGATAGCAATTTAACTTTTAAATATCCTTCCAGTTTAAATGTCCTGCCTTTACAAATATTCATTATTATCAGATTAACAAAAATTAAAATTGCATTTTTTTTATTATCTTAAAACAATTTTGTGACGCAGCTTTTAAATTTTTTTATACATGTAGTATAAACATTTGATATTTCAGTAAACATAGGTATAAACGTTTTTATTGTGATGAATACATTAAAAAAAAAAACTGTCACGCAAGAAATAAGCACCAAGCTCTTACACCCGTGTATAATAGCTATTTCAAAGCTAAACAAAAAAATTTAGAAAACGAAACATTTGTGCTGTAGATTTCCAAAGGATGAAATTCTTCGTAAAAAGTGGATACATCTTTTATTTGGCAACAAAATTTTACAGCATTTTTTATTAAACATTAAATTAATGACAAATTGATTGGCATTAAATTTACCAGGTTAAAATTGAGTGCAGGGCACAAAACATTAATTCATGTATAACTGATGAATATAATCATGAATCCATATCAGATGACGCGTCTCAATATTATCCAATCCCTGATATTAAAATCTTGTCAAAATATTGTGATTCGGCAGGATTCGTTTCTAGGTCTGTAATTAAATCTATAATCTGCATTCAATGTAAAGAAGCGTTGAAAGAGCAATATCAGAACTACCACAGCCTTAATTTCATTGAGAAAAAAAAAATAAGGAGGCCTTATCACACCATCGAAAGATGTATACCTGTGCAAAATTTCAGAAAAAATCATTAGGAGTGAATTTTATAATCTAGGAGAGCAAAGAGCAATTAAATTGAATATGCCTATCAAAATTCTAGCAAAAACATTGCATTATATAACTGAAAACAAAATTAATATTTTCACTAATTTAACTCGCCATTCATTTGAAATGAGTCCTTCTGACGATCATGTGCTTCGATTTATTACACTTATTGTCATCACATACTGTAATATTCGATATCACCATGAAACCAAGCGACTGACAGAAAAAATAAGTGGAGGAAATATACGCAGTGTCTTATCACGACTTATTATTATTTAAAAACCAATAAAGAATAAATCACTTTAAATTTTTTTTGTGTAACTGAAGCTATTTTCGAAACTCCGTTGGTAATACTGTATGAAGAGGCTTCAAATTTACTTTTCATTTAGCAATACAAATGAAGATATTTATTAGGTATTCAGACTGATTAAGTTATAAGAATCAACTTTTTTAATAATAAAAATCAGTTAAGACTTAAAAAATAAATTCATCCTTCCTCTAGGTTCATTTACTTTCATCATGGATGAAGAAATAACTTTGCTTCTTCAGTTTTCTTCATCTATGCTTTCACTTGTCTCTGGCTAAGCCTCCATTATTACAATAACGATAGGAGTTGCAAGTTGTACGCGGTCTTTTAAAAATTCGTTAGGCATTGAATCAGCTATTGAAAGTCATTAAAAGTATACATTATCGTTAGTTAATGCAATAAAGTTTTTTTAAAAAAATCAGAAAACAGGTTACGCTTACTAATACCTCTTGAAGTCATCTACAAAAATAGCTGAAATAACACTGAGAACATACGCCACCATAAGTTTCTGCCATTCTCTTAATGGCGATCGCTGCACTTCCGGTGGCACCAGTAGCGCTCAGCAAAATGAATAGGGCACTGCCAGTCTCTTACTTTCATTTGTCTCTGCACAGAACACAGAATAACACCATGGCACAGAATAACATAGAATGGACAGCTTCGCCGTTTCCCATCCTAAGCGATGGTAGTGAGTAGAGATCCTTATACAGGCTCTCTAGTAGTGAGCAGATGGTGGCGCCCTCCGAAGCATGGGTGGAAATTGCCGGCTGTTTAACCTGTGTTTCTATGGAGCTTGCTAAGACTTTTTATAGATTTTTAATTATTTCTCGGCCTGTAATTAACGGAAAGCACGAATATCACAGGGAAGCTTGAAATGAATGACATGTAATCTATCGGCGTTAAGAAAAAATTTTTTTCTACGAAGGAAAAATAGATATTCGCCTAAAGGCCGGTTTCCATTTAGCGTCGGTTTGGGGTAGGTTAGGCGTCTGCATCTTTTTTTGGAATTTTTGAAAAACGCACTCGTTTTCCAAGTAGCGTCTGTTAAGCGTCTGCCTCGGTCCGGCATCGGTCACGCATCGTTTCAAGATCTGGCATGGCTAGATTTTTAGGCGTCTTTTTGATCCTGCCAATCAGGTGCGATCTACTTCGCTATGGATTCTGGGTAGTTGTCTTCACCGATTCAGATGGAGAATCATGGCTGCCATAGCTGCTGTTCGCCGACACGGGTTCTCGCGACTTTTCCCTCGTGAATTTATTAATAAGCAGGTTATAAAAATTTCGTGAATCATTTATTTATTAAGTAAAAATGATATAGTAATAAATTCAAAGTGTGAACTTGATCGGAGTGGTTGATATCTTTTTTTTCCATCACCTTGTGAGAGCAACAATTGTTTGCAGCGACTCGACCAATCAGATCAGACCAGATTCAGGATAACGGTTGAAAGTCACTAAATGGAAAACGACCGCGCTCGTGTGCTAATCAAGCATCTCACAGGCGACGATTGCAAAAAAGGACGCCGAAGCAAAAAAGACACCGCACATGACGAGATGCCAAACCGACGCTAAATGGAAACCAGCCTTAAAGGTCAAGTGACACGGAATTTTCACTTGTTGATTTTATTGTGTCATTAGATGCAGTTTGTCTTAATAAATTTTATGCAATAATTCGTTTCCTAAAAATTAATGGTTAAATATGTGAAAATTGGACTTTTAATGTCAATTTCCGAAGATTGCCGAATATCAGCTACGGCGGCTGATAGTTGGCGCTGCATGTAACCTCAACATCATGAATACTTAGCACGATGCCTACCATGCATAGTATAAGCAGGAATGGATGAGATTATAAGTGTGTAATCTGATAAAAAAAAAAAACCAATTAAAATTACAACTTAAGCCCTTTTAGAGTATTAATTTTTATTATTTGATCAAAACGGCATAAGAAAGAATTTTTTTTGGTTTTCTTTTCAAAATTCTGCTCAATCAGAGCGAAATAGATGAAGGATAATCTAGATAAAGAAGTCAGCTGAGCCAGGGATTTATGAAGAGTGGAGCTGAATAATTTATGTATCATTTTTCTTCATTCTATTTGAATTGATTTTAATAATATCAGGAATGAGCGTCTCTTTTAAAAAATAATTCTAAGCAGAAAGAACCATACTATCTGACAACAGATAGACGGTTTTTATGTGCTGCAATTCAAAAATGCAGTATATCTAAGGACAGCTTCGAAGTCAAAGGAATAGAATTTTACCAAACTTTTTCATAAATTTGAAAATACTAATCGCAATATTTGCAGAAGTTCGCATAAAAATGGAATTTGCAGTTCTATAAATTCTGTATTTTTAATTATGATATTCATTCGATTAAATGAAGCGCGCTTAAAAAGGCCTTCACTTAGGTTGATCGTACACCGCTAAAACACTCTTACCCAAACTAATTTCAAGTAAAGAAAAATAAAGTGTATATTAATTCTCATCACTTATCATACAGAAGTTTTAGATGTATGTGAATAAAACAAAATACACTGTAAACAATAATGGATTTCTTGTGTGCGTAAGAGTTGATGGCCGCTAGCAAGAAATCCGCCGATCGCAGAAATGGGCTCCGACGAAGCTCGGATAAAAAATTTACAGTTTTGATATTTGTTTTTGTCAATTTTATACCTCCTTTTTTCTCCTTGTGGATTAGAGGTTTTCACTTTTTCAGCAAGAGGTTTTCATTTTTTTACAAGAAAAATTTTATAAATTTTATGTAAATATATTCGACATTAAAAGATTTCCCGTGCCTCCTCCAGCCCCCCCAATAATTATTTTTCTTCAACTTTTATTATGTGTGAGGCCTACTAAATTTATTATTATTTTCGATAAATGGTTTATTATTCTGTTCATACGTAATGAAGTTAAAACTGTGCATTTAAATTATTAAGGTCAATGTGTAGATAGTTTGAGAACCGTATTTTGTCTTCTTGCTTGCTGCATCTTAGGCAATTTTAAGTCAGGAAAAATACGCACATTTTTGCCGATGATTGAGAAAGATTCCGATTGAAAAAATTTGCCGCTTTCCCAAATTCAATTTAAATGAGGTATTTCTGCCTTTTTTAATGCGTTAATTCCGACAAATTAATCTTGAGAAATAAACTGAAATAAAATTCTGAGGCATTTGAAAACTGAATGCGTCTTTGCTGCTGTTGCATTATAAATATACGATAGATTATTATTTTTTTTTCAGTATTTAAAATTTCAACTTATATCTTTAAATGTAGAATAAATTGATGGATAATATATTTGAGACCTCAGTTTACTTAAATTATTTCGATTGTTTGGATGAAAGTGATGAGGGAAACGATATATTGAGTTCCAATTTTACACATTTACGTTATACCATGGTTATTAGAAGTTATAATAACCATGGTTATACCGATCGCCCCAAAGTATTTATGGCGTCAATCCAACGCCACCCAGAGAACAAAGAGAACACCTGTTCTCTAGATGGCGTTGGTCAATCCCAGAAAATTTACGGAGATTACCGAAGTAAAATGTTACGGCGCTCCCTTGCAAAAGTCCTTCGAAAATTAATAAAATAAAATAATAAATTAAGGAAATGGTTATTAATTACTATACACCAGGGTTCGCGCTTACTCGCAATTTACGCGTCAAATGGGCATTTTTGCTAAAAATTGACTCGTGATTTTTTGACCAGTGAGTCAAAATTGACTTGTTAAATTTTGAATATCATCAGCCCATATCCTTCTCACCACATTTTAACACTTCATCTTGTCACCTGCGCTCTTGTTTAAATTTCCAATTAACTATAGCAGCAACTACAGAGATTGTGGTTGCATGTAAAAATATAGAAATTAGAAAGAATTTAAAATTTGACTCGCATCTTCTGAAATTTGACTCGCAGTTTTCAGGCTTGGGAGTCAAATTGACTCCTAGATTTTTTGTCCTGGCGCGAACCCTGCTATACACATTTTTTTTTTTCGTTGTCTTCTTTAATATGACACCATAAAATCAATAAGTCAAAATCCATGTCACTTGACCTTTAATTAAACGGAGTGTCTATTTCCACGTATGTACGTAGAAATAGATAGCCGTCAGAGGGCCGGCTATTTCTATGTACAGTTGCTTTGTCCTGATTGGTCAACGTGACCGGGAGTAGGCTAAGCTATTTCTACGTACATTAAACGAACTGAATTGAACTGGGCACGAATTTCTAAACAAAATTCTCTAAGAAAAATTGTGAATAAAACCTCTAATAATTTAAGGTTAAAATTAATAATTGGTGATGTGCTAATTAATTCTTAAATTTTTTCTTTTCTTCAAAATAAATAACCTTGTATTATTTTTTAATAAATCATCATCTGTACTGTTTTAAGGAAAATTTTGTAGACACAGGCGATAATGAATCAGGCCTAGAAGTTTTTTTTAATTGTATAGATCCAGGTTATACATTTTTCAAATCGTACAAAAATAGAGATTTTTCTGTACATTCTTGCATATTTCATTTCTCCTAAGTTAGGGATGAATTAAAAAAATGGGGATCGCATTATGGCAGAATATTTACAGTATATATGAAAATGGATGATTTTATAAAGTTAAAAATATAAACAATCGGGGCTTACATACGTTAGGGCAAACGTCTGGATCCCACTTCAAATATTATTTCAGTCCATATTGTTGTTCATAAAACTTTTTGTTAAATTCAAAACAGTTGTGGGTTTTTATTATTTTTAAACTTATTGTAATATCATCTATTATATTTCTTTCCACTTTATTTGTTGTTAGGTTGTTTTCTATTATTTTGATTGCTTTGTCTATATTGGTATACATATTTTTTTTAAGATCACAGCAGACTTAATTAAGAATTAAAGTACGTAGAAATAGCCTCGGCCTTAATTAAATGCACTTGAGTAACCTGCTTGGTGGAATCGTAGGTTTGCTTAGCATAGGAATAGCATTGAAAAATAGGCGTTTTTTGAATATATTTCATTATTAAATTTATTTTTCGTTCTTCATTTTAAGTTCAATAAATAAAAAAGTTAATTTTAAGTCTGTATATGAATTTGTTTCATGTATACAATGAAAATAAAACATTTAAGACTTGTTTGCTTATCTATTAAAACTTTCAAACTTTCAAATAAAAAGTTAATTTTTGATTTAACATATCTTTTATGAAAGCGTATTCAGAATTCTTGCATGTTTATAAAGAAAATAAAAGCTTTTACTCGTGATGTTTGTTTTGTAGCCTCCCCCGCCCCCACAATAATATCAATAGTACTCTAATGTTCAATGAACAGCACTTGGGGGCGAACGAGAGCCAAGGCTCGGAACCAAAATAAGAAAGAACACCTAGTATCACTGTATTCCTGATCATAACAACTTATTTATTCTCTACAAATACAAACATTCCATACTAATACAGCTTAATTACTGTTATTCTATCATATCAATAAGGGGCCCCCATATCTCAAGCTTAAATCTGTAACCAAGACTACACTCTAATGCTTTTAACATAATTTGATCAGTCTAACCGGCACACTTGCCCTTGTAAAAGTAAATCTGCAGCTAGGCTATTTTAGTTGGAGTGGTGTACGACTGCTTCACAGTGACAGAGGTGGCTGTTTGGAATTCTACACTCTCGAATCAAATATTCCTCACCCCTGCGTCGGAATGCGCAATGTACCTCCTTTATTTACCTTAAAGGGGGGAAGAACAGTGACCCCTCTTGGCTAGTGTAGTTAACCTTATCCAAGCTACCCACTGGCGGCCTTCGAAACCACATTCGAACAAGAATGTGTTACGTATTCGTGCGCGCCCCAATTACACAGGTGTAGCTTACACGTCGCATCAAACCAGGATTCTCACAACTAATTCCAGCTGATAAACAGTTACTATGACAAGGTGCTTAATAAGCTTAAAATTGCTAACTTCGAAATTAAACGTAAAGAGTTGTCGATTAATATTACACAATTAAGCATACAACACAAAAACAGTCCGCGAGCGTCTTCATAAATATGGTACACCATGACACGGCTTTCCAAGGTAATAGTCGATAGAATCCAGACGGGAGGATCTTTGACTTGTCGAACACACTCTGGGTCATGCAAATGTCTAGGCGCGTGCTCTTGGCCTTAACGCAAAAATCGCAAAACACTCACCAGGAAACCTCAAATTAAATTGACACCAACGTTGACACATCACGGCTCGCACATGTTGCTCCAAATACCATCGTCATTATCGTACGCCAAATTTAACTAACGCTTGCCGTTGCGATCAGGTCCCATCACGCACTCAGGTCCGTCTCTCCCATCAATCGACTGGTGAGTAGTCGAATAAATAACCATGATAAAAAAAAGCAAATTAATCACATGAGCAAGAAAATCAGTTTAATCTATTAAGAACATTTTTACTTGTTTTCTATATATCTTCATGTAGACTTCTGCGGACTTACGGAAGATTTCTGTTTACAACGTCGAACATCATAAATGCGAAAGTCTTGTTTTTCTTATCAAACATTCGACAGCTAGTTCATTAACGCCAAACCACGATCGCTACATTTATCCATTACATTTATCGGGAAACAAAAAAAACATCACAACTATATATCCTGTTGCTTTTTCTTAAATTAATAATAAATTAAGATAAAAAAAAAGAACTCCTCTTTAACAAAACGCGCTAACACGCACACAGTTTCGCCGAAAACGCTCTTAACAATCCAGCTCCAACAGATGATCATTGCCTATCACTCGCGGCGTTATCATTCTCCACGCAACAATAATAAAACACACGCAGTAAGACTTCACTATACAATACTTACAAAACACACATACAACGAACGCACACTCATTATAAACACAACGAAACAAATACAACCAAACAATCGTGTAATCAACTAAATACTAAGAATATTTTACTTCTACAGCCCCTCCCTATTATTCCCTCGTTGGACACACGTGACTACTGTACTGGAACGTCACATACTCCCAACGACAGGACTCGAACATACCCCGTCTAGGGTTATGTTCGGGTAAAATACATCAACAAACCAAAAAAATATTGCTAATAAGTATCTAACTCCATTTTGCTTTCAAACCAATTACAGAGCCACTCCATAATACCAATTACCGTCACTCAACCTACTACTCATGGACACATTATTGAACACGCTACCATCCTACTGTTCACATCATCAGCAGATACAATTACGCCCCGTAGGCTCACCTAAGTCCCCAGATCAAATTACCATAAAATCTCAAAACATAACCACCATCAATTATACAACCCCAAACATCCCTTTACACTCCCGAATATCATTTCGTTCCACACTAACTTGCGCATCTCCACCTTATTTATACTCGTTCCATTTACCCACACAAACTATTATCTTTTACTACAAGCCCAAATTTTAATGCTCCTCATTCTTAAATCTATAACAAAACATACATAAACATACATCAAACACAATTTCTTGACTGCGCATTTGTCTATTCAGGTGTTCGATATGCACACCTCTTCCCAATCATCTATACCCTTATCACCATAACTTGCTTATACACAATCAAATATTCCATAACAAAATCTTACATTTCACTATATATCACCCTACATAGCACTCCTAGATTCTGCATTTCACAGCAATTTCTTAGTCACAATCGCTTCGCAAGAAGTCATTGACTTTCTCCTAACCATAGGCAAGCGCCCGAGCTAAGGTTCCCGCTGACGCCCATTCGCGCAATGAAAGGCCCGTCCCGCACGCTGTCATAAATTCCCTCATTCCCCTATCGGACCCCGTTTTCTTATTATGATCAATATCCCTATTTTCGCGTTCTTCCTCCCTCTTATTTCTAGCGCGATGCTTTACCCCACCCCGAGCGTTTCTCTTCCTCACTGTTTTGTGTCAGTCCTCGCCCTTCTGCCTCACATTGTCGCTATCACCCACCACTGGTATCTTCCTTTCGATTTCATTACTCCTCTCCCTGTCCAAATTATCACAGGCCTTAATGTCTTCCATTATCATCACAGTACAACTAAGCTCCGCTGGTAGACCCTTCTTACTCACCCCTCACGCGTGATGCTTCTTTATACCTCCCAACGGAGTATTTTTGGACTACAATTCCCCCCAGTTAATTCCTTAAGCACTGGCTCAGGACGTTGCTCATTAATCACTCGGGGTGCCCTCTCTATAGAACCTAGAACCATATCTCCGACCGTCATAGCTTCCTCCCCAACCTCTGTTTCCTCCTCCTGGTGTAACCCCTCCCAAGAGTTAACCACCTGCTGTCCCGGCGTATCATTGAGCATCCTACTTACGTACGCCTCTTCCTCCCTTATATCATCGCCACTTATGTTAGCATAATTAACCTCCTCCTCTATTGCAATGGTCTCACCAGAGCTTGCTGCCATCCCCTGATCCTCAAATTCGGGATCCTCTAGAAGTCTTAACTCCATCGATGGAGTTTGCTGATAGGTCTCCAGTGCGGCCTCCTGAAGGGAATACCCTGTACTCATTATATCAGGACCCACTGGCAAGCGTACATTAGCGTGCCCAGCAAACGGCAACGAGGCCGGGATGCTAACTTCCCCATACATCCCCTGGTACATTTCATCAGGCATTGCTCTGGTTTGAATTACCTGCCAGCCCTCACTTGCAGCAGGGACACCACCTAGATCTTCGACTGAAAATTGCGCTGGCTTTCGAACGTTGTCCTCGGCCTTCGGCTGCGCGATAATTCTGTCTCTTTTGAGCATTTTGCCTGTGCCTTTAAACCAGTCTTTCTGCCAGGGCATCCATATCTGCCCTGCCCTCACCCATTTCACATCACTGAAACGGAGACCCATTATTTTAACCCAACCAGTCTCATCAGTAGCTTGTACCCTGAAAGGCCCTGTCCAACGCATCTTGTTAGCCCCCTTTCCAGTCATACGTAGCATGACAAGATCAGCGTCGGTTTCCAGTGAGATGCCCAAGTCTGACTCACCCCTATTGGGAGAGACCAACCTGGGTCCCACCCCCTCCTCGCTAACATTTGGTCGTTGCTCCCGGTTCCCTTCCCACAACGCCTTGGACACAAGTTCCACTAATTTTTCGACCAACGTCTCAAGACGCTGGAAGCGTTCTGCGCAACCCCTATGATCCACATGCAACTCTCCTCGGATCTACATTTTGTGACATACACACGCCCCCCTCACAATCAGTTACTTATATCCCCAAAGTATACTCACATGCGACATATACATTCACCAATACACCTCGAAACATCGCTCTCAAGCAAAAACAAAAAAACGAACAATACACGTTAAAATGCAGCAATATCAGGGTGACTTCTATAATCCGGATTTTGCGGATTTTCAGTCCCTGTTCGGGCGCCATTGTAGCCTCCCCTGTCCCCACAATAATATCAATAGTACTCTAATGTTCAATGAACAGCACTTGGGGACGAACGAGAGCTAAGGTTCGGAACCAAAATAAGAAAGAACACCTGGTATCACTGTATTCATGATCACAACAACTTATTTATTCTCTACAAATACAAACATTCCATACTAATACAGCTTAATTACTGTTATCTTATCATATCAATAAGGGGCCCCCATATCTCAAGCTTAAATCTCTAACCAAGACTACACTCTAATGCTTTCAACATAATTTAATCAGTCTAACCGGCACACTTGCCCATGTAAAAGTAAATCTGCAGCTAGGCTATTTTAGTTGGAGTAGTTTACGACTGTTTGACAGTGACAGAGGTGGCTGTTTGGAATTCTACACTCCCGAATCAAATATTCCTCACCCTGCGTCGGAATGCGCAATGTACCTCCTTTATTTACCTTGAAGGGGGGAGGAACAGTGACCCCTCTTGGCGAGTGTAGTTAACCTGATCCAAGCTACCCATTTGCGGCCTTCGAAACCACATTCGAACAAGAATATGTTACGTATTCGTGCGCGCCCCAGTTACACAGGTCTAGCTTACACATCGCATCTAACCAGGATCCTCACAACTAATTCCAACTGATAAACAGTTACAATGGCAAGGTGCTTAATAAGCTTAAAATTGCTAACTTCGAAATTAAACTTAAACAGTTGTCGATTAATATTACACAATTAAGCATAGAACACAAAAACAGTCCGCGAGCATCTTCATAAATCTGATACACCATGACATGGCTTTCCAAGTTAATAGTCGATAGAATCCAGACGGGAGGATCTTTGACTTATCGAACACACTCTGGGTCATGCAAATGTCTAGGCGCATGCTCTTGGCCTTAACGCATAAATCGCAAAACACTCACCAGGAAACCTCAAATTAAATTGACACCAA
>JAHWFO010054114.1:0-22562 GCA_023313115.1 Rhysida immarginata
CTAAGCAGTGGAGACACAATATTTTTGATTTAGACAGAACGTGAGGAAAAAACAAATGAATATATCTGAGTAATAGGCCTTTTTTCCATCCTTAACTTGTATTCTTTGTTATTGAAACTAATAGAGCAATTTATACATGGTGAGTCGGAAACAAACTTACCAAGGAAAAAAATAAAATATTTTCCTTTACTGTAAAGCCACAGAATTATTTTGTATGAGGAAATAATTATGTTTACTTCACTTGATTGGGCTAAATAAAATTGATTTAGTAATAATAATATTCAATAATGACTATTTTGTGTAAAAGAATAATATCACTTTATTAAATGTTTTAATTTCCTCCTAACGGACTATATATACATAGATTTTTCATTCGCTGAGACGAGTTGAATTCAAAACAGTAACAGAACCACTGTAAGTATTATTACAAATGCAGTCAAAACATTTTAGAGTAATATTATTGAATCAGTGTTTAAAATTAATTTTAAGCATATATTTAGCAAAGTTATGTAGAAATGATAATGATTTAGTTTTAATTTTTGCAAATAGCTGGATATAAGAAATCTCAAATCCTAAATGCATTTTTAAATTTTATAAAAATATCACTAAACTGATTATTCATTATAGACTGAACAGCAATCGAATTAGAGATACCTGTCTGGTATAGTGTATCACGACATATCGCCCTGATTACAGTGGCGATTCGCCTCGACATGGACTAGACAAGACACGGGAAGCGTTGGGAAGCCATGCGAACCCACGATGCCTGAACAAACAGCCACTGTTTACCAAGATTTGATCGAGGGGGGTCAGAGGCTCGAACATATCGTTCGATGGCATCCCATGTGTGCTCCTGTGATTGAGGTAAGATAGCCTAGCTGCAAAGGAAGCGAGACCACGTCTATGAAATATCCCTCCAACAATCCGGCTACAATTCGGGAGCGATGTCACGATACATTATCTTGTAGCAGGTAGATGTCTTATGCAGTCAGTAGAGATAGCCGCGTTGGACGATGGCTTCTGTAACCCATAAAGACGATGCTGTGATGTTTACACGTTTCTGTGCACCGGTTTTAAATTTCCAAATGATCTGTTGCACTATCCAACATTACGATGCGAGAGAGCCGACGACGACACCGTTCATCTACACGCTGTTGTCGACGGCATTTTTATCGACATCGACGTACTCACGGTACACCCGTGACACAGTGGCTCGTGAAAATCCCAGTGCCTCCACGACTTCCGATATGCACTTGTACTTTCAGTCTTGCCCCATACTGCTTTCTCTCGCATCACTCCTTAGATTGTCGGATCGCTACTTAAGTCATTCGTTGCCAGGGCCACCCACAGAGCCACATTCGCATAACCCGCCAGCTATCTCTAACTCAATTCCCCTTCAGTGTAAATTATTAATAAAAAGCGGATGATATAGAAAAAAATATTTGTCATAGATTTGTTGATAAGGGCGATGAAAATGTATGGGTGTATAGGTATATACCAAATATGGCGGTTAATAATTCTTAATTTTTCCTTAAAAAACACGTTTAATTTGGGAGAAAGGTTAAAAATTGTTTATTCAAAGTATGCGCCATCAAGCCATTTTTCGACATCTTCGTAATTGTGGAAGTGTTTCATGTGAAGTGCGTTAGACATCGATGAAAACAAGTGGTAGTCGGAAGGGGCAAATTCTGGTGAGTATGGCAGATGGGGCAAGAGTTCCCAGTCAAATGCAGAAATGTTGGCTTGATGCCTCTCCTCTGCGAATACTGCCAATGACATATGCCTAAAGTCAGCAACCCAAGTGCTGCGCCGGCCGCCTTGCGAATATCAGCAACAAACTCGTCCTGAATGGTGGAATAGCGGAGGAGTCGTAAGATGGAAAAGATGGCGACGACGGTTTCTGGTAGCATCCAACTCAATCCTGAAGAATCGTTTGGATTTAAGCACTAACCACGAAGCAAGGATAGGAGGCAAATTGTGAAGATGTTTTTCCACAAACTGAACAAACAAATCCTTATATTCCTCGTCGTCAAGCAGAGTATTCATGAAGCAGTTCTTATGGGCAGTAGGACCTGTAGCTGATACTGGAAATGGATGATCCCCTGACCACATGACACTGTGGTCGGAGACGGAAGATGGAATGACCTCCATTGATCCAGGTGAGCCAGCAAGCACATTATCGATCAAAAATAAATCAACGTGTGATGACACAGTGGGTAGTTTATGATAAGTGAACCCAGGATGGTCATCACGTGGATGAAGTGTCCAAAGATCAACTAATGCATTTTGCCTGCACATATGATGCACATTTCCAGACAAAAAGATGCTATCAACTTCTGGATGGCAGTGTAATTTACCAGCAATCAATACAGGTATCGACGAGCACAAGAAATTATCAATTTCATTAAAAAATATTCGTTTCTCTGATACATCACAAGAAGTGTATACATTAAGCAATCAGAAATTGTCATCAGATGTTGAGATGTCTAACGAGATTACCTTGTGCTCGCAGTCATACATACAGTTCGAAACCTGAATGGAGGGGTTAAAGATGATGGTAGCAAACCCTTGCCCATTCGGTGAAGAGTTAATAAAGAATTGTCTGTGGTACTGACTACAAAGGCCGGGAAGATCGTAATACTGCTGCGAAATGGCAAACTTCACCTCTTGGAGCAAGAGAACATCCGGTCTGTATAGAGCAATAAACGTCGATAATACCGATTGCTTAAACAAAAAACCAAGGGAACGATGTTGGGTGCTGATCTATATTCGACGAAGATTAGTGCCTCGCAAATGTAGTTAGGGGCTCCGATGTATTCCATCTCGGTGATCGGTTTCGACTCGTGGAGGAAGAAGAGCTGCAATGTTGGCTCAGGCAGCTGTAACGGTCTGAAGAAGAAGAAGCCGTAACTCTGTCTCTTCTGCTGAGATACCGTCTCGGCTTTTTCTTACGAGGGCTCTTGGCCGACCCAAGCTCATCCCGCTGTGATGACGCTGATTTCACTTTTCCAGCTGATGATGACACTGAATCCGATGAAGGTGTGCAGACGTCCTTAATGGCTGGGACATCGTTGAATGCTCTGGAGGAGGAAGAGTTGGAAAATCCTCCTTTACAAACACCAATCCGGAACATAAAGAAACGTCTATACCATCTTCTGCCGAGCTTCTCTTCTCTACCATCGAGATGTCACTTGATGGCCGTGGAGGAGGAACAATTTTCCGGACCTCTGGAGGTAGAGTTGATAGTGGTATTACCTCTCTTTTATCATTAAGAAGAGGCGGCGGAGATGGTAATGAATCCGCAAACATCCTTTGGGGCGGGGGTGAAGGCGGAGCTGCTCTGCGATGTACAATCGGGTGCATAAAGGTTTTTACCTAAGTCAAAATTATTCGGCTTCCTTACAATACTTCAATCCAATGAGATTACTTTTTCCAGGTGTCTAGTCGAACACGCTTACTATGGAACGATTCCATTAAGTTTTTGCTTAGCATCGTTGGGAGGCAAGTTTGACGTCACGTGCTCAACTATGTTAACAAAAAGATTATTTTGGCTGTTCTGATGAGAGTTTTTGTTTTATTGATAATAAACTAATCTATTTGGTTCAGTTTTTAAAGCTCTTTCTAACGATATAACATTTAACATAACATTTTCAGAGTTTTTCAGTAGTGACAAGGAAACGTAATAAATAAAATGATCAATGATCAGTAGGCTCTATCCGAAACGTCAGCTTTTTATTTTTATTTTGATTTAGATTAATTATTTTTGTTTATTATACCTTATTTTTTATCTAATTTGTATTTTTAATTAATATTTATTATTTAACATTAGTTAGCCATGCTTAACAATAGGCCTAACTTTAATTAGCCATTTTGAAAATAGACCTAACATTAATTAGCCATTGTTAACAGGAGGCCTAACATTAATTAACCATTGTTAACAATAGGCCTAACATTATATAGTCATTTTAACAATGGGACTAACATTTTATAGTCATTTTAACCATAGGCCTAACATTATATAGTCATTTTAACAATAGGCCTAACATTAATTAGCCATTTTAACAATAGGACTAACATTTATTAGCCATTTTTAACTATAGGCCTAATATTAATTAGACATTTTTAATAATAGGCCTAACATATAGTCATTTTAACTATAGGCCTAACATTAATTAGCCATTTTTAACAATCGCCTTAACATTAATTAGTCACATTTTACAATAGGCCTAACAGCACTGAATTTTAAAACGAAATAAGCACGTGCTCCAAGCTGTCATCAACAATGCTTAAGTGATAACCAAAAAGTAACACTGTATTCACTTATGACTCGTCGGTACGAATCGATTGATATATTACATGCCATATGTTCATTTTCTTAACATTAGTGCACGTGCATGAAGGATCCACGAGAGCTCATCAAAAGTTGATATATCGCAATTGAGTTCTTCCATTTTCACGTTATCGTGCAAACGACGGCCAGCCGGACACAAAGATATTGATTATGCTTGTATTCTTATATATAGCTTTAGCTAAAGCTCGTAATAAGGCTCATTTTAGTACTTCTGGGGGTCATTTTCTCGGATGTAGCATTTCGAAAATCGAAAAGAATGTCATATTCGTCTTGTGCTCGCCAATTCCGTTCAAATGACATATTACATGCCTTATATTACCAATAAAAATATTAAATGGGAGGGGGGGGGGGCTCAATAGTCACGTAACTGTTAGACCGATTTCAATCACAAACTAATCAGGTGAGCTCAGGAAGGGTCTCTATCGAAGAGCGAAAGCAGAATTTGAAAAAGTTAAAGCATTCTCGAGTAATTATCGGACATACAGACGGACAGACAGACACACAAACAGAGCGAAACCAATATATGCTTTTCAGCATATAATAAAGCAAGACATGACAATTAACATGAAAAGTTTTTTAAACCCTCAAATAAACAGATCAAATTGCACACTTGGATGAAAAAATTTTAATCTGTTTATGGTGTTCTTTACATACACTGTTTAAAACTTAAACGAAATCAAAAACGCGATAATGAACAAAAAAAAAAAAACCATGTCTATCCATATCGGATTCGAACTCTGCCATTCGAGGCAGTAGGCAGAGACTTTAACGATACTGCTGTCAGCTGCTATCGCTTATTATTGTCAGGAGGGAGCACGCGACAAGCACATCCCAAGCGTATACTTGCTAACCTATTTTTATTCAGAAGGGACAAGTCCACTCTAATTTGCCTTGACTCTCAGTACAAGTACCTGATATTACAACCAATCAACACCCAGAAAGCTCAGCTCCCACGGAGCCGGTAAAAACCTTTTTGCACCCGACTTTACAAGCAAAGATCTCAATGTGGACTGCTGGGATGACGATCCCCATGGCTGTGATGAAGGTGCCGCTGGAGATGTGTAAGTCCTTTCTGGGCATCGATGATTCTTGTCCATTATATGAGAGTACATCTCACATTTCTTCAGGAGAGGACAATCCCTCATTCCCTTGTAATACACGAAGACACGTTCTCTGTGCATCAAAAACGAATCTGGGATGTCTCGCTCCAATCTCGTATCCAACAGAATGTCGCCATTCTGAAGATGGGGAGCGTCGACGTGCTCAGGATGGTGGATCTTGAACACTTCCCCATAGTCAGACATGAAATTCCAAATGTAAACTTCCAACAGGAGCGGCGAAGCATCACGGACATGGGTGGTCAAATGTCCAGGGTTAGCGTGGAACAGTTGGACGGTTGTATGTTCAACCTTTATGTTGGTGACAGTACGGTCTGCCACACTTTGCTCTCTGCAGAGCATCCTTGACTCGATCGAGAACAGCTTCTGCAGAACAGAAGCAGCGGGATGGCCAGACAGAGCACAGGAGATATGCCTGTCTTGGCATAGAGCTTCTTCATGAAATCGGAGATGGCGAAAGGGCCATCTGTTACAACATAACCATGTATTCCATGGTTAAGCGGAAAAAAAGAGGAAAGTCACAAAAGTTCGGGGGGGGGGGCTATCCTCTTCCTGGGGTCACCGGGAGAGAAGTTAGCACTCCCCAAGCGTCACACACAGAAACTAATTTGTCTCTTATAACACAAAAAATTGATGTCACTCTCACAATCTCTTCAAACGAAATCGGAATGCCCAGGAGAATTTGAAGCTCTTGATAAAAACGACGACTTATCTATGACACAGACCCCCGCCCATTTGCCTCCGCTCTGCTTAATTACCAAAATTGGCTGCGCGCTCATGAGCTTCCTTGCTTTCGAATTATGCAAGGCCAATGAGCACTCAGCGCGATTTTGCGCGCATTATCGAGAAGTACGGACGCACATTGATCCTCCTTTGACAGTGCTGTTTCTGCGCTTTATATCTCTCATCGCCCACTTCCTCCTTTTGCCCAGCAAACGACGTTTCCTCATAGGAAGAACTTTTTTTCTTGCGTCGTCTGCTTTAGAGCTCTTCGGCCCTCGTTTTGCTAAAGAGCTTTACAAATATCTAAATGCTTTTTGAGAGCTGGGTTTTGGGTGTCGGCGACCACCTCTTCACCCGAAATTTGTGACACAAAATCACTTTTCCGTGTCTTGTATCCCTTTATGGTCGCTTTTTGATCAATGCATGATTCAAAGTAATCATTTGTTGACAGTAACTGTTACACCTGGTTTCAGAAGTTCATGGTACACGACACCCTTCTGATCCCACCAAATGCATAGCATTGTCAATCAAGTCGAAATCATCACTTTTGAATCTTCTAAAGCAATGTACACAACACTGGGACATTGTCACCGTAAGGTTCTACAAAGTATACGACGGCTTTCACTCGCGTTTTTCTTTTGATTGAACAAGAAAAGCAGTACGTTTCGGAAATGCTCTTTATTTGGCTCGAAACTCGGTATCTTTACCATACAAAAAATACATATGACGCTAACTCGTAATCGTTTAAACATCAACAGCGTTTTGAAAGGTACGGTCATATAGATTAGACATAATTGTTAAAATGAATTATCATTTAGACATAATTGTTAGACATAAAGGTACGGTCATAATTAGACATAATCTCGTAGCTCCAAATGACGTAAGAGATTAGACTGTGAACCAACCCTTTTTTCCAGCGCCATCTTAATTGTTAAAAAATTAAGAATTATTAAACGCCATACCTGGTGGTTTTTTTAATATTATAACTTCCGGAATAAAAATGGCTTTAAGTTCATCGCTGTTTATACAGGGTGATCCAAATTCAAGTAAAAAACTTTTATGGGAGGTAGTATGGGTGATTCTAAGCAAAAAAGTTCATATGAACATGGGGCCAAATTTGAATGATAATTGAGATATGAACAGAAATAAAAATGTTGCCACTGAAATCAACAGGTTAATAACTCAGGTTCTGCAACTCGGAAACTACTCGTTGGAATTCGATCAAATTTTAACGGTATACACAGTTTTATGTACCCTATTATTCCTCCAAAATTCATTATCATAGGCATTGCAGAACGTAAGTTATTAATCTGTTGATTTTAATGGCGGCATTTTTATTTCTGTTCATACCTGAGTTATCATTCAAATTTGGACCCATGTTCATATGAGCTTTTTTGCTTAGAATCACCCATACTACCTCCCCTAAAAGTTTTTTACATTGAATTTGAATCACCCTGTATATGAAAAACACGCGGGGAGATAAAAAAGATTATTTCTTTTAAAATTAAGATTTATTTACATTTTATACAAAACAACCACTTAATTTCTTTCAAAATATTCTCCATTAGATGCAATACATTTGTCTAATCGATTTTTCCATTGTGTGAAACATCTTTGAAAGTAAGAAATTTGACACCGTAGAGTAGGTGAAAACAGCTTCGCAGGACGCACTCGCTTCAGTAGTTTTAACGTATTTAATAGTTGCAATTAAGAAAAATCAGACGGAGATAGATCCGGTGAGTAAGATGGTTTGGAACGACAATCCATCCCTGAGAGGGCAAATATCGGTTCACAAAGAAAACTGTGTGTTGGAAAACTTCGCGGCAACCCATCTCATGTACAAATCCTCCGTCAAAATCATCATTGACAACAGAAGCCGCCCACTCCGTGCTTCGTCATGAACATTGGTTCGTAGTGTTGGGCAAAAATTGATTTTTTTGCGATTAATCGATGCAAATTTAACGATTTTTAATCGATAAATCGCGATAACAGTGAATCGATTTTTTCCCAATTTTGATTCATCAAAATCGATTTCCGTAACTTACACTATTCTAAAATTGATATAAAAATCGATTGAACCAATGGAAGGCCAGAGCACTGATGACGTCATTTCACTGTTTCTGCTCCTAGTTCTGATTGTAACGGATACAGTAGCCAATCTGGTTTGGAGATTTGGCGCTGGTGCTCTATTTGTATGTCTGGGGTATATACATGTACAGGGTGTCCGGGAATAAATGGTAAGTATTCATACTCGTGAGAGAACATGTATAAAGAAGCATTTTTATTCGTATGAACATGGTGTCGCAAGCCAACCCCCACAGAGATACAGGGGGATTAAAGTATGTTGCGCTGCCTGATTGTTGGCTTCCCGCGAGCGACTAGGCAATGTGGTGCAGCCCACATTGGAGCCTACAGACCTCAGTACTCACGGGCTCTTAATAACTGCATCAACGATCCCATTTGTGAGGGTTCAGGTAGTAAGCTTATTTGTGAAATGGTCCTGATTGTGTAAATGTATGCAAATCAATACGTGTGCCACGACCTCCAGTGACATTTAAGGTATTAAAGGTTTGTGGAGTGACCTGACAGGGGCAGCCATTCGAGCATACACTGACATCTCTTGAACAGATGTGGGCTGCACTACATTGCCTAGTCGCTCGCGGGACGCCAACAATCAGGCAACGCAACATACTTTAATCCCCCTGTATCTCTGTGGGGGTTGACTTGCGACACCATGTTCATAGGAATAAAAATGCTTCTTTATACATGTTCTCTCACGTGTATGAATATTTACCATTTATTTCCGGACACCCTGTATAATAGTGGTTAACTAGCCTGACTCCAAGTGGAAGACCTCTTTGGGTTAGTCGGGCTTCTTGCCTATTTCAGTGTATTTCATGTGGAATTTATTCTGGAAGGGTGAGACTCGTGTAAGCACTGATTATGTCCCACCTGAACAAATGTACACAAGCGTCGGACTCGACTTCTTTCACTGGTTTAATGTATTACAAGGACGCTGAACCTCATTCACCTAAATGAAAACGCTTTTAGAATAGGGTGTACCTTCACTGTTCGATAGTCGATTGTCCGACTCCATGTGTGTCGATTGGAAACTTCTTCGTTGGAAGACTTCATAATTGTAAGTAGAATTATTAAGTTTTCAAGTTTAACTTCTCTCTCGATTAATTTGTTTTTCATTTTGGTTACTAATTATTAATTTCGATAGGATAAAGCTAACACGTTTTTTTATTTTATTTTATGAAGCGAATTAATTCTGTCTGCGCCTGCTGCTAATTCTATTATCACATGGTTCCTATCGCTGTATTTTTGTCATGCATTCCAGATTGTATGTGGCTATGATTTGTTGATATTAAATAACCTATGCAATTCATAAAGCTAGTAAAATTATTTGATAAATAGAGAAAAATAGTAAAGAAAATTCCACGACCTGGACTCGAACCAGGGATCTCTGGGTATACGCCCCGACGCTCTAACCACTAAGCTACCGCGAACATGGAAGCTGTCGCTATCAAACATGTCCGCGGTAGCTTATTGGTTAGAACGTCGGGGCGTATACCAAGAGGTCCCTGCTTCGAATCCAGGCCGTGGAATTTTCTTTACTATTTTTCTATATTTACTAATTAATATCGGAGGTAATGGCGTAAAAAAATCCTCCAATGACCATTTTCCAATTATTATTATAAAATTATTTGGTTTTGAATGGATGAATTATTTTATCAAATTTTTTTTTCATATCAAACTACCATAATTCATTTTTTATTCCATTTCTTAATCTTAATTACTATGTAAAAGATCAAATTAAAAGCAATTATTCACACTGAAAGTTTCTCCAAAAACCTATCCTAAATTCGATTTTCTCAAAATCGGTAATAGAAAACATCGATAAATCCTTTTACTTGGATAGGGAAAGTAAGGACACTCCGCCATTTCTGTGCAAAACTCTATAATAATTATGCAATTAAATTTTATAATAACTTTGTTATATTAATATTATTAATAATTTTTGCGGTTCTTGCAATGCTGTTGCATAATAACCTGCGATTTGACCTTTTTAACATTCCTGGAGATGTCTCTATGAAGGAATTTTGCACAGAAATGGCGGAGTGTCCTTATTTTCCCTATCCAGTACTTTAGTGAAGAAGACATGGATGCGACACCTTTTGAATGCTTTTGAAAATGAGCCAAGCGACAGCAACGCTCGGCGTGATAGGGTCTGAACTGTTAACCATAATTCAATGCAAAAATTGAAATAAAAAAACTCTTTAACCACAACAGAATACAAACTAAAACAATACAACCTGTAAACGTTTTTTGAAAGCTTTGATTTTATCTTTCAGCAGACAAGGAAAATCTCAAGAACTTATGCCGACTTCTGAGAGAACTGACTTGTAAATCGACAATCGAACAGTGAAGTGTACATTTGTTCAGATGGGACGAAAACAGCGTTTTCACAAAGGTCACAGAACCAGAATAAATTCCAAAAGAAATACACTGAGGTAGTCAAGAAGCCTGACCAACCCAAACAGTCTTCCATATTATACAAAAAAGAAAATAAAAGAAAATAAGATTGACGATTGTCAGAAAGAAAATACAAACGAACTAAAAATACAACGAGAAAGAATATTATCACATTCTCCAGTAGTTCGGGAAAGAAATGTAGCTGATGTTTCAAAATTGACGTCAAGAATGTGCCTCGGTTTTCGATACTTCATATGCCACTTAATATCCATTGAGTTCTTCAATAGTCTAGTCACTAGGTCATTGTCGTGAATCTTCATCTTTTGCACCATAATCAAAAGGAGGTCCCGTATAAAATTTACGATATCAAAATAACTTTCAGCTATCTAAAATACTAATTCAAAACGGTCTCAAAGTTCTTCAATGTGGTCAGTGGACGACGAAAACAGAAGCGATTTCTCAACTTTTCTTCGTTAGGCTGGCCGCTGATCACGACAAAGATGTGATGGATTTTCTCGATGGCCAAAACGACTCCGAGTGAGTATGTATAATGGTAGGAATCCGGCATTACATACCGGATTCATATTATCAAAATGCGCGGCCTGCCTGTAGCAAATCCTTTGAGAGTCCTTCGGTTCCCCTGTTATCTAAAGCATTCGTTATGAGCTATTTAAACGCGCGTTCTATCGTAAATAAAATTGATGATCTTACTTTGTGGGTTGGCAAGCATCACCCGGACTTAGTTGTAATCACAGAAACGTGGTTATCGGTTGTAATACCTATTGATAATTATCGGCATATAAGACAAGATAGGATGACGAGAGGAGGTGGAGTGGCAATTATGATAGAAGATAAATGGTCCTATTTGGTGCAGCAACAGAATTCTGTCACGGGGTTCGAATATATATGTATTAGGCTCTCCAAAAACCGAGTTAATATTAATTTATTGGCGTTCTATCGACCTTCTAATTATCCTGTCGACAAGTAAATAACGTTTTTGCATCTGTCTTACCATCGATTCAATACCAACCTGATCATACGTGATTTTAATTTGGACTTTGGTCATAAATACTTGTCATGCCATGAACCTACAGCCCATTGTTACTATTCCGACCAGGGTAACCCTATCATCTAGTACGACACTCGATCAAATATTTGTCCCCATTCAATGGTCTAGTCTAAAACTAGAAACCGACGTCTTTTCGAAATGCGACCGTTATGCGATAATATGTAAGATCAAGAACTTATATATTAAAAGATGTTCAGCGGATGGCGTTTGGAAAGTAAAGTATTGTTTTAATAATATCGATTGGGTCAATTTCAAAGATTTGTTGCCGACACTTAGTTGGGAACGGTTCTTTAACTCCAATTCGCCGAATGAGATGTTCTATGAAATGCAAGTTAATATTCGTGAGGCTTTGATGCAGGCAGGTCTTACCATTAAAAACACTAAATCTAAGAATCACGTGTGCAAATGGTGGACCATTAAAATTGTTGACTTGTGGAAATGTAAGAAAAGCGTGTTTGCAAAATTTAAAACTTCACCATCTTCACAAAATAGATTGCAACTGAGAAAAGCTAATCAGTGTTACAAACAAGAGATCCGGAGGGCTAAGAGGGCCTATATGTTAAATTCTTCAACGAGATTATTCGATCTGTGGACATGTGTTCGAACAGTAAAACGAGTTAAACAAACATTTCCAGCTGAATTAAGTCAACAGTATCTTGCATGGATAGATAACCAAAAGAGAGGCTCCCAGACTTTTAACGCCATTTTTTCTGAAAAGATGCTACAGGTATGAAACTGTAAATCCACCCATTTGGGTGATTTTCGGTGGAAATCATGAAAATTTGGCAAAAAGTGTGCACGAAACTGTATACTGGTGATTTTGCTTTTACTACAAATCAAATTAACAATACAATTAAGCAAATGCGTAACAAAATCTCTAGTCGAGATGGCTTTCTTATAATGTTAGTTGTTAAACGATGGGGCTTATTTGGTAATAAGATATGTAAATACCTGTTATATCAAATTATTTGTTCAAGACGAATTCTTGATGACTTTAAAAAAACCTTGATTACTCCAATATATAAAACGGGAAATGTTAATGACTTTAAGAACTATCGACCCATTTGTGCACTATCGGCGCTCTCGAAGTTACGGAAAAAATATGGTTTACTTGATTAACTGGGTTCCTATAGTCGGTTATCCCTAGGAAGCAGTTTGGAGGAAGGCCGAAAACACCAATAATATATGCGTTCTTAACTATTTATAATTATATGATAAACGCCATTGACAAGGGCCGAATAAGTTATTTAGTTAATACGGAGTTTCGAAGGCCTTTAATACCATTAATCGGAGTTTACTTTTTAAACATTTAAGACGACTGGATGCTGACCAAATATCATTGGATCTTCTGGATGATTATTTTAGGAATCGCACAAGTTATATTCATACTGCTCAGAAAGATTATGAAGGCAATTCGACTAGGGGCATTGTGCAAGGGTCCCCAATGGCCACCGCTTTGTTTCTGCAGGCACTACACAAATTTTCGATCTCCCACTGCATACTAACATAATATCTTACGTGGATGATAATTTTTTGTTTAAGGCATATGATAAATCTAATCAACATCCTGCTGAACTGCAAATCCAAGAGGACATTAAGGCCTTAAGCGAATGGTATTTGGCCCAAGGTCTATCATTCAATGAATTAAAAACAAGCATTTTAATGTGTGATAGGCACACGTTGGCCCCGTTAGAAATATGCAAAATCTTGGGGATCATGTTTGATAACAAGGTATTCATTAGGGAACATATTGAGCGATTATTAATTGATCTTAACCGTCTTATATATCTGTTTATTAGGTTACGTAAAATGCTGATAAAAAAGGAAATTATTCAGCTTATTAAAACCATGGTGGTTCCCAAAATTGAATATGGGATAGTGATCTGGTCGTCTGCGTCCAGGCCATTACTTATGCGAGTACAGGTTGCCTATAATAATATTATGAGAGCAGCCTTAGCCCTTCCTAGGCATGTGTCGATTTCACATTTGTTTCAAGATCACAGTATTCCAACATTAATGGCGTTATCAAGATTTGCAAGAATGAAAGACTTATATAAGGCTCTCGTGGACGTTCACCATCCAATACATTATATTAAAGACTGGTTGATTAGCTCAGATAATACGCGTAGCACACAAGGATACAAGCTCGAAGCTGCTACTCCTACTTCGAGATTTTTGGATAACCACTTTCCTTTTAATACAATTAAGCTTTGGAACTCTTTAACCTATGACGTGAGGAATCAGATCATGAACTGTTATATTCAAATCATAAGCAGAACATCTATGATTTGTTGCAGCATGCAAGTACTACTGAATTTTAATCCCTTATTTTCATATATTCCAACTTGGGATGCAAATTTTACAATAAATAAATAAATAAATTCATAATTTCCATGGTCTAGTATCGTTGTGAACTTCAAATAAAGGATGGGTCTGATACGATACGGATATTATCAATTTTATTGCCGACGTACGTTTCGGTGTTACACCATTTTCAAGGCTAGCATAATAGTAACAAGCGAGGTTTACATCGGCATCATAAATAAATATGGGCCCTGCTTAAATCTGAGTGGATGGATTGGTTTTTCACAATCCTTCTGCCAAGCTGGGCAATGGTCCTCAGGATAACTGTACTTAGCCCTCTTTGCTTTGTTTAGAGCGCAGGAGATTCCACGAGAGACTTGAGTCGATGATAACGCCAAGATATTTGTAGTTGTCTACCCAGTCCAGTTTCTTATTGAATAGAACGAGAGAATCTGCGGGACGCTTGAACTTTCTGAACATAGCCTTGCGCTTTCCGACTTTAAGGTTCAGCTTCCAGCCGTTAAACCAGTCTTCGAATATCTTCAAGGCGTACTCTAGACGAGTAATAACGTGAGTCGGTTTGTGTGCCCATGTCATAATGGCAGTATTATCAGCTTAAAAATTTCGAGTTTCGGGAAATCATGGAGAAAACAATTAAATAGCACGGGCCCGAGAACAGAACCTTGAAGGACACCGGCCTTTACAACACGGGGCGTGGATAGATTTTCGCCAACTTTAGCTTGATAGACGTGTCAATGAGAAAGGATTTCACCATCAAAATCAAATCGTGAAAAAATCCGTCTCTAATCACCTTGTAGACAAGGCAGCCCTGCCACACTTAGTCAAAAGCTATACCGACATCGAGAAATACTACCCCGCAGTACCTGGAAAGATTCAGGGGGGTGCTCAGGTCTTCAACTAGCCTCCATATCTGCATCTGACAAGAGTGGGCGGCACGAAAGCCAAACCGATCTTTCCTAAGTATCAGGTTGTTGCATATCAAATGTCGGATTGCAGAGGTCATCTTTTATGTAGAATAAAAGAGACGGATCAAAAAGTGACACGGTAAAAAAGAATTTATTTTGCTTTACGCGTTTCGACTACTGTCATCTTCAGAGGCAGTCTTGCTACAATCGCAATATTTAATGGCCCTCTAGAAAGGACACCTTGACATGTGCTATTCGAAATAACCCCCATTGAAATCCAAATATTGTTGCCAACGATTTGGCAGCTTCTCGAGCCCTCTGCGTAGAAACCATGGTCACGGGACTCAAACTCCCGGAATGCGTATTAGACGTCTGCTTGGGACAGAATGTTTTCCTCCAGAGAAAATTGTCTAGGCTCTGGAAAAGATGGTAGTCGGTAGGGAAGAGGTCCACCATGGAGCCTCAGGGGGGGGGGGGGATGGAAGCACCTCGTAGCCCAGAGCCTGTAGCGCCTGTTGTCATGCAGCAGAAGGACGCAGGTTGTTGCTGACACAGTTTTGTGTGCATATGATGCAATTCATGACAGTAGATCGCAGCGGCGATCGTCTCCCCCTGCTGCATGAAGCTGTAATGCACTACAACGGATGTCCACCAAACTGTGCAACGGGGGTTTAGGGAACTGTCGCGGGGATTCATCAGCATCCAGCCACTATATTTCCTATTGTCGTATAGGAGCTATTACTCGTCGCAGGTGACAATGCGATCAAGAATCCCCGCTTCTTCATGGCGCAAAAGCAATTCCGTACACGCCTCCAGCCGACGCTCTTTTTGGTTTTCCGTAAGTTCATGTGGGACCCATTTTTTCCTGCTTTTTCACTTTGCCGATGGTCCTAAGGTGTCTACTGACAGTCGACGCTGATACAGCATGATCTCCTGCAAGGTCCCGAACAGTTTTTCTGTTGGTTCCTCTTCCACAGATCGCTTCAGATCAGCATCATTTAACACGTTGGGCGGTCTGCCACGTGGCTCGTTTGCCAGGTCCGTCACTCCCGCCCGGAATTTTCGGAACCAACGTTGGACAGTAGGTTCGTTGATGGTGTCTACACCGAATACCTTATTGATGTTTTGAGAGACGTTGGATGCAGTGTGATTCAGCCTGAACTCGTAATGCATTATCACACGTAATTCGTATGAAATCATGACTATCTTCGCTTGGGTTCAAACGCTATTAAATATCATCGCAGAAATGCAAATTTCAGGCAGCTGGTCGCTGATAGGTTTATCTCTGGAAATGTACCAATTTGTTATGGGTATTTCCTACTAAACGTGGAAACCGTGCTGAAGCGCAGAACCCACCTCGAAATCCGACATTAGTTATGCAACGACCTGATAGATCATTGGTGAGACAATGGTCTTGGAATCTCACGAGGATCGTTTTCTCCAAAATCTTATACATCGAGGGGATCAGGCTAATAGGGCGGTAGCTCGCGGGAATTGCTGGATTTTGCCCCTGCTTTTAGATACTCAACACAATAGATTGTTTCCAAGACGCAGGGAAGTAAGAAAATTCCCAGCAGTTCAGATGATATTAGTGAGTACGTCAATAAAATTCTTCGGGATATTCATAAAGACGTTATTGCTCACCTTGTCTTTTCCTGGAGCCTTCTTCTTTTTCAGTCTGCTTATGATGGTGGCGATCTCTCCGGCCTCAATGTTGTTCTTAGTTAAATGTTGCGGGACTTCATCAAAGTTGTTAAGACCATCCTCCACACGCTAAGACAGGATTTGGCTCTCGGGATTATTGTTGATAGGAGTAACAAACTGCATTTCTTGTGAATCTGCAATCACTGGGGCCTTGTTCTGATCAGTTTGCACATAGTCACTTTGTGGTGTACGGAATGGATGAAGCGTATCATACTTCTTCTGTAAAGCTCTGACCATACTCCAAATGGAATTGTCGCGAGCCGACAAGCTTTTATTTATTTATTTATTTATTTATTTATTTATTTATTTATTTTTGCTTTCCATTTTATTGTAATGACAATCATATATTGAAGTAAATAATGTAAGTACAAAATAATAACTAATAACACTTTTGAGTTTGTCATTACATCTAGCGTCCCAAAACTCTTTTATCTCTTCTTAGACTCTTCGCACTAGCCTGTTGTACTTGGCTTTGAGCTATGGCTCACAATTCCATGCAGTGTTGCCAGATATTTCTACCTCGAAAATCCCAAAACTCGTGCACAAAGCAGCCCAAAAACCGCGGGACTTTAATAGCCGGGTGATTTTAAATTACTGCACATAATATTATTAACCCATAATAAAATAAATAAAAATAAAAACGAACATGCAAACAACAAAAAATTTTATTTTATAGGCTAAACAGAGATTAATTTTTTTTGTTAGCCAGCCTTGAAACGTTGATTCTTTCTCCCAAGACGCTCTATATTGTTTCGAATATTTCGCCCATTTCCCCATATTTATTGTTTATGCAAGTCTGATTTCAGTCCATTGATTTCAATAAAATTTCAATGAAATACAAAATAATTACGTGCAAGATTTTAAGCTATCGAAATGAAAAACAAAGTTAATTGAGAGAGAAAATAAACGTAAAACTGTGAAAGCTACTTACAATTTTGAAGTCTTCAAAAATATTTACGTCTTGTGTGTGCGGCTGGCTGGAGTCCTTATCTGTTTATACATACTAAGGCCCGGTGTACACTTGCTGCAAAAGTTATTTGGACGCTGCGTCATTAAGCACCAATGGAAAGCTAGCGCCAAATCTCGAAACCGAATTGGCCACTGTATCCAGTAGAAGAGCAATCATATTAGGTAATCACGCCTGATCCATCTATGATTTAACTTAAATCGTCAATAAATTTATTTTTCAGCAATAAGACTCAAAAAACCAAGATCAAAAGAGCAAAAAGTCCAAAAAAGCCCAAATAACCCACGACCCGCCAAAAAATTGCAAACCGCGAAGTAAAAATTTTACCAGACAATTCGTTTTACAAAAAGCCTAATCTGGCAGAGATTTCAGGGTTTATATATGCTATTATCAATCACCACTAACCAATCACTGGAAACCGTGCTGCCTATAAGAGCCCATTGGCTTAAGTGCTTTATAATATGCAAGTTTAGTAATATTAGTGACTCATGATGACGTATTATGTATCTGATATCTGGATTTTGTCAAAAGTGCTACAAAGTTGCTACAAAATCGCATAATATGCTACAAAAGTGCTAAATTTTCAATTATGCTACGGTTTCTGCTAAGGCCTCTTTTTAGGCCTCAAAAATGCTACATCTGGCAACACTGATCTCATCCTTTCTAAAATTTAGTCTAAAGAAGGAATTTTGTTAGCTATTTCTCTTAAAAGCTTGAGTAGCCATAATTAAAATAAAATAATGATTTATGTGGATAATACTAATGGATAAATTGAAATAAAAAGTCTCTTTAACCACAACAGAATACAAAATGAAACAATACAACCTGTAAACGTTTTTCGAAAGCTTTGCTTTCATCTTTCAGTAGACAAGGAGAACCTCAAGAACTTCTGACCGATTTCTGAGAGAACTGACTTGTAATTCGACAATCCAACAGTGAAGTGTACGTTTGTTCAGATGGGGCGAAAGCAGTGCTTTCACGAAGCTCACCATAGCAGAATAAATTCCACATGAAATCCACTGAAATAGGCAAGAAGCCTGACTAATCCCACAGGTCTTCCACATTATGAAAAGATTGACGATTGTCAGAAGATTGGGAGAGGGGGCGGGGTGGGGATATCACATCTTCCAATAATCTGGCAAGGAAACATCGCCAATGTCTTCGAAGTTGACATCAAGAATATGCCTCGGCTTTCTACACTTTGTATGCCACTTCATTTCCATCAGGTGTTTCAGTATTCCAGCCACCAGGTCATTGTCATGGCTCTTCATCATCTGCACCATGTTCATCAGGAGATCTTGGACATACTTTGCAATGTGAGTCATGTTCAGATTCGAGTGGATGTAATGATTTTTTAGGGTCCTTCTTCCAAGTTGGGCAATGGTCCTCAGGGTAACATTCTGGAACGACTGGAGTTCACTCCATCTGCTTTTACACATGGTTTCCCACGCAGGCATGCCAAAGAGGAGGATGGTCCGAATCATCATCTTGTACAGTAGCAGCTTATTGTCGATGCTGAGGGGACTGTTTCGACCCAGGAGACCTATGAGGCTGTACTCAGCCCTCTTCGCATTGTTGAGAACGTAAGTCATGTGACAGGAGAGTCTTGAATCGATTATAACACCAAGGTACATGTAGTTGTTGACAAGAGAATCCGAGGACGTTTAAGCTTTTTGTTGAAGTACACAGCTTTGCATTTTCCGACGTTAAGGTTCAGTTTCCAGCAATTAAACCAGTCTTCAAATTTTTTCAAGGCGTTCTGCAGACAAGTGATAACGTGAGATGGCTGGTGCGCCCAAACCATGATGGCGGTATCATCAGCATAGAAATATAAATTACATTTTTCTGGTTTTGGGAAATCATGTAGAAAATAATTACATAAAACGGGCCCAAGGACAGAGCCTTTGTGGGACACCGGCCTTTACCTTGACTTTTCCCGGTCGCTAGTCACCCCCCAGAAAACCCCCTAAATATTTTTTAAAAATGTTCACCCCCAGAAAACCCCTGGACTGAAAAAAAAAAAGATCTGGGGGTCCCCCCCCCCCCCCCATCTGGCAACACTGGGGGGACTTGTAATTGATATTGAGGAGTATATATAGCGACCGAGAGCCAATAGGAAAAGAGGTAGTGTAAGTGAATTCAACGATTGGGTAAACGGGACACCCATTGGATCAGACATGATTCACCAATGAAGCCACTGTCAGAATTTAATAATAGCTTCTTGTAAGTTTTTTGTATTGCTAAGTTTTCAAAAGAGTCTAACAAGTATTTTTTATTAATAGACTTAATCAGTTTCAGATTTTCAGATGAAAATTCATGGCCGGTGTCCAGAGAATGCTTCGCTATGGCTGACTGGTTGCTTTTGCCGAACCTTCTGGTGTTCTTTAAATCTGGTTTCTACACTGCGGGACGTTTGACCTTTGTAAATTATGGTACATTGGGAACATTCCGCTTGGTAAATGCCTGACTTCTGTAGTGGTAGAATCTGGTCCTTCGGGTTTTCTAATAAATGTTTTGTCTGATTTGGGTTGCTAAATGCTAAAGAAAAATTAAATGATTTTAGTATCGAAGCTAAACTTTTAGTTAATGTCTTATTATAAGGCAATGAGATGACTCTTCCTGTTTTTTTAATTTTAATGGGGGTAGTGACCTCTGACATGAACTTTTTAAATCTTCTTTTTTTCACTGTATCTAAAACAGTCCTGGAGCTATAACCATTTTTGTTGGCTATTTCTTGAATAGTAGACATTTCTTTTTTGAAAGTAGAAGGGCTCAACGGATTCAGAGTTAGAATTTCTAGCCAAGTGAGTTAAATTTGCTATCAATAATAAACCCCAAGATATCCAACAGCTAGTATGTAATCTAGAAGGAGGGGTTAAACATTTACCTGATACTCAAAAAAGAACATTAAGGGAACAATGTGGTACTAAGAACTGTAAGGGAACAAAGATGTTAACCCATAATTGGAACAACTATGAGCCATGTAGTAATGAGAAAAAGTATAGGGAAACGATAAAAGCCCTTAGTAACAAAGATTGCCGTTTTTTGAAAAGCGATAAAGGTAATAAACACAGTTATCTTAAAAAAATGACTACTTTGCTAGAGTTGACGATCTTATCTCCGAGGGGTCTTTTGAGGTTCTCCATAAAATCCCTTACCAAAATTAATTAGAGACGTAAATACCCTCCCAACGCCACTGACCACCAGGATCCCCTTTAACTTGAAGTCAGGTCTCCACGCCTGAAAACATGTGGGTGGACATATAGGTCACATGGAGGATGATGAAACCTCCAACATGAGCACCAGTCTCTTGTATGGGCTCACCATCGACCGGACACTTTTAGCTTGACCCTTAAGATAAGGCCTTTCTATGTGTGGAAGTCCCTAGCCAGTATGGCCTTTAGCATCAATGCGCCATTTAAGCCTTCTACTATGACAGCGTACGAGGCGTGTTCAAATGAAACCCATTCGAGTTAAGTAGGTGTTGTAAGAAGGTAAGAAAAGGGAAATAAGTAAATAAAGAAAAATAAAGCATTTTTTACCATCCTTATTCTCAAAATGAAAGTTTAAGTTTTACACTTAGAAGAAACAATCTTATTGGCAAAACAAATTCTAACATCACCAACTACTCCACGCAATAGACATGCAATAAAAATGTATCTATAAAAATTTAAATTTTTGTGGAAAAAACTCGAAATTGGAAAGAAAAATTACTAAAATGTGTTGTCATCAGGAACAAACCTGTATGGAAAATTTAAGAGCGAATGGAAAAGCGGAAGTGCTTCAAAACTCAACTGAAAGGTTCCGTACCATCTCACAAGATCTAAGAGCGAGCTAATATAAGGGTGGTGATGATGATGATGATGAGCATTGACCCCAGTCAGTAGAGAATGATGATGATGATGATGATGATGATGATGATGATGATAATAATAATAATAATAATAATAATAATAATAATAATAATAACAAAAGCAATTAAAAGTAGTAATTAATGAAAAGTATTGTACACATTTTTCTGAAAAGAAATCATCTGTGGCGTTTAGGCACGCATCCCAAAGTTTGGGGAGACCCGAAATTCCGTCCGCGAAAAAAGATGTGAGTTAAATAATAATAATTATTAACTGGAGAAGCGTCTCCAAGCATAGGTAATGATGTTTTTTTTAGGAAAAATTCGAGGTTACTAGTTCGAATCCGGGTCGCAGAATTTTTCCTTCCATTTTTCAATTGAAAAATCATTACCTATGCTTGGAGACGCTTCTCCAGTTAATAATTATTATTATTTACTTGTGAGTTCATCAACTTTCTGATGGTTTGGAGTGGAGAAATTCTCGACCTGCGGGCCAGGTTCCCGTCTCCCATTGGGCTTTCAATCGTGACAACTTGGTTGTCTTTAAGACACCTTGAGACAGCTTGGCTGTCCGTGGTGTCTGCGATAGTCCAATTGGTAGAGGCATCGGCCATGATAGTCGAGGTTCCTGGTTCGAATCCGGGTCGCAGAAGTTTTCCTTCCATTTTTCAATTGAAAAATCATTAAGATGCGAGTTGCTTAAATGCTCTTTCTACTTGCTTGTGTTCACAGCTATCTTCTTGCAAAACCTACTTGACTCGACGGTGGTTTCATTTGAACACGCCTCCTTGTACCCAAGGTAATAGATTTTAACTCTCATTAATAATTATGTTTATACCTTTGATTTTTTTAGGTTGAAGATATAAACTATGGAAATGGCACTTAACATTCTAGGATGTTGTTTATTGCTAACTATAATGCTGTCTAGTACGATTCAAGCTGAAGATGTAAAGGACGAGAAACGATCGCCACAGCTAACATTCTCTACTGACTGGGGTCAAGGCAAACGGTCAGCAGAGATACGATCACCACCATACTTTCCTAAGCGGCCTGACGGAAAACGATCTGTAG
>JAHWFO010054114.1:27929-71615 GCA_023313115.1 Rhysida immarginata
AACAGTGGCGTCTTTAAGTGATGCTTCACTGCAGGGCGGATACGAAATAGTTGCTATGAATGAGTGGTTCATTTGGGTGTCTCTGAAGGATGCTTCTCTGCAGTGCACGCAGTGCTCGCAGTTACTAAAAGTCAACTTTGCCGGAAATTGTTAAGGGGGTATCATAATGGTACCATTAGAGCACGTACCTATTCCGGCTATGTCACGTTCGTACTTGTTCGTGCTCTGTCCCATATTAATGGATTGGTGAAAACAGAGTGTGAAAAAGTTAATTCGTTTTCAAGTTATCGTAATAAATAATAAGCTCCGTACGAATAATAAAATTCTTTTGATTTAGAGACCATTCTGCCCTTTCAATAATCGTCATTCACGTGCATCATCTCATTAACGTTTAGAGCACGCGCAAATGTGCTAATAAAAACTGTTGCTCAGACAACCATGGTCACGTGTCTTTTCAGTTCCGGCGTGTGCTTCAAGCCGGCGCCAACAATGGTTAAACGTGCATCAACAATGGAAAACTGTTTCCGTATCACTTTTTGGTGTCGGTTTTCGCATCACGTTTTTTGTAGATAGATGTCCAGCCTTAAAACATTATCATGTTAAAATTAGGCTAATCAGCTAGTGAAACTTTCAGCTGATTAAACATAAGTACGACGACCAAGACACGGATCCTACAAATCGGCCACTGCTTGACTAAGAGAAATTGGGTTCTTATCGACAAGTTGTAGTTTTGCTATACCCTCTACACTCATCTGATCTCGCACCATTCGATTTCTTCTCTTTGCCTGCATGGAACGAAAGAAAAGGCTGAAGAGTTCGTCACTGCCACAAGAGCAGCCAAATGGGATGTACCTGCTGATGCCTGTTTGAGGTACGTCCAGCAGCTATACCAAGGTTTTAAGGGAATATGTGGTTGTGCGTAAACGTGTGTGAAGATAAAAACAGGATCGACAAAAACAACATTGCAGGAACTTGATGACTGTATGGCCATTGCAGGGTCGCATAAAAAAGACGAGTTGCTATATTTTAATAATGAAAGTATAGCGAAACAAAAACGAAGTAAAAAACGACCCAATGTTAATATAAAAGAAAAATTAATAGTAGATAATTAATGACTGAAGGTACGGCCACACAGAACGCTACGCGACCGACGCGATGGATGCTATAGACGGGACGGATGCGATGGGCAAAATAGGGTGGCCACACAGAGCGCTACGCGACGGACTCGACGGATGCTATTTTCGCTCCGATTGGTATACAAGTTTGTTTAAAGCTACGGCCACACAGAGCGCGACGGACGCAACGGACGCGACGGATGGGACGGACGCTACGCGTCCAAAAAATATTCGCCTTTATTCTCTATGTAAGTGGCCACACAGAGCTGCGGACGCTATGGACGCGATGTTCTGGGCGTTTTATTTGCGCAAATATTTTCTGGACGTCCAAAACGTCCGTCGTGGATGGGCATGCGCAGTAGACCAGCAATGGTGATGTGTTTATCGCATGCAGCTAAAACTAGAGCCATACCGATCCGATGCGACGGATGCTATGTTCGCTCCGATTTGCTTAAACTCATTTTGTTTCATTGCTTTTTTGAGACGATAAATTTAAGTTTACAAGAAATAATGTTTATTACAATGATAATGAATTAATATCATTAATATCTACAGGGTGTTTCAAAATTATGTACAATAAATTTAGTGACATATTCTTCAGGTCAAAATAAGACGAAAATGTTCTATAGCACTTTGTCTGGAAACGATTTATTTACGCGATACAGGCAACTAAACCCGTGGCTCCAAATTACAGGAATTGTTCAAAGTGCCCGCCACCAGCTCGCACGCACGCAGCGGCTCGTTGCATGAGCGACCGTCTGATGTCATGGAAGAGTTCGTCGCCAGCATTACCAACGGTTTGGCATGCATTTTCAATTCGTTGTCGCAGATCCATAATGTTAGGAACTTCTGTGCTGTAGACGATCGTCTTCACTTGACCCCACAGAAAAAAGTCCAAGGGATTAAGGTCGGGTGATCTTGCAGGCCAGGCTACCGGTCCACCTCGACCTATCCACCGATTCGTGTATGCAGTATTAAGGTGTGCTCGCACAACATGGCTGAAATGTGCTGGAGCGCCATCATGCATGAACCACATGTTAGATACATCTTATCAAAAGAGGAACATCTTCCAGTAATTCTGGCAATGCATTCTGCAGAAACAAAAGATACGTTCGCCCAGTCAATCGTGGCGACAACACATAAGGGCCAATTAAGTTATTTCCGACAATTCCACACCAAATGTTCACGGAGAAACGCTCTTGATGCGCTCGAGCTCTGGTAACATGCGGGTTAGCATCTGCCCAATGGTGCTGGTTGTGAGAATTTACGATTCCTGTCCGGGTGAAGGTTGCTTCGTCCGTGAAAAGTATCTGGCTGAGACAACTAGGGTCTGCAGCATGACGACGTTGTATCCATTGGCAAAATCGTTGTCGGTGTGGATAGTCCGTTGGGTTCAGTGCCTGAACCAGTTGCAGGTGGTATGGATGCAAAAGCTGACGGTGAAGAATGCGCCAAACAGATGAGTGCGGAATGTGTACCATGGAAGAAATACGACGGGTGCTTGTCTGTGGTTCATCATGTATGATGTCAATTATCACATCCTCCTCATCCGGAGAATGTGCTACAGGCCGCCCTTGTCCTGTTTGACGGCCAAAGGAACCACGCTCCCTCATATGTCTGTCGACAGATACAAATGTTCGGTTATTTGGCAAACGTCTATTCGGAAAGCGTTCTTGGTAGAGTCTTCTTGCTTCCACAGCATTTCCGTCCGCAAGACCATACATTAGGTGCATGTCAGTGTATTCTGCACTGGAATACGTGTACATGACTTTTTTTTACGTAAATCGTAATGCGTATGTCAAAGCACGCAAACGTTCTGAAATTGATATTCCTAGTGGATGTACAGTAGTAAAACTACAGTAATGGAAACAACCATACACAACTAATGGAACAACCCTAAAGTAGGTTTAAATGGAACAAACCACTCAACCTAGTGTTGAGTCGAAACGCTGGAACTGCTAAAATATCGTCCGCTAACTACCGTGCTTCCCTACTGTATGATATTGGATTACTCGCAAACAAATCGTTTCCATACAAAGTGCTATAGAACATTTTCGTCTTCTTTTGACCTGAAGAATATGTCACTAAATTTATTATACATAATTTTGAAACACCCTGTATACCGTAATTATTGTAATTATTTATTAATATTAAGATATAACTACGATATAATTATGCAATATGTTTTATATTCATAGTTATTTCGGAATGATATGGGCAGAGGCTTTATAATACCATATATTAATTGTTTTGATTTTTATTCCTGTCTTTTTCAAAGTATATTTTCCTATCTCGTTGGTTTGCTGTCTATGTGAAGCCACTATTTTTTATTCTTTTGTTTATACATTTCTAGGGTTTTAGCATCATTCTAAGAAAAGCACAAGGAATTATATGTATTGTTATAATTTCCGACGCCTTCTCACTGATTCTCAGGGGAGGAAGACCCTTCCAGCTGTATGCTGATGACCATTATGCGAAACTTTAAATTATGGTCAGGAAATTAGAAAGCCCGAAGAATATTATATTTTATAGGAGGGTGGTCCTCGATTTATGCATGTAAGTCGTGTGTCCTCAAAATAATTTTGTTAATGAAATTTACAAAATAATCAGTCTTGAGATTCATTTACATGTCTTAATGAACATGTCTTACATACATAACTATTTGATTGGCTGAATCTGGTATATTTTCTCCAATGTTTGTATTTAATGCCATATCATTTTTAGAATTCTGTGTTGCTATCACTACTGTTGAAACAAACAGAGCAGTCTATTGTTGCACAAACTTTACCTTGCACTGTTCGTCAGGAGATATATATTTTTGGTCCATAATTTGAATTTAAATCCATAATTATTTGTATTGTAAAAAAAGAAGAAAAATTAGTGATTCAAAATAGTATTATCATGTACATCTGTAATAATTTTCGTTTATAGAAACAATTTTATTTTTCCCAATTATGTGTTAATTTCGATGTATCTTGTCTCTTGTGAGCATACATTACTCTTTCGAGATACATCGATAAGCCTTATTATACCTAAATAAAATAAAATAAAATAAATTATTATCGATAAATATTATTTTTTGGAAATCTCATGTAGACAGTGGCCTTCCTGCTTTGAAGATCAAATTTGCAAATTTCATCAAGATTGGAATTAAACTATGGATTTTTGTAAGAAAGAAACACACATGGACCTATCTGATCGCTATGCATCTCAAAATGGCTAGACCAATCTTGATGAAATTATTCATGGCAATTCCGATGAACCCTGGGAAGGTTTTAGGTAGGTCATGGTGGAGATATCACGCTACATGAATAGCACACTCTACAATTCGTTACCCCCTCCCTAGAAGAGGTTAATATGGTTAATTATGGTTAATTAGTGCCACAACAGTATGTTATGTATACAACGCAACACCAGTTAATGTGTTAACAAATTTTCAATCCCCCTTTTCCCCCCCCATAGGGGTTGATTTTCCTTATTCTTATTTGCTTTAAACCACCCCTGTATTAGAGGAAACAAAACAAAAGAAAATTATTCAAATCGGTCAAGCCGTTTTTGAGTTTTAGCTAAACTAACGAACAGCAATTCATTTATATATATATAGATAATTATGCCAAATGTGTTTTTTCTTTCATAGTATTTCGGAACGACATGGACTGAGAACTTTACAATGCCAAATATTAAGATAAAGGAATAACTTGCTTTGATTTTTGTTCCTGAAGTATATTTTGAAAAATACAGAGATAAACGATGAAGCTAGAGATTTTGCTATCTATGTAAAGCCATTAGTTTTTATTCTTTTGTATTTATTTGCTCAGAAACGCCATAATCGTAGCATATTCACATGATTGAAATCACCGAAAGGCAAAAAATTAAGATGCGTCCACACAAACCTCGACGGACGCAATGGACGGGACGGCCGCTACGCGTCCAAAAAATTTGCGCCTCTATTGACATTGTAAGTGGCCACTCAGAGTTGCGACGCTACGGACGCGACGTTCTGGACGTTTTGGACGTTTGGACGCGTCGAGGAGGGTTTTGTTTGTGCAAATATTCTCTGGACGTCCAAAACGTCCGTCGTGGACGGGCATTCGTAGTAGAAAAGCAATAGTGATATGATCATCGCCTGCAGCTTCGGTGAATTCAATCGTGTGAATATTCTACGATTATGGCGTTTCTAGAGCAAATGAATACCTGTTTTTTGGAAAAAATAATTATATAGTTAAATAAATACAAATGGATAATTCATTAAAAGAAGTATTAACAAAAGAATAGAAAATAGTGGCTTCAAATAGACAGCAAACCAAAGAGATTGGAAAATATACTTTGAAAAAGACAAGAACAAAAATCAAAAGAATTAATATGTGGTATTATAAAGTCTCTGTCCATATCGTTCCGAAATAACTATGAATAAAAAACATATTGAATAATTATACCGTAGTTATATCGTAATTTTAATAACTAATTACAATAATTACAGTATAGATATTAATGATATTAATTCATTATCATTGTAATAAACATTATTTCTTGTAAACTTAAATTTATCCTCTTTACGTAAATCTTCAAATAAGCAATGAAACAAAAGGAGTTTAAACAAATCGGAGCGAACATAGCGTCCGTCGCATCCGCTCAGTATGGCTGCTGTTTTAGCTGCAGGCGATAAACACATCACCATTGATGGTCTAATTCGCCTGCTCATCCACGTCGGACGTTTGGGACGTACAGAAAATATTTGCGCAAATAAAACGTCCAGAACGTCGGGTCCGTATCGTCCGCAGCTGTGTGTGGCCACTTACATAAAGAATAAAGGCGCATATTTTTTGGACGCGTAGCATCCGTCACGCTCTGTGTGGCCGTAGCTTGAATAAAACTAATGATATAAAAATTAAGTAAGCTGAATAGACCAAATAAAATAATAATTAATAAGAATAAAATATGAAAATCCACCCTTTGACAGAAAGTCGACTCATCAAGAAGGAACTATGCAACTGACTCGAAAATTGGTTGGATGGGTGTGTCAACAGATTATATGTGTCCTGCGCAGAACTGAAAGAAACATGTGAAATGAATAATATTTGTATAATGCTGATTGAAATTAAAGTATCCCATTTCAGTGCCCTGTAGCGAGTTGACCGGTTAGGGTGTGTTCAGGGCTTGGCGAAGAGATATTGATAATAATATGGTTTTCCCCAGTGAACCACCAAAGTGAAATGTGGCACTGCCAACAACAAAAATAGTTAGGCATCAATTGGCCTATGTGTTGGGCAAATTATTATTCATTAAAAGAGGTCCATTACACTTACCAGTCAACGATGATGGAGAATGTGCACTGTAGAGGACGGTACGAGGGTTTTCAGAAGAGCTGTTCATTGTGTCCACTGTCTTTCAGTGCCAACACTTCACAACAAGTTACAGCATATGCCACAGCAGCACGCAGTTGATCGGAATAGATGTTCCCTGCATGAAAGACGGATGCTGTCCTTCAACTCTGCCGGTGAATGAATGCCTCCACGATAAACAACGCTTTTGAGAACACCAAAGCCAAAAATCGCAGGTAATAAATTGGGTGAACGCACGGCTTATGAATCTATCCTCGGAAAAATGTTGTCAAAGCAACTGTTGAGCATACCTTCAATGAGTGGGGGTCACCGTCTTGCTGAAAGGTGCTTTATTAAGGCATCCTGTTTGTTAAATCTGTGAGATGACGAACTGCAGAACAAGTCCCATTGTAGAGCTGCAGCAACAAGTCACTGTACAGGTTCATGGTCCAGTTGGTGTGACTTTCTCAAAGAAGTAGGAACCTAGGAGAAAAAGTTGCAGTAAACCTATCCATACCAACACCTTTGGTGAATGTAAGGGATCCCCATAAGCCGATGAGGATTGTGTGTGTCCCAAATGCGGCAATTTGCGTGTTCACGGTTTCGCACAAGTGGAAGTGGACCTCTTTACTCCACAGGATGTTGTCAGGCCGCTCATCATCAAAGATATGTCAAAGAAAAATGTTGCAACTCGTGGAAGCGGTGGAGCTTATAGAAATGACCAGGCAATGATTTGCACAAACATCTTCACACGGTTGTGTACGCTATGTCTAACTGACTTTGCTCTGCCATAAGCACTGCACGTCCGCTCGTATACTCTGAAGCCTTTGCAACAGCTTCTGTCACTTGCAGTTCCCGAAATTTCTTCCCTTCTCCTGATCGAACAGCAAAACTTCCTGTTTCCTCAAAACGTTGAACCATGCGTCGCAGGCCACAAGGTGTCCGTGTACCTCGATGTAGTTATTCTGGCGCCGGTTCTCTCATAGCGCCGCGCTAGTATTCTCGATGTTGGGGTAAAAAGACTTCAGCAGTAAGGCGCGGTCTGGCAACGTCAACACCATTGCTCATCCTTTATTAGCAAAATCGCTGAATGTGAAACTGACTCTATGCAAATGAGGGCTGAATATGCAAATGAAATGTTGTTGGCAGCGCAGATTTCACCTGCTGGTCAGTAGGAGAGCGAGATGTTATTATTATCAATATCTCTTCCCATGCCATGAATAGCGTACCCTCCAACTTCGAACCCATTCGTCCCACCAGTCATCCCCCATTATTGCTCAAATTAAAGGGGGGGAGTACTTTAATTTGAATCATCTTGTATATACTGGGTCTTTATAAAGGAATGGGTGGGTTTCGTAAGTGTCACGGGTTAAATTTTAGAGTGGTACGCAGTGGAATTTTTTAAGTATAGTTACCTTGATACAGAAAGCATATGCAAGGTGTAATAATTTAACAAAACCATCTTCATTAAATAAAGAAAGAGACTTAATACAAATTTCCAAAAGGAAATAGGTAGAAAATCAAAAGGGGTATTACGTTAGGTACAATCTCTAACACGAAATTAATAACCTCGTTCAATACGCTTACAATTAAGTGGAAATAGATCTCCTGATAAATAACAAGGTATTTCAAATGACCTTAGTAGGAGACTAGTTATGACTTTCATATAAGCTTAAGACGATTAATTTTAACTACAAATTTTTATCGTCCTTTAGTTAAACTTTTACATTTAATAAAACCTAAGCTAGGCTTTTCTAGTTTACTTATATAAAGAATTTAATCCAAAAGCAATTATAACTGTTAACTAATAAATAATTAGAGATATATAGTCTTGCTTTAAGGAAAGAGTTTCATAATAACTTCACCGCATACTTCTCATAGGATGACGCTCCATGCGTTTAGATTTGTATTCCCATGCTGCGAGGGATTTCATAACCAAAAAGAATGAACATGGTAAGAGAAAAAGATGCAAAACATTAGTTACTCTATAAGGACTGACTTAAAACACGCGCTAGTTAAAACTAATGCCTAAATCTATTCTCGTTATACATTACGCGCTTTGGAGCACAGGAAAGATTCATTTAAGAATAAAATCTTGTAAACATTCCAAGTAGGAGCTTTAGCAGTTAAGCAGAAATACATTTATACGTTTATTAAAAAAATTAATCCCCCCTCCCCCCCGCCTCCCGAGTAGAATAAGGCAAGTCATCTATTTTTAACCCTTGATCTGCACTTTTTACCTCTTCCCAAGTGTTTTTTAATCAATAAATTGATTTTCTCGAACGTAATAAATAAAAAAAGTAAAAAAACCTCGTATCTTCTTTCCGTTCTCATCATTTCCGAACGTATGATATATCACATGCCATATGTTGCCATAGTTCTAAGGACCAAGTGACTGCCACCCCCGCAAATCCGATACCACTGGAACAATTGCGCCTAAACTTCATAGTAATGTAGATCTTGCCTAGCGGAATCTGGATATTGGATTTTACGCCTATACGTACCTAAATAGCACATAGATATGTTGCCCTCTCTAAATCCCACCCCCGTAATTCCGACCCCCGTATACCAATCAAAACCAAACTAAATAGTGCAGATAGATAGCTACATTCCGAATTTCAACCTTGTACCTCAAAAAAATGTAGAAATTATGAAGGGGACGGACTGACATAATACCATTAAGTAGCTCCATTCTTATTCTACTTACGAGGGTCAGTCAAATGAAAACCGGAAATATTTTTTTACAGCTCCTTTATTACAGACAGAGTTGGTACAGTATTTTTCAATGTAGTCCCTATCTTTTCGATGCATTTCCGCCACTGAGTCGGGAAGGCATGGATACCTCGGAAAAAAAAAGATCTTCATATAATGGAGTTCTTGCTTATAGGAATCTGCATACCGAATTTCACTCCTTTATATGCATAAATACACCTAGACCTTTTGGTCCCCTCTAATTTTCACCCCCAAAAGTAAGACCTTAATGGGCTAATCAAAACCAAACTAAATAGTGAAGGAGCCTTGATTAATTTACACCCCCAAGGCTCCCCTAATTAACCAAACTAATTTACACTCCCAAGGCTCCCCTCCTTGAAGGAGCCTAGTGAGGTAGAAGGTTGAAATTCCATAGTAAGCTATAATCTGAATTAGAATCTTCTACCTCAAAAAATATAAAAATTAAGGGTCATTCAAATCGTGTGTAAAATAAAACCAATAAGTAGCTCCATTTTTCCGCGATGGTCACGTGGTTAATAACGCATTTGTCGATTCGAGCTAGCATGAACACGACTTGTCTACTTGTCTACAGAGTCTACAGTGTACAGACTCTACACCGTCGATAAAAATAAGCTTATAGATTATGAGCACTTGAGCAATCGTGCGTCGACAAAGCGATTTCACGTGCGCGCGCCGATGTCAATAATGCTTAAAAGAGTTGCTTAAAAATCAAAATCAAACCAATTTATTTGTTGATGTTTTAAAGTGATATATAAAATTGATTTCAGGATAAAAGACTAGTAATACAATTCAGACACATAAACAAATTATTAAATTTATGAATTAATTTACTTATATAGAATGATAAATAAAAACCCAAAAGAAGAAGAAAATATACCCACGTCAAAAACTTCTAAATACTGCGACCCCACGTCCATTACGGTATGAACGTCCAAATTACTTTAACCCTATTTCAATCTTTGCAATCGTCGAATCAATATTCTTTAATCAACCTTAAGTCGAACACTAGCATCTTTTTATAAGAATTAAAAAAAAATTTCTAACGTTTAATAGAAAACCATGAATTATGACTTCTTCATTGGAATTTAACTTCAAGTGATATATGGTGCCATGGAATAGTTGTCACGGAGGCTTTGTCAGGTCGAGTGGACTTATTCATACTCCTCTCCCTGAATTGTGAGCCCTGATTTGAATCTGTCATCATGTGATTGTTCAGGTTCCATGCATTGGAGATTATTCCGATTGACCCGCCTAAAGTTAATCATCTTTCAGGGTCAGGTGATTAGCTCAATTTGCATCTTCTCGAAGAAAACCCATTTCATCCCGTATTAGCGGTGACTTGGTGATTGCTCTTGTGTTGTTGAGGAACGAAGGAGATACAGCGAGAGCGGACGCAGATTGAATTGTCAACAAAACATGAAATAGCCAATCTTTAGTCAGTGTGAAACCCTTTCACAAAAGTTTTATATACGAGGGTTGGAGCATAAGTCGTGGCAACTATTTTTTTTGTGAGAATTCGACCGTGAGTGGAAAATGTGAAATATATAGATGAAAGGACAAGGAATGGAGGAAAGGTATGAACATTTAACAACACGGAAATATTTTGCTCTTCATGTTTATTAAGGTAGTTGATATAACGTTGCAACTTTCATGTTCCAGAATCATTACAGCACACATATCCATTCTAAAGGGCCTCAAAGTAGTCCCCTGAACGTTCACAATTAGCTGCCAACGATATGACAGGCGCCCATATCATCTGCTTCACCATTTCTCTCACCATGTGGAAATCTGCTCATCTCCTGTTGCAATGTCCATTCGTGTCCGAAGCTGTCTACCACGTAATGGTTCCTTACCGTCCGTGTAAGGTCAAAATCACATGGAGAAAAGTCCGGAGAGTATAGTGGGTGCTCCAAATCTTACCAACGCCAGCGGAGACCGGCTATATTGATATACGAGCGTTGTTCAACTCGGGTTACATCCATCCTGTACGGCGGTTGACTAAGAACTGATTTTGGCGGTTGTGTTCTCAATGCAACAAAAGGAAATCACAGAGCCATCTGGTGCTGTGGAAATATACAATGAATGAACGGTTTCCTCGAGACATATGACATTTTGTGATACCATCCCTTAGCTATGAGAAAAAAAAATAGTTCCCATGACTTCTGCCCCAACCCTCGTATTTTACCAATATTTAAACAAACGGAGAAATAAATAAAGTGATTATTATTATCCATTATTATTATTATTATTATTATTATTATTATTATTATTATTATTATTTGTTTCGGAGACATTAGAAGTTAGGTTTGGCCACAAGATCGCGGAGCCAACAACGGACCACCCACCTCCAAGCCATCTCATCTCAGCCAAACGAAGACCAGGAAGCCGGGTAGTATGCATTCACTTGCTCATTCTTAGCCTTGCGTTGGCCATCATCACTAACTATTCTAAAGTGTTCTCTTTATGAAATAATTGAATAATTGCTATTTAAATGTAAAGATTTAAACACCACTAAAGAAATTTAAACTATTTTGGAATTAATATAGTTGAAATCTTCTTAAAGATTTAAAATATATTAATTCCAAAATAGTTTAAGTTTCTTTAGTGGTGTTTAAATCTTTACATTTAAATAGCAATTATTCAATTATTTCATAAAGAGAACACTTTAGAATTCATATATATCATAAAGAGAACACTTTAGAATAATTAGTGATGATGGCCAACGCAAGGCTAAGAATGAGCAAGTGAATGCATACTACCCGGCTTCCTGGTCTTCAGGTTGCTTGGGTATCTGGACAGGCCCCTAAGCAATGGCAGACAGGAATTGCGATCCCTATCTTCAAAAAGGGAGATCAGAGAGATTGCAACAACTATCGAGGCATCTCTTTGCTCAGCATTCCTAATTCCTAGGAAAGTGTACGCTAAGTGTCTGAAGAAGAGAAATCGGGAAATAATCGACTCCAAACTGTCGGGGGAGCATATGATCGAACTTGCTTTGTGGACCTCGAAAAAGCATATGACAGAGTTCCTCGGGAGAAGCTCCGGCAAGTGTTGCAAGAGAATGGAGTGGATGGACAATTACTGGTTGCTATCTTGTCTCTGTACGAAAGCTTTGAGATGTGTGTCCGGATAAATGGCATTAAGTCAAGACCATTCACTGTAAGTGTTGGACTCCGCCAAGGGTGCGTACTGTCACCCCTCTTGTTCATTATCTTTATATACTGGATAGACAGGGGCAGCCGAGGCGATGAACGTGTTTGTGTGGGCGACTGCCTGGTGGAGAGGTTGCTCTTTGCTGACGACCTTGTCCTCCTTGGGTCTTCTCGCACGAACCTTCAGCATGCACTAGACCGGTTTGCAGCCAAATGTGAAGAAGCTGGGATGAAGATCAGTGTGGCTAAAACTGGGGTTCTGGTCCTTTCAATACGGCCTGCTCAATACGCTCTCCAAGTTAGGGGATCCTCATTGAGACAGGTGGAGAAATTCAAGTATCTCGGGATTGCATTCACGAGTGATGGACGGCAGGAGAAAGAATTGGATGCTCGGTTCGGTGCAGCAAGCTGTGTCAGACGTGAACTGTGGCGATCCGTGGTAACGAAACGTGAGCTGGGTAACAGCCAAGCTCTGCGTCTTCAAATCTATCTTTGTCCCCATTCTCACCTATGGTCATGAGGCTTGGGTAATAACCGAAAGAGTGCGATCGCGGGTACAAGCGGCCGAAATGAGATTTCTGAGAGGTGTGGCAGGTGTTACCCTACTAGATAGAGTGTACAGCAGCACAGTAAGGGAATCTTTAGGTGTTGAGCCTCTACTTCTCCGCATTGAGAGATCTCAGTTGCGCTGGTATGGCCACGTGATACGGATGCCGCAAAGTAGTCTTCCTAGGCAGTTGTTATTTTCCAAGCCGGTGGGTAAGAGACCAAGGGGTCGGCCTAGAACGAGGTGGCTAGACTATATGGAGAACCTGGGTTCGAGTCGCTTGGATATTACCAGGGAGGACATGCGCCTGATGGCGGAAGATCGCGATCGCTGGAGATCTCCATAGGGCTGCTGCCCCCGCGACCCTAACGGATAAGCGGGTTTGAAAAGTAAGTAAGTAAGTATATCTCCTTAAAATCTCCCGTAAAAGAATTCACAGAATATTAATAATAATGAATCTTTAATAATTTAACCTACCCGACTGTCACTTAATATTCAGTTATATTGAATTAAAGTCTTTTATTACTCTTTTATCCGTTTTATAAAATTTTTGTACTTATACACATTTTTTTTTTCATTGTTAATAAATGTTTATTTTATAATTGGTGTCTATCTCTTTAAGAAAAACAAACAAACAATTAATTTAAAAGTCTCAATGCCAACTTACATTGAGCCAAACCACCACTCGTTATCCTATCCAAAAAATACGGATGGAAGGTGTGCCCAGCGATCTTAAATTTGGCCATAATTGAAATTCACCCACATTTTTCTAAATTTTAACTTTTGATAAGGTCCTGGGTCCTCACAATGGCGCAGCCGTCGACAGGATTGGTTTAATTAAGTGACAGGATCATTTTTTTTATTTCCGCAAAGAAATGTTTTAAAATTTAATATTTTGAAAGGTAACGCCATTTCACAATGGCGCAGTCGCGACAGGTTTGTTTTAATAATAGTGGGTATAAAGTGGTACTTGATTTGTGACCACCATCAATAATTTGTGACCACCTTAAAATATATAATGCCATTTCACAATGACACAGTTGCTGACAGGATTTGTTTAATAAAAAACATCATTATTTGTTTTTCTTTTCGGAGAATAAAAATCTTACAGGTTTTATTCATAGGTAAATAATTTCTTGTTTCCATGGTATTTTATTAACGTTTAAGTATTTTAGTAATTTTATTGATAATGTGTTTTATTACAGGTTAGAAACTTGAGTAATGAACTTGATAACTTGGTGACCTAGAGAAAAGAAGTAAAGGGTTTTAGAGAGTATTGTTTTCCTAAGAAATTTTTAAGCTTAAAACGGAGAAATGAAATTAATAAATCCCCAAATGGAGATTAATATTAAAAAAGAATTTTTAGAATTAACTAAAGAAATCCCGATTTATGATGGATCTACTGATATTGTGGGAGTGGATGAGGTAGCATCTGCAAGTCAATGGTCAGAGGAAACAACGCTAAATATGATTAAATAAAGGCTGAAAGGAGAAGCCCAGTTTTATGTTAGAGAAAGTGGAATGTTCGGAGCAATAGATTGTTTTGAAGAATTTGAATGTTAGTTTGAAGAATTTAGAGAGATAATGATTATAGGTTTCTAGAGAAACGCTGGAGGAAATGGAAAGACAGTTTAATACATGCAGTCAGTGAGAAGGAGAAGCAGTTCAACATTTCACCACTCATTTAGCTTCTATAGAAAGAAAATTGATGCCACAGATAAAGGAGTAAGGTGAATAGCAGATGCTAAAAGAGAGTATGCGAAACATGTAATAATGAACAGATTGTTAAATATGTTTGTGGTGGGATTGCTACCATATATTCAGAGAGGAATGGTGTGTAGGAGGTCTGAGAGTTGGGAAGAAGCGATAAAAATTGCGGAGAAAATAAAACAGAAAATATAAGCAGAAAAAATATTACAAGTACAGACGGTAATGGGAATAATAGAAAAAGAGAGACAGGAAGACGAAACAGTGATAGATATAATAAAAAAATTGAACAGAATATGGGCGCAAAAATAGAGGAGGTGGTGCAGAGAGTTTTAAATAATCACGCTAAGAAAGAATTAAATGGGACGATAAAAAAGAAAGGGATAGGATTAGTAGTTATCAAGATTCAAGATTTAAATGTAACTTAATTATTTATTTTTCAAACCTGCTTATCCGTTAGGGTTGCGGGGGCAGCATCCCTAAAGAGGATCTCCAGCAATCGCGATTTTCCGCTCATAAGATGCATGTCCTCCCGGGTAATACCCAAGCGAATCGAGCCCAGATTCTCCATGTAGTTTAGCCACCTGGTTCTAGGTCGACCACTTGGCGTCTTACCCACCAGCTTGGAAAGTAACAACTGCCTAGGAAGACCAGTTTGTGGCATCCGTATCACATGGCCATACAAGCCCAACTGATATCTCTCAATGCAGAAAAGTAGCGGTTCAACACCTAAAGACTCCCTTGTTGTGTGGCTGTGCCCTTTATCTAGTAGGGTAACACCTGCCATACCTCTCAGAAATCTCATTTCGGCTGCTTGTACCTGCGATCGCACTCTTTCGGTCATTACCCAAGCCTCATGACCATAGGTGAGAATGGGGACAAAGATAGATTTGAAGATGGAAAGCTTGGCTTTGTTACCCAGCTCGCGTTTCATTACTGCGGATTGCCACTGTTCACGTCTGACACAGCCTGCTGCACCGATCCAAGCATACAATTCTTTCTCCTGCCGTCCATCACTCGTGAATGCAATACCGAGATACTTGAATTTCTCCACCTGTCTCAATGAGGATCCCCTAACTTGGAGAGCGTATTGAGCAGGCCGTATTGAAAGGATCAGAACCCCAGTTTTAGCCACACTAATCTTCATCTCAGCTTCTTCACATTTGGCTGCAAACCGGTCCAGTGCAAACTGAATGTTCGTGCGAGAAGACCCAAGGAGGACAAGGTCTTTAGCAAAGAGCAACCTCTTCACCAGGCAATCGCACACACAAACACGCTCATTGCCTCGGCTGCCCCTGTCTATCCAGTCCATAAAGATAATGAACAAGAGGGGCGACAGTACATACCCTTGGTGGAGTCCAACACCCACGATCAACTGTCTTGACTTAATGCCATTTATCCGGACACACATCTCAGAGCTTTCGTACAGAGACATAATAGTAACCAGTAATTGCCCATCTACTACATACTCTTGCAACACTTGCCAGAGCTTCTCCCGAGGAACTCTTGTCATATGCCTTTTCGAGGTCCACAAAGCAAGCGTAGACCTCTTTTGCACACTCCTAAAATTTACCTTAGAGCAAAGATGTGATCCGTCGTGCTTCGGCCAGGTCCGGAAACCACACTGCTCTCTCGACAGTTTGGAGTCGACTATTTCCCGATTTCTCTTCTTCAGAGACTTACCGTACACTTTCCCAGGAATGCTGAGCAAAGAGATGCCTCGATAGTTGTTGCAATCTCTCTGATCTCCCTTTTTGAAGATAGGGATCACAATTCCCGTCTGCCATTGCTTAGGGGCCTGTCCAGATATCCAAGCAACCTGACACACTCGAGTCAGCCACAGGATACCATTCTGATGTAAGGCCTTTAAAATCTCGGACCGGATTTCATCATCACCTACAGTTTCTGCCAGTCTTTAGGGATTTAATTGCCCATCTGACTTCTGCTTCGGTGATACTACCGTGACTATTCTCCGCTCCAAGGTGCACCTCATGTGTCTCAGTTGTTACTGTCGCCGGATTAAGAACAGACGCAAAGTATTCCTTCCACCTGAATTCTTAATAGTTTGTAATGAAAGAGACTTCTTTCCACGGAGGCGGCACATGGTCTGCCAGAATACCTTCTTTGCCGAACCAAAGTCTGCCTCCAATTTCTCCCCGAACTTCTCCCAGGCCTTGGCGTTAGCTGTTGATGCTGCTTTTTGCACCTCAGTGTATCGCACTCGACTCGAAGTTGACTTATTTGCTATCCATAGCAAATAGGCTTCCTTCTTTGCCTTGACAGCTTCTTTGACTTCACCGTTCCACCATGCAGTCCTTTTCTCACCGCCCTGCGCCACACTCAGCCGCTTATGACCACAGTACAATGTAGCCGAAGTAATCACAGCAGTTTTAAACAAGTGCCATTCCTCTTCAACAGTACCACGATAACTGAGTAGTTCTTTGAAACTTGAAGATATGTTATCTGCAAACGTCTTCTTCACAGATCTATCTTCCAATGCCTCCCATTTGATATGCCAAGTTTGATTCAAATGTTATCATTGTAAAAGTTTCGGATATTTTTCTAAACAATGTATACTAAACCAAAATAGAAATAAAATTTGTAAATTGTGTAAAGGTAAAGGTCAACTTGAAAGAGAGTGTAAAAAGAAATTCGGAAAAATTGGGAGTTCCCCCTCCACCACTGCATTTTGTATCTAGAATGTAGAACTTATATGATAAAATGTTATACCTGTAAAGGAAATCATTTACAGAAACAATGCCCTAAGATAAAAGGATATATACGAAAAGAGGATAAATTTTATTGTGAAAAGTGCCAAAGAATAGGACATTTAGAACGAGCCTGTAGAGAATCAACTAAAACACCTCTTAGCAAGGATGAGGGAGTAAAGAACAAAAAACGGGAACAGAATAAAAAGCGTAAGTTGAGAAGAGACAAAAGGCGAAGGAGAGAAAGAATAAGGAGGATAAAACGCCGGATAATACAACAATATTAGTCACAAAGGTTATGGAAGAGGAAGCGGATAGAACCACACAAGCTGAGATGAAGGAGAACCAAATCGAAAAATTGCGAAAGGAGATGGAGGAAAGAATAAAGAAATTTAAACAAGAAGAATTGGCGGATGCGATGATAAAGTCTATGCGTCGAAATGCAGAATTGGCAGAAAGAGTGGCGGAAGTAGAGGTTATGGTTTCAAAAATAAAAAGCAGATGAGAAAAGACACAGAGAAGCGGACAGAGATTACGGATGATTTGGATGCACGAATAAGCTGTTTGATGGATATATGTGAGGATAAAGGCAAGGAGAAAGATGAACCCATTGTAGAAGGTCTGGCGACCAGAACCCCCCTCTTTTCATCAGTCAACCCTTGTGCAGAGGCTTTGGTGAATCCATATCGTTTTGGCGCTGGAAGACAGATCGAGATCAACGACCGAATGAATGGATGGATAGAATTGTCCCATGTTCCAGTTATATAATGACCCGTTCGTTACCCCAGTTGAGACCCAATGAGAAAGAGAATCTCACAGAAAAGCACAATTTTTTGTTTGAAGAGATTTTGTTACTCGTTGCGGTGTTGTAATCACCGTTTGTTTTTTCTTGATGGAAGGAAAAATATCATACACTTAATTGTGATTACAAAGCTGAACGCTCTGTTCCTCAAAAATGGACAATTGCGTTTATGTGCATCATAAGATGCTTGGATATTTGTAAACATTAAATCAATAATCCTAAGAAATATTTCGAGTAATTCATCAGTCTAGAAAGCAAAGTTGTTTATACAGCTATAGATAGTGATGTTATTAATAGAGTAAAGCAATTTAATTTCGTGTGTAAGTGTAGTTAGGCGGTAGACTGGATGATGAACCCCGAGTATATCCAGAGGGATGTAGGAGGTGGTTTGAAGAAACTAAGGGTGCGAAAGAAATCACGAACTATGAGAAGGTAGAGACCCTGGAGAGGATATTTTCTTGGTAGAGAAGAAAGGAACTCGGAAGCTGACACTTCCTGCTTTAGAACTTATAATGAGTTTAGGGGTATTATTGTTATTTACCTTATTTAAAAGAGTGAAAGTTGTTATTATTACTGTTATTATTCTTCTCAGAATGGTGTGGAGAATAGGAAGTGCAGGTGGGAGGACATCTGACAGGAATTTCTGAAGGGAGAGTGCATCTCCCGCCTCTCCCGTTTGAGAAGTTATCTCCAGACAAAAATGAGATTTTACCTTATTATCGTCTTTAGTGTTACCAGTGTTTAAATATTTAACAATTCAATTTGAAATTTGTATCAGGAAAAGCAAAACTTGTAAATCACTCTAACTTTTGAGTGATTCCGTCTTTTATTTTTGGCAGTTTTCTTTCTTGCCATTGTTTATTTTTCTTTGTGGAGAACTAGGTGAGACTTTTCGATTGTTTATCGTAAATAGAACATTGTTCGAATGCGAATCCGTTTAGGCATAATGACTCATTTTTTGAATAGTCTTTTATTAAGCGCCATGTTATGGAGGAGAGTTTGTTTGCGATAAAATTTTGTTAATAAGGTTTATTACAGCTTGAGACGACTTTATAAATATCTCCTTAGAAACTGAGGAATATTGATGCGACCATTCATGCTTTTGATTTTTCTGGAATCATTTGACTTGTTCCGCGAGTTTAGATAATGACGAGATACCGAGATCCATAAATTATTGATGTAAGAATTAAATTTAATGAAACAATTTTGGATTACTTACCTAAGAATTCACAGTATATGTCCTTAGAATGAGCTAATGTATCTTTTTGCAAGACATCAGACAGCGAACAGCAGCGTTGTCATAGGAGTTGTATAGAGGTGTCCGATTGGAGTCAGGCATTTCCTATTATGAGATGCTTCCGTTATTGGTGTCATAGTTGTTTTTTTGCTTAATGTCATTTTTATTTTGAAACATTTTAAAACTTGTATTCTTAACGTGACAAGTAATGGTATTCATAAAGAAAGCACAAAAACTTATGTCCACCACTGAAACTTTTCTGCCATTATCAACTATGTGTCAACAGGTGAACAGTATTTGAACATTTACTTCAATTTCGTGCAGCTGTAAGACTTTGTGTTATTTAATTAATGAAGCCGTTCACGTAATGGACTTTTTGAGAACTTTTACCTATTAAAATTTTCGGGACTTTTAGTTTGTGACAATCTATATATATAAAAATGAATTGCTGTTCGTTAGTCTCGCTAAAACTCAAAAACGGCTTGACTGATTTGAATAATTTTTTTTGTTTTGTTTCCTCTAATACAGGGGTGGTTTAAAAAAATAAGAACAGGGAAAACCCAAAGGAATAGCTGAGAAATCGAAAAATTCAAAATTGGTAGTTTTGTCGGATTACTTTTAACAGATGTCGTTCGTGGCGGACCTATTGTCTAACTGCTTTTAATGTACATATATGGCGTTCGTTGCGGCTATATAAAACTGTCATTTCTTTTGTGGCGGTTATGTCAAATTTATTACAATTTCGATCTGCCATTTTGTAGGTTTAGACATAACTTAGTTTGAGGTTTTCAATAATGATGCAAGTCTTTTGCACGGGAATACAATGTAAGTAGTATAGCCATGGTTTTGGGTGCATATATAATGAGGTAGGCACCCCAAATTCAACCAATCAGCATGCAGTATTCATGTCACGTGACACCCACCCCCTTCACCCCCTTCCTGACGTCACAGACGGCCATTTTCAGATCACGTGGTTGTTTTTCCCGTTACGTCACAACTGATAGGATTATTTTTAAATTTTATTTTTCGTTTTAATTTTTAATCTTAATTTTTTACCTGCCATTTTTCTAATTATCGGATGTGGGCCATTTCAGGTGTGGTCTTTATTTTTGGTGTTGGCCCTTGTTTTGGTTGTGGTCCTCTTTTTGGGGTGCTGGTCCTTTTTTGGGGTGTTGGTCCTCTGTTTTGGGTGTTGGTCCTTGTTTTGAGTGTTGGTCCTTTTTTGGGTGTGGTCCTTTTTTTGGGTGTCGGTCCTTGTTTTGGGTGTGGTCCTCTTTTGGGTGTTGGTCCTTTTTTGGGCGTTGGTCCTTATTTTGTGGTTCCTTTTTTTTTTTTGGTGATGGTCCTGATTAGGGTGTGATCGCTCATCTGGTTACTACCATCTCCTTGATTAAGCGTCCATGTTCTGATGACCGGTGGTTGATAATAAAATTTATATCACGATTATGCATCACTGTGTTGGGGCTTCACTGCAGAAGGGGCTTTTGTGATATTATCTAACTATATAATCTTGTCGAGTCCAAGTGTATATATACCTACTAAAGTGAGGCATGTTACACTTATGGCCGCCTCAAGTTGTTTTTACCTAATTACTAATTATCATTTTGTTTCTACCACAACCAAATTTTTCCCACATTACTTTACAATCTCTACTAATTAACTACTTCTGTTTCAGGGTGCTCAACTTGTTTTTTAAGTTTCAATTAATTTTTTAAAATTGCTTTGCATTGTCTCGTTTGAGTGGTTGTTTGTTTGCTCCCACAGCCTGATACAGTGTTTGACAGGGACCTGAATTCGCATATACATGTTTATAAGTACAACGAGGTCACACAGCCTGATGAAATGGTCGTATTCACTAACTTTTTTAGCTTATTTTAAAGGTGAGTTGTTTCAAATTTGCGGAATTTCTCTCTCTATCTCTCTCTTTCTCCCTCCGCTTACATAACCAATACAATTTTGCAAAATGTTGTTTAAAATTGTATTCTAAAAATTGTTATTGCTCTCTCTCTCTATCTCTCTCTCTCTCTCCCTCTCTCTCTCATACAGTATACAACTTTTTCTGTTCACTTATGGTATTAGGATACAAGAGTGATGCGCTTTGTATGCTCCGTACTCTTTATAGTACAAAAGGCTGTATTCAATTTAAGGCTGTGGTCACAAGCATTGATTTAGTATCATTCGTCACAAGTCGTTAAGTTCTCAAAGTAGCGTGCTTTGTTTGGTTTGTTTTACAGCTTGAATTTTATAATTTTTACTTAATAAAGGCTGTACGTGGACTGTATTTTCGTTTTGCGTCACTCTACAATTCACGAGATGGTGACGTTCGCGTATGCGTGCATCGTGATTGTAGGGAGGACGCTCACATACACGTTGCTTCTCGGGGATGCTTTCTCAAAGGTGTGTCCTTGATGGCTTGTTTTTTCTGTCTAATTACACTGATTTATACTTTTAAGGTTTTGTCATGGGTGTATATTCGTTTCACTGTCCTTTTACGATGTGCTACAAGATGATAGATGCAGCGCAAGTGTGTGTTCATGCAAGGGTTGTGGTTGCTAGGTCACGACCGCTGGGGCGTCGTTGTTCAGCGCGTTCGCTCATGGCTGCATTGTTCACGTGTTTGTGTTTGCTAAAAACACTGTGTCTCCAGCCAAAGGTATATGTATTTCTGTTCTTTGTTAGGGTTACCCAGCTGTTTCATCGTTTTGTTTTTGTTTTTTATCCTAATTAAATTCTCTCCCGCTAACATTTGCACACAGTTGATTTTGAGGTGATCGCACGAGGCCTAATGGTGGTGTACAGCGACGTCAGTCGCTACTTTAGGCGCGCAAGCTAATTCAAGCTAAAAAAATCTACGTATCTGACAAACCAGGGTATTTGAAATACGTTTGTTTGTGATGCATTGACGTTTTCACATTACTTTCAGAGTTTTTTTCATCTAATTAAAATCTGTCGTATTTACAAAAACGTACGTACTCGTTATCACACAGTTTCGGCGGGTAGGCTTTGTATGTTCGAGAGGAGTACAGCGTCGTTTGACACTACGGTCAGTGTTCAAGCTAATCCGGGATAAAATTCCTTGCATTTTCTAGCACAGGTATGTGATATACGTTTTGCTTATGATGCATTGGTGTTCCTCCATTCATTTCGTGCTCTTCCGGCTAAATTAAAGCTTTCCTATTTACAAAAAGTGTACGTAATTCTTATCACACCAGTCGTACGTAGCTTAACGTATCCAGGACTTGAACAGCCGCGACAGCAGCTTTGATCAATGCTCGCGCTAATCTTAGCTAAAAAATCCTTGTCTTCTCCATAGGGTTACCGCATTTTTGCTAAGTAAAATTAATACAATGCAGTGTTTCAATTTTAATACAATAGCATCACATGTGCGGTAGAACTTGTTCATTTCTTAGTTCTTGTGGTCATTCGTTACCTAGGAAAATTTAACTCCACATTTCCATATCTCTGTTTTTTCTGTTTTGCATTGATTTCTTATAAAAATATTTACAAATAATATTGATGATGATGATGAAAAGTTTACATGTTTTCAGTTTTTAGTTACCATTTTACTGATTGGTTTTTATTCCATATAATTTTAACTGACGTACTAAAAAATAAAATAAAATAAAACAAAATTTTGACTTTGCTTTTAATGTATTTAGGCTCGCGCAAATGTAAAATTTTCTAAGTTAATCTGCATTGCATAATAAACGTTTAAGTGCAAACTTCACTTTTAAGATATTACTAAGTTCACATTTTTGAGGGGTATAGGTCAATATTGTTACATAATAAAGCTGGCTTCATTACTCTTTTTCTATTGTTTGGTTATTTTGGGCAGTTTTGTTAGTAGACAAGGCAGCGAAATTGTAAGATAGGTGAGAGTTTGAGGTCTTCTCTTTCCTCGTTTGGGTTTAGTTGCTCGTAGCTTAACATTCCTTCTCCAAATTTCTGCCCGCACTAGGCGTGGTAAGCCCATAGTGAACCAACTCAAACAATGCCAGCGTTCAGCTGTGAACTCCGTAGGTTGCTTTTAGCAACACACTGCTCTGTTCGCTAAGACGGGGTAATGTAATGATAGGCTCACTATTATACGCCTACTGTTGCTATCTATCCATCGGTGACCCCTATCGGACTAGATGCAGTTGCATTCGTTTTGGGCCTTGTTACTCTTTCGACTGAAATTTTGTTTAATCAAATTTTTTCGTTCTCTTTAACATCAATTTACTGTTTGTTATTCTTTCGTTTTCGCCCACGTGAGTCTGTTTGAAAAAAGGAAAATTGTCTTTCAAGGGGTCCTTTGTTAGCCGACAGGCCCTACCTCTTACTGTGTTGTTGGTTTTATGTGAATTTAAGCTAAAATTGTGGGTTTAAAATTACAAATTTTCCTTTTTTTCAACACTATTAAGGTTATACGAGCTTCTCGTTACTAATATATGTCTGAAACGATTTGCTGTGATCATTAAAAGTGCGCCATTTCTCACTGTTTCAATTCGATATGGTTAAGCTTATCTTCATCTCTCTCTCTCTCTCTCTCTCTCTTTCAAGGTATCTTGCTCCTTAATCTTTTGTAAATACAAATGCTAAATGACTTCTTTTCCTCGAGTATTTTTCAACGAATAAAATTATACAATGTTTATGCTACAATTTCGTTTCTCTTTTGACACAAGTCACACGTATTTTTCCGTTTCTCACCAGCAACAGGGCCCAGTAAGGGCGACATAGGCAGAGTTGAGATTCAAATACACGTTTTCGGATTAATTTTAGGGTTTGCACTGGTTAAGGCAACCACCCACACCTCTTCCTTTAAGTTTCTCCGATTTTTATGATGCTTTCAATAACTCTCAGCGTTGGTAATTGTTCAAAAACGTTGATGACCGTTGATGTCTGTACTGTTTTCCCGACGATTGCGAATGCATTTGTACTACCATTGCCTTTACATTTCGTCACCAGCAGATTAACTGACATTGTTAAAAAGGTTGCTCTCTTGAAATTAATTGAACACAGTTGTTAATTCTTCAATTCAACTATTCTTTTTTACCTTTGGTATGAAACTTAGTTTTTTTAGGACCGATAGGTACTCATGTTTTCAGAATGTGCGTCCGTCCGTCTGTCCGTCTGTCCGTCTCCGTCCGTCCATCTGTCTGTCTGTCCGTTGGTGCTCTAGTTTTTGAACGCTCCCGAATTTTCGACTTCCATTTTCGCCATTCGACAACTTAGGGAAATCGGAAGACTGAGTTCGTTGGTGGAAAAAATCGGTGAACTACTTCCGGTTCAAAACGTCAAAAATAATATAGGGGACCACGTTTTTTACTATACAATTCCGTGTATAAATGGCCTGTGCATTGCCAAATGCTGTTCTCCCTTTAAGATTCTATAGCTAAAGCAGAGAAAAGGCTTGTGAATTAAGTGAAGACACGTGATCGTCTTCCTTGTTGGTCAATATCAGTCAGAACTGGTTAAGGGTATGTGATTTAGTGGTACAATTATCGTCCATTGGAAACTTTCAATGCTAAGATATGTCATGATTGAATATTAACGTAAAATTAATGATAGTCGACATAGGTTCAATAGTATGTGGTTTCATGGAACCAGTATCGTTCAGGGGAGACTTTCAAAACTCAGATTATTAATAGTCGATAAAATTTAAATATTTTATCTCGCTCACTCAATGTTTACTCTTTTAAGGGCGTACAGGGATAGTGTATTATAGGTATCATTCTATACGTGCTTTAATTTAAATTTAGGTTAAAATATCACTTCGACATTTTACTGTTACTTGACTGTCTGCTCTACACAGTCCGGTGGGTAGAACATCAGGTTATCATTCACTGGTTGAGTGATGGTCTGAGTTTGATTCTATGTGACTATAGGGCCCACATTTTATTCAGTCAATCCCTGTTTTTAACCTATTAGACACATAGTGTTAAGGTCAAAACTCGTTTTCCTTTTTTTTTACCGGAGTTTTTTTTACAATTTTCGACATCATTAAAAGTTGTTTACGACTTTTTGTTCCAGACTGACCTACGTTTGACCGGCATGAAATATGTTTGTTTTTGGTTAATTTGACTTGCCTCACCTTTAGTTTCAGTAATTTTTCATCCCATTAAAGTGTTTCTTTTTCGAGAAATGAGTACGCAAGTTCAAGTATTACATAGGCCGCGATGGATGTCATCTAAGCCAGCATCTGATACGATAAATGTTCGCGCTAAAAAGGCACCGCGTCTTTCAAACCGCGTACGTGAAATACGTTTGTTTGTTTGAGGTTCACACGAGTTGTACTGCTAGTTTCACCTCATTAACGCGTTGGCTTTTATGTAAAATGCGAACGCAACGGTTACCCCGTATCACACGTATAACATTGACCGTGTTAGGTGTCATTAAAGTCAGCCGTTGTTACATTAAGCGTACGTGCTGGCTGCACTAAAAAGGTATTTGCGTTTTTCTCTCAGGGTACATGTAATACGTTGCTTTGTACACCAGTGAAGTTTGCCTATTAGTTTCACAGCTTTTTTATCTCATTAAAGTGTTTCCTTTTTGATAAATATGCGTACGCAACGATTACCTCGTAACTCAAGTATAACATTGACCGCGTTAGATGTCACCAAGTCGGCTGTTGTTATGCTTATCGTACGTGTTAGCCTCACTAAAAAGCCAACGCGTTTTTCAAGCGTGGGTACATGAAATGCATTGCTTTGTACTCCATTGAAGTTTCCCTATTAGGACCGGTAGGTACTTATGTTTTCACAATGTGCGTCCGTCCGTCTGTCCGTCTGTCTGTCCGTTGCTGCTCTAGCTTTCGAACGCTTCCGAATTTTCGACTTCTGTTTTGGCCATTCGACAACTCAGGGAAATCGGAAGACTGAGTTCGTTGGTGGAAAAAATCGGTGAATTACTTCTGGTTCAAAACGTCAAAAATATTATACGGGACCACGTTTTTTACAATACAATTCAATGTATAAGTGGCCTGTGCATTGCCAAATGCTGTTCTCCCTTCAAGATTCTATAGCTAAAGCAGAGAAAAGGCTTGTGAATTAAGTGAAGACACGTGATCGTCTTCCTTGATGGTCAATATCAGTCAGAACTGGTTCAAGGATATGTGGTTTAGTGGTACAATTATCGTCCAGTGGAAACTTTCAATGCTAAGATATGGCACGTATTATATCAAACGACTTAGAATGATGTGCCATGAAAGATCATAACGTAAAATTAATGATAGTCGAAATCGGTTCAAAGGAACCCGATTTTCATGGACCCAATATGGTTCATTGGAACTTTCAATTCTAAAATATGGCATGTAATATATCAAACGACTTGGAATGATGTGCCATGAATGAATATAACATAAATTTATTACTAGTCGAAATCGCTTAAAAGGTACCTGCTTTTCGTGGACCCATTATGGTTCATTGGAACTTTCAATGCAAAAAAATGGCATGTAATCTATCAAACGACTTAGAATTATGTGCCATGAATGAATATAACGTAAAATTATTAATACTCGAAATCTGTTCTAAAGTATCTGCTTTTCATGGACCCATTATGGCTCATTGGAACTTTCAATGCTAAAATATGGCATGTAATATATCAAATGACTCAGAATGATGTGCTATGAATGAATATAACGTAAAATTAATGATAATCGAAATTGGTACCATGATTCGTGTTTTAATGATACCATTATGAAACCATTGGAATCTTTCAATGCTAAGATATGGCATGTAAGTACTTACGCTTTATATTATCAATAGTTAGTTCTTGTGTGTGCAAATTTTAACGATAGCTTGTAGGTAATCATTCCTTCAATGGTACATGGTTACGTAGAAAAGCGTTGGCAATAGTTTATGAAGAAAGAATTAACTCTTACACAGAACGTTTTAACAATTAACGCTTATTTCTTTAAATAGGAATGCTTAAATTAAAGGATTGTGACAAACACCGAGAGAGAAAGCCTCTGCGACGAAATGGAATACATTGTCACATCATCATATTTAGGGCATTGTTATTCGTATTCTTATTTTGTACGAATAGCAATAATGATGTAACTATGTATTACTTTTCATCGCAGAGGCCTTCTCTCTCGGTGGTTATGGTTGTGACAACACCTCCTAGAAAGAAAGCCAAACAACTGAAATGTCATATATTGTTACATCATCATATTTCGACCATTGTTAACCGCATTTATACCAATGATAAGCTTTAAATTTGGTCGACTTATGATGATGTAACAATGTATGACTTTTCAGTTGCGAGGCTTTCTTTCTAAGAGGTGTTGGCTGTGACCACCGAGAGATAAGGCAGCACCTCCTATAGAGAAGGCCTGCGGACAAAAGGTGTATACATTATTACATCATCATCAAGCGGCTATTGTTATCGTATTTCTACCAATAATAAGCCCTAAATTTGGCCGCTTGATGATGATGTAACAATGCACACACCTTTGGTCCGCAGGTCTTCTCTCTAGGAGGTGTTGGATAAGGCCTGTACCTTGAAATTTCATACGTTGTTACATCATCATCAGAAGGGTATTGTTATTGTTATTCGTATTTCTACCAATAATAAGTCTTAAATTAGCTCTTTTAATGATGATGTAACAATGTATGAAATTTCAATGCACAGGCCTTATCTCTTGGTGGTCACGCCTGGCATCACCACCTAGACATAAGGCCTGGTAACAGAAAAGCAATACATTGTTACATATGGACCATTAGTCGACCATTTTTAATTCTATTTCTACCAATAAGAAGCCCTAAATTTGGTCGACTAATGATTTTGTAACAATGTATTACGTTTCCGTTATCAGGCCTTCTTCTAGGAGTTGTTACGCCTGGAGCGCTGAAACGTCATACATTGTTACATCATCTCAGTAGGGCATTGTTAATCGTATTTGACCAATAATAAGCCCTAAATTTGCCCTTCTGATGATGATGTAACAATGAATGACGTTTCAGCGCCCAGGCCTTTATTAAAGGTGGTATTGCTGCAGCCCACGAAAAAGACAGGCGACAGCACTAAAGAGTAAGTCTGAGCAACAATTTTTGTTTGAACTTTTTAGTACACGAGATATTATAAGACATATTGAACATGTGATTTGGAAAAAATCTATTTTTCCTCTTAATATTATTCTATACTGCCTATGATCACTTGTTCGTATCTAAGACATTAACTGCAATTCATCACAATTTAATGAACAAATGATGAATCAGCTTCGTCTTCCACAAAACTCAATCCGTCTCTGTCGTTTGCAGTTCTTTGAGGGAAAAGTAGAAAAGAGAACGAAACCCATGTCTTAAAAAAGTAGACATGTCTTTCGTCGAACGACTTCTTCCTTATTCACTTCTTTTTTATAGCAACGGCTCGGGTTTATGTTGACATAATAACGGCACACTTTTTCATTGTATCGACGATCGAGTTTTAAACGCAAAGTCAACAATCCAAAATCAGAAATAATCCAAAATAATCAGTTACTGTATATAATCAAAAAACAAAAAAAACTCTTGGTGAACGTTTTCGAATTCTATCAGGACTTCTAAACCGTAAAGTTGATAAATTTTCCCACACACGTGATTTATTTAGATACAAATTATAAACTACATTACAGACGAATTTTTACTTCGATCGTATGACGGTTTTGCTTTACATATCGCCTCTCCAGTAAAAATTACCTTTTTAATTAACCTTTTTTTGCAAATTATTTTCTACATTCCAAATACGAACATTTTTCAATCCACAATATATGACGTTCAATGCGCATTCATTCTCTCTAGGAGGTGATGGCTAAACTTAAACCAACCACTGAAGCATTTTCTCGATAACTGTGTGTTCGTTAGTGCAGAGTTACGATCTTCGTATATTTCCTATGTGTCACATCATCTCATCGGCGTTCGAATCACATCTTCCCAGCTTCTCGTCGGAAAAATCTACAGACTTCCATTCTTCTGTCCACAATGTGTGTTGTTTGGCCCACTAAAGTCGATCAGCTTTAAGCTGATCTATTAACTTTGACATGGCTTTCATCTTTACGTTTTGGGCATGTGAGTGCTCACGGAGTAGTTCTAACGATGAAAAAAACTGTAGCTGCTAACATAATAATTGCATCAGCACACAGTAATCCGGTGTAACCTGAGGCCACATTCAACATGTAACTAATTTTAGTAACGATTAAAGACTTATTAACCTGTGTCTTCGTATCTAATTTCGTATACGAATATTGCATAGAGCGCCATTCCATGCAGGTGATGACCTTTTGAACTAATTTTTTTTTTTGGTGGGTATGAACTTCCCATGCCCTCTTGTATAATATTACCAAGTATTATACCTTTTGGTCCAGTGGGTGTTTTTTAATGGCCATGTCAAAATGGAACTTTAATTATAAAGACCCTGTACATTAAGACGCAAATTAGTTGAAATAAAATCTTGTAAACATTCCAAGGAGGAGCTTTAGAAGTGAAGCAGAAATACATTTATACCCTAACGTTCTATTTTGTTGCAGTTACTGTTCATTCTTTATTAATGAACTCTCTTACATTACTAACAATGCACAATGCGTATTATTTGCAGATGACACCACATTCTTAGTCTCCGCTTATTAAAAAGAAATTACCCCCCGAGTAGGGGAAGGCAAGTGGCAGATCCTGCTGTCATCTATTTTTGCCCCTTTACCTGCACTATTTACCTCTCCCCAATTTTTTTAACCAAGAAAGTTGATTTTCTCGCACGTAATATGTATAAAAAGTAAAAAACCTGGTAACTTCTTTCCTTTTTCATCATTTCCGAAAGTATGATATATAACATGCCATATGTTCCCATAGTTCTAAGGACCAAGTGACTGCCATCCCCGCAAATCCGCCCCCCTGGAACAATTGGGCCTAAACTTCATAGTACTGTAGATCTTACCTAGAGGAATTTGGATACCGAATTTCACGCCTTTACGTACCTAAATAGCACACAGATATGTTGCCCTCCCTGAATCCCACCCCCGTGATTCCGATCCCATTGTACCAATCAAAACTAAACTAAATAGTGCAGATGGGCATGCCCATAGTAAACTAAATTCCGAATTTCAACCGATGTCAGTAATGCTTAAAAGATGAACAGAAAGTAACACTGTATTCCTTCTTGACAAATCGATTGTTATATGACATGCCATTATCTTTGTATTCTTTACACTCACTGTTTTAGCACGTGAATTCGACTTGAAGGGTTCCACGAAAAATTCTGAAAAGTTGATACGGCCGAGCTAAGACTTTGATGGTCATATTTCTGAAAACAGAATTTGAAAAAGTTAATTCGTTTTCAAGTTATCGTGCAAACGGCGGACGGCCGGACGGCCGGATAAATGTACAGACCAAGGGCGCATTCTTATAAGTAGCTTTTATGCTAAAGCTCCTAATAAACAATTTCAAGTCTTGCGTCAATCCTGTTTGCTTTGTAGAAGTTATGTTTTAGGATTGCATCGGACAGGATTCAAAAAATGATGCAATACAGTTGCTGCTGACGTAATGATTGCATTAGCTAACATAAAAAAATGATCAAACTTTTCGTCAAGTAGTTTCATCTTGGTCAATTTTGCTGTCAGTGAAGAAAGTAAAGAACTGGTCCTGGATTAGCAAAATGGTAGCGTTTATTGGAAGCCTACGCGTTTCGAAATATCTTCAGGGCAGGTAACGACTATATACCTTGTCTCAAGTTTAGTTGAGAGTGACATTACGAGTGAAGCGTCCGCTTGAAGAAATAGCTTGAATAAATTTCTGCATAAAAATTTCAAAATTTCTGTCTGCAATCATATTTCCTATTTTTCTCCTCGATATAATAAAAAATCAGCTATAGAGAAGTCATTTGACGAAATTTAAAAAAAAAACATAATTGTCGGCGAAAGAATACAATATGATTTGATGAATTTGTTTACCTAATTAATCAATTTTTTATAAGTCTCACTATTTTTATATTAAATATAGTTCTTTGATGCGCCCCTGAGATCCTCTCGTCGGTCTCAGAAGATACCAGACCCTAGGAGCGCAAGTGAAATGTTTGTATTAATAAATAATAATAAATAAATAATAAATATTTCTCCTCAAGGAATAGGTAAATGCAACCTTTTCCATTGGTCTAGAGTCCAATGTTTGTACTGCAGTTCAAACGCACGTCGTTTCTTGCGATGCACTCATGTCAACATGAGTGCTGGAACCAGATTTCTTCTGCGGAGGCCAAGACGCAACAATGTGAGTAGTAAGACCAGCCCTTTGGGTACCAAGATGACCTTTGACCCCTGGATCTGGGTACCAAGACGGCGGTGGTACCCCAAATGGCACCCAAATGCACTTTACCAGCAGAGATAAGATGAAAAGATATGATAAGACCCAAGTTAGGTGATACCAGTGTTGTGTACAAGAAAGGAGGTATCAGTTCAAAGCACTTCTGTAATGCACATGTCAAATGTCATTGCTTGTTATTATTCAGTAAAAGCTCAATCCTCAGAGTCAAGCCACTTGCATGAATGGTTGCTGCAATTGAAGCAAGTATAGTACCTACCGATGCGAGATAGGAAACACATTGCTTAATAAAAAATGAATCACCCTGTATAATTATATGATTAGATAGGGTATTTGATTTAGAAATAACTTTTGTAACATTTCTTCTTTTGAGCTGGTCGCCCCCTCCACTCGCCATTTTGAGTAACGGCGGCCATTTTTGTTTTTCTTCCAGAGACGGCTAATAATTTTTTATGAATAATAATTCTTTATTAAATACTGATAAAAAGATAAGAAAGATGAACATCTGTTTTTACTGTTTCAGAAACTTACTTTTTGATTCACCCATTACCTAAAATTAAACTCTTTAGGAAATAAAACGGGGGACGTCTCAAAGCATACAAATACTTAATAGACCGTTATGTACATAAAGAAAATAATTCAAGATCCCGTTCAAGGAACCTAGGCTTGACTCCTGCAGTTAATTCTCATGTGCTCCTGAGCCACTGTCATTATTTTGCCTCTATAGTTTTTTTCATCTTCCTTCATCTAATGTTTATTGTGGATGCTCTTCAGTGCCCGTACATATATATGGATATTGTTAATAGCGAAATCGGTTTATACATCCCACTTTTTTTAATAATCCACTGTTTTCCGATAAAAACTTTTCTTGAAAATCTATTCAAGGTTACATGGGAAAATTTTTTTTTACCTTGAACTTACTGTATCCAGATACAAAACAACTCAAAACCATTTCTATTGTTTTTCTAGCTTAAGTTTTGGCTTTCTTCATATTAACAACAAGAAATATTAGCAGTAGGCTTTGACCACAGCCCCCTAGATAGTAAATATAGGGGGCTATGCCTTGAGCGTATAAAAATGGTCACTATTAAGGCAAATTTTCATGACTTAATGTAGAGTCGTAGATAGAGAAAGGAGGAGTGAATAAAGTTTTAATATTATATAATTTAATTTCTTCTTCAGAAAATAAATACAAATTACACGAGGTAATTTAAGATAATTTAAGAAAACTGAATTCATAAAGTTCAAATTGACACAATTGGCAATCCAGTGTTCATAGATGCCATCCACGCTGAGAATACACGAAGAGGTAGTCTAGCCTCAATGCGTACGTGCTGGGAAACGAATAACGAACGTGTTCCTTGGATCCTGGCCACCGCTGACTCGGAGTTTAGTTGAGCGATGTCCCGCACTGTAGTGAGACACGTGGAAACAAATTAGCTAAGCTTGCTAGTCGGAATACAACATACAGTGATTTCAGAAGAGAAATGTCCTTTCTTAAGAAGAAAAGTCCAGCAGGTGAAGAAGACATTAACTGAATCACTTAGCTTTCTAAAGTTATTTAAGACTATCTTAAGTTCTAAACTAATTAGAAAATTCAGTATCCCTTGTCAGAGACGGAGCGGCCAAGCACAGTTCGCAGCGTGAGATCTCCGCGCGGCTCGCGCTTGCAACGCCGCAGTCGTCCGATCGCTGACTGGGCGGGGCGCTCGAAGTATGGGAGACGTCCTCTTCTAACGACGTAACATGAAATCTCGAATCGGGCGCAATGTCGAGAACCTCTTGGGTTGAGACGGTCATTGTTTCGCTATTATCTTCCGACGTCGCTGACAGGCTGAGATTCGTAGCGCTGCCGTGAAAACCTTCTGGAATGTCGTGGCACTCAAATTTAGGCGGCTGGGTCAATGATCCGGCTGCAAACAATCAAGCTCCGTCCGTTCGACCACTAGAATGATCGATGCAGGCTTTAGGATTCGCACTCACTGGCTTTGCTTCGATAACACTTGGTTTCGGCGTGAAGTCCAATGAGCTCCTCAACTGACGTGCCAAAGCTCGATACCCCGTCCTCTGTCGCACTCGTGGCAGGGTACTAGAATATAAACGTCTTGGTTAACAAAAACGATATCCTCTATGGAGTACGATATCCTCTATGGTCCTTCGTGTACGTCTTTCGCAGGAAACCGATATCTAACTTGGTGGGTTACTTGGACGACGAAAAACTCGTTGCTTAATTCCATTCCTCAGGGCTGGAGAAATTTCCTGTCTCCGTCGATTATAACTTGATATATTCATCTCCCTTCAAAACTTTCTCCCACTGAAATGTGACGCTCCCCTGTCTCCAACACCCCCACTGAGTTTCAGAAGGGACAGAGCGAAGGGGAAGCGGGCAGTGCGCTTCTGGACATGTGGGAGAGAGAACGCACAAAACAGAGTGCTCTCCACAACCACCCATGTATATACACAAATATTTAAATTAAAGTTGTTTTGTTTTCAATCCGGTATCATTCATTCAATTCAATACAGTCCACCAGCTCTCAGAGCATCGAAGTGTACACAACATTTTCTGGTCCTTCGAGGCGGATATCTCAAAACAACTTACAACTCACCGAACTCCATCCTGTTTCATCTCGGAGCAGCGTGCATCATGCCCTGATCAAGGTTGAGAAACGACCCGAGAGAGACACCTAAAGAAAACATCCAGCTCCATCAAGAAACAACGAGCATACATCGGTCAACCATCGCACATACATCCAGCAATCATCGAGTATACAACGAGCAGTCATCGAGCATACATCGAGCAATCATCGAACATACATCCAACAATCATCGAGCATACATCAGTAACATCCAGCAACGTCGATCAAGAGAATCATCGGTTAGAGGGGTGAGTTCCGACTATTCATTATCTATTCTTCAACCCACGTTATCCTTAGTGCCAATTTTTCCCGTTCTCTATTTTATTCTTTCACTAATTTCAAAGTACATAATCATTCACATTAACTTGCATTTTCAAAATGAGCGAATTAAAGGCTCTGTCAAGGAAACGAAGTGGGAAAAAACATGCATTAAAATTATTCAAAAAATCACATAGATTTATTAATTACAAATCAGGATTTACAAATTCAGCAAATTTGCGAATTAGAAAAGCGTTTAGCTCGAATACAGGGGGTGTTTGAGGAATTCAGCGCCATTCAAAATGATATCGAAGCTATTTTTTGACGAAAGCGATTTAGAAAATCAGTTACATGAAAGGAGTAGCTTTGAAAATGATTATTTTTCAGCTGTTGCAACGGCAGAGTTATCCATCAAAAAATATAATTCTGAAACCAATTCAGGGAACAATCACTCAGTCTCTGACTCCTCCCCTAGTACGACTTTAGTGCCTAATGAAAATTCTATTAAATTGCCCATTATGCAACTGCCTAACTATTCAGTAAATATTGAAACTTGGCTAGAATTTAAAGACACTTTCGTCTCAATTAAACATGCTAATCCCAGCATCACAGATATTCAAAAACTACACTATCTGAGATCGTGCCTATATGGGTCAGCTGCTCAAATAGTCAACTCATTGGAAATTAGTCAGGCAAATTATTCAATAGCATGGAAATTACTTTGCGAACGGTATGATAATAAAAAACTTTTAGTTCATAATCATATTCATTCATTGTTTGATCTTCCAAATATAAAATCTGAAAGCGCATCTGAACTGAGGAAGTTATCGGATGGATTATCCAAACAACTCCTTAGTTTAGAGGCATTGGGTCAGCCTGTCAAGCAGTGGAGCACCCTATTGATTTATTTGATCACTCTGAAATTTGATGCCTCCACGAAACGTGAATGGGAGAGTCGCGTCTTTGACAAGGAATTTCCAGATGTTGCACATGTTCAATCTTTCCTCAAAAAAAGGTGTAAATTGCTGGAAACCTTGGAAAATCAACTGAAATCAAACAGAAATGTAAATTTTAAATCAGAAATCAAGAAACAAAATCCAATTAATACATTTGTAGCCAGTGAGAAACAAGTTCAAACCAAATGTAATTTTTGCAATGGGTTAAATCATTTTGTTTTTTCATGTAAGGAATTTTTAAAATTAGATGCCAACAAAAGAATAAATGAGGTGAAGGGAAGGAAGTTGTGCCTTAATTGTTTGAGGAATTGTTTGAGGAATCATCAGGAATGTAAATTGGGCAATTGCAAAAAATGTAATAAGAGACATAATACGCTTTTACATTTAAGCAGACAGACAAATGAGCCCATCTTAGAGAATAATGAGCCACAAAATGAGTCGATTGAGACTATTTTGACCAATTGCAACTCAACAGATCAACACATTATGCTATCCACAGCTCTTATAAAAATAAAAGATAATTCCGGCAAAGAGGTGACAGCTAGAGCTCTATTAGATTATGCCTCTCAAGCTAGTTTAATCACTTATGATTTTCAAAATAAATTAAATTTTAACAAAACAAAGGTAAACATCTCAGTAATAGGTGTCAATCAAAAGATAAGCACGGTCAATTACAAGACAGAAATACAATTGCAATCACGTGATAAGTCATTTAAGAGCAAACTAACTTGTTATATAGTCAATAAAATAACTGAAAACACACCTTCGAAAACTTTTGACATTTCAATTTTTAACATCCCTAAGAATATAAGGCTAGCTGATGAAGGTTTTCATAAATCAAAAGCAATTGATATTTTAATAGGCGCCGATTTATTCTGGGATATATTATCCTCAGAGCAAATTAATATAGGCCGGGGGCAGCCACATTTGCAAAACACAGCCTTTGGATGGATAATCGCAGGTCCATTTACATGCAGTATGGTGGATTCCAAGGCAATCACGTGCAATTTAATCCAAACGCACGACATTCAAGAACAATTAAAATTGTTCTGAGAGTTAGAGGAGATTACTCTCAAAGGGCCGTCAACTTTAAGTGACACATATTGTGAAGATCTGTTCACAGAAACAACAATTAAAGGCGATGACGGTAGATATATTGTAACCATTCCATTCAAAGCACCTCTATCAGATTTAGGCGAATCTTTACAAATCGCGGAAAATCGGTTCTTTGCGCTAGAAAGAAAATTAGAAAGATTTCCAATGTTAAAGACACATGACCAGAATGACACATGATCTTGGGACACATGACCAAACTTGATGACCCTTTCAATGAATTACAAAATGCATATTACTTACCTCATCACGGCGTTATAAAAGATAACAGTCTAACTACAAAGTTGCGAGTAGTGTTTGACGGGTCCTGTAAAACTAGTAATGGAACCTCTTTGAATGATATTCAACACATTGGCCCCACTATTCAGCAGGACTTATTTAACATTTTAGTTCGCTTCCGAACATTTAAATATGTTTTGTCTGCTGATATCGAAATAATGTACCACCAGGTGCTGATCAATCTACAACAACGCAACTGTCAGCGAATATTATGGAGAGCTAGCACTGAAGACGAATTGAGTCACTTCGTGCTTAACACGGTTACCTATGGGCAAGCATGCGCTCCTTTCCTGGCTATACGTGCTTTGCATCAGTGTGCCCACGAGCACAAAGATTTTCATCCTAGAGCAGCTAGAAGACTTTTATGTGGACGATTTCGAGAGGAATTTCTCCTACACAATTGAACATTTCTATTTGGTGGCACGGCCCTCATTGGCTGTCTTTACCAGAGGAAAACTGGCCGACTCCTCTCGGTCATACAGCATTAGGTGAAATCCCAGAGACAAAGCCACTGAAGTCATTAGCAGTTGTTCAACGGGATCAAGAGACTTTCCCGTTCTTCTACACTATGTCCTTTATAAAGCTTCAACGAGTGCTTGCCTTGTGCTTAAGATTTTGCAGCAACTGCAAGGTAAAACATGAATTAAGAAAGACAGGAACTCTAAGAATTGAAGAAACTGGATCAAGCAACAAAGCGACTGATCAAACTTTCACAAAGGGAATCATTCCCAAATTTATGTAAGAGCCTCACTGTCGAATCCAACACTACCATTAGCAAAAAACTCAGTCAACTAACACCTTTTGTTGACTCAGATGGTTTATTAAGAGTAGGTGGCAGACTGAAAAATTCCAGTTTTAGTTTTGACAAAAAATTTCCCTACTTGAGTTCAGGTAACATATTCTTGCCAAAATTCTTATGATGTATGAACACAGCCGCCTTTTGCATGCTGGTCCTCAACTGACTCTATGCTCCATAAGGGAAAGATTCTGGCCCACGGCGGGGAGATGCTTGGCAAGATCAGTTGTACACGAGTGCGTAAAGTGTTTCAAAATTCGTGCCAAGGGTTCCAATCAATTAATGGGTGATCTACCATCCAAAAGAGTAACCGCCATTCATCCATTTCATACAGTAGGCATCGATTTTGCTGGGCCATTTAGTATTAAAAATAACAAAGGTCGTGGCAGCAAGACATTCAAATGTTATATATGTCTATTCATTTGTTTCACCACTAAGGCCGTACATTTGGAACCAGTGACTTATCAATCAAAAATTGTATCCGACAATGCCAGTAACTTTGTTGGTGCTGCAGCTGAATTCAAAAAATTATTTCAGTCTTTAGGCAAGGATTTGGCGTCACACATGGCTAACGATCAAATCGAAAGGAGTTTCATTCAACCAAACAGTCCCATGGGGGGTATATGGGAAGCAGGGATTAAAGCTACAAAATCACACTTAAAACGATTACTCACCAATACATTAGTCACCTTTGAGGATTTTCTTACACTATTAATCCAAATTGAATCTGTCTTAAACTCTAGATCTTTACATCCCCTAAGCTCCTCACCTAACGATCTCTCTGCTCTTACACCTGCCCATTTCTTGTTCGGTCGGAATTTCACCTCACTACCAGAACCAGATCTAAGAGACATAGCATCAAATCGATTGTCTCGATTTCAACACCTGCAACAGATGTATCAGCACTTTTGGAGGAGATGGTCCAAGGACTATATCAGCGAATTGCAACATCGCACCAAATGGAAAGAACGAAAACCAAATATCGCAATTGGAAGCTTAGTTCTCGTCAAAGACGACAACCTACCTCCATGGAAGTGGAGGCTCGGCCGCATCATCGATACACATCCAGGTAATGATGATGTGGTGAGAGTAGTTGCTCTAAAGGTGCAAAATGGAACTCTGAAACGAGCCGTTTCACGCATCTATGTGCTTCCCATTGTCTAACTGTCTCAAGACTTCTGAACAATTTTATTAAATTGGACAGAGACTCTCATTTTATTAACTTGAACTAAGAGCCAATGACTGCACCTATAGTTGTATGATCTCCTTTCCATTTGTGCATCTCACATCATTCATTGTTCCTTGTGTTTATCTTATTTGACGGTGTTATTCATTCATCTGCATATTACAATTAAATACCCTTTTTATCTTTATTTCATATTCAAATACTTTATGATTCATATATTATACTTGTTGTACTGTATATTTTTCAGCATTTTTTCAACTATTTCATATTCATTGATATTTTTAATATTCATTGTTTCATATTAAGACTTCGTCTTAAGGCGGGGAGAATGTTTGTGCATTTTTGTTTTATTTTAAAATTTGATATATTCATCTCCCTTCAAAACTTTCTCCCACTGAAATGTGGCGCTCCCCTGTCTCCAACACCCCCACTGAGTTTCAGAAGGGACAGAGCGAAGGGGAAGCGGGCAGTACGCTTCTGGACCAAGGTTATTAGAATAATAAGTTTGCGCGCTCAGGAAGGTACCGTACGATTGGTCGAATTCAAGCGAAGCGGATGACGTCATCCAGAGGCAAGCGGCGCGAAGGGAATGAAGCGATTCAACAGAAAACGGTACGATCACGACGGTATATTGTAAACAAAAAGTATGAATTCAATTTTACATAATAATGGTCGGAAATTAATTGAAAATTAAATAATGGCATGAAATGTAATTGAATATTAAAATAAAACGATGAAATTATTGGAATTTTGATTTTACAGTAAATAAAGTTATATCAGGAACATATGAGGAGTCTCATCTATTCCTGTCTATATGAATAAGTCTGAATCGACAGATTAAATGAAAATTGATCGAGTAAGCTTTCATCGACAAGAGAATTCTCGAATAGTCAAATTTAAAAGAAACTATAAAAATTAGATGCGTAATAAAATGAATTCATTGTTTAGGGTTATAGCAAAAGAGTCCTTGGGAAAAGAGAAGAACGAAATGCTTCCACCTCTCTTTCATTCTGGTAACACGCTATTGCACAGTTGCAAACCATTTGAACAATAAAATTTCAAGTTTAATTACTCTATATTCACTTCATCACGATATAGGCAGTACGAGCAACAATTTTATTCCGAAATAGCTTTTATGAGTTCCACGAAAGTACCTAATAATGCCTCAATCAAACCGAAATCCACGCTCATTCATTTGTCAATCGCGCCACTTCGCCTCTGGATGACGTCACAGCACGCCGAGATCTTTTTGGGATTGTGCGAGAAGTTGCGAGATCTGCTCTGAGCGCGCAACCTTATTATTCTAATAACCTTGCTTCTGGACATGTGGGAGAGAGAACGCTCAAACCAGAGTGCTCTCCACAACCACCCATCCATATACACAAATATTTAAATTAAAGTTTTGTTTTCAATCCGGGATCATTCATTCAATTCAATACAGTCCACCAGCTCTCAGAGCATCGAAAGTGTACACAACAACTTCCATTCCTCAGGGCTGGAGAAATTTCCTGTCTCCGTCGATTTCGGATATACCGTGCTCCAAATGTCGCCCTTGGAATGTGTCGCTGTTGGAGCTAGGGCTTGATGTTTTTTTGCCCCAGCGAACACCCTAAATCAGATATTTAAAAACGGGGTGTTCAGGCGCACATGCTTTAAGAGTCGAGCAGCTTTTAATTTAGGGCTGCGTCACATAATTGTATGATCATCTCCCTCGAGAACCACACATACACGTTTAGATGATAAATAACGTCTTTTGAACATTGCTGGACCTAGCCGATGCCATTCGATGAGGACGAAGGACCTTAGATGTGCAGCTTCTTTCCTACACACAACTGCAACTGTCAGATTAGTTCCCTTCATCCTACCCTATTCTAGCAAGCCACAGTTCTCTGTTCATAAAGGCGATGGGGACGACTAGGTTCAACTTCAATGCAGCACCTGTGCAAACGTCCATCAGGAATCGGTTTGGTTGGTTTGATTGGTATTAACGTCCTTTTCAACTGCTATGGCCATTTCAGGACGGCGTTATAGGGGCCGCAAATTTTGCCTCGCAAGGGTTCTTTAACGTGCAGCCGGCAAACGACTACACGGGACCAACGGCTTTACTTCCCTTCCGAAGGAAGTGCGTGATCTCAGGATTTTCCCCCTGGAAAAATCCTCGTCGTCCTCGCCCAGGGTCGAACCCGCGTACTCGGGCATCAGAAGCGATCACGCAACCACTGAGCCACCGAGACCGATCCATCAGGAATCGTACTTCCTGGTAAGAAAAGACTAACTAGCCTAAGATATTGTTTGAAACGATCCCAGATGGAGTTTGCGAACGAGCACTCATAAAACATATGTTTAACAGATTCCTCAACACCACAAACCAGGCGTCCAGCAGATCCGACAACTCTCCATAGATATAGGCTCCGTCTAGAATCCGTAGTGCAGCAGTCGCCACTGGTAATTGAAAGAATTTCTATCGAACGCACGGATAATCAAAGTGCAAACGAAAGATGTTGGTGATCGTACCCTGGTCGGACTGCTGGAAGAACCAATCAAGACGTAAATTACCCCAGTCTTGTGGGTCGAGTTGTCGTAGTTCGGGAATAAAAGTCACAAGATCAAGTTGTACATTTTTATAGAAGTCCGGGAAACGTGAATTAATCATCACTGGCAACGAAGATGGAATCGACAACCTGTTCACCTTAAAGAAGAAGAGAAGATGTAAAAACATAAAGTTTAGCCCTGAGCGCGTCATACATTTTTACATCATCATACGAGATTATGTTTAATCGCAGTTCTGCCAATAATAAACCCTGAATTATGTCTTCGCATGATGATGTAACAATGTATGACGTTTTCGCGCTCAGGCCTTATCTTTAGGAGGTGTTGCCAGGGCCCTCGAAAGTCATCTGACCATCGGGGTCCGGGCAACAATCCATCCTTCATTGTTTCCAACAAACCAAAAAATACTAATTGTTAACCTTAGAACGACAAGGTTGTGTCGTGGGACAAATTTAGCAAGTAAGTGTTATACACGACACCTACTTATATCTTTTCATTTTTGCAACTCATAACCACATCTGATTTTTGAAATCAATATTTAAATAAGTTTAGAAATATGTTTCCAGTGATTAAATGAATGACAATCAAAAATTTGCATGAAACAGAATTTATTTTCCAACAGTATACAAAACATTTAGGCATTAAAAAAAGTATCCAAGTTAGAATAAAGGAATTGAAACGCTTTGAATTTATCCGCATAAGCAGTCCTTGTTATTTTATTCTTGGCGTCATGTATGACACAGCCTTGTCGTTCTAGAGTTAAAATCCCAGTTGGAGACAATGAAGGATGAATTTTTGCCCGGACCCCGACGATCAGGTGACTTTTGAGTGCTCTGGCCTGTCTGTCGTTGGCCTCGTCTAAAGTTGCAACGACGAGGGCGTAAACGTCGTACATTGTAACATCACCTACTCAAAACCTGAGCGCGTAAACGTCGTACATTGTAACATCACCTACGGTAGGGTATTGTTAATCATATTTCAACCAATCATAAGCCCGAAATTGTCCCTACTGTAGGTGATGTAACAATGTATGATTTTTCCGTTAGCAGGCTTTTCTCTAGGCGGTATTGCTTGGGCACTCAAAAGTCACCTGAGGAACAATCAAATCTTCATTGTTTCCAACAAACGAAAATACTAAAATTATTAAAATCAAAGATGGAGACAATGAAAGTTGGATTGTTGCTCATCATGAAAAGGTGTATACATTGTTACATCATCATCAAGCGGCCGCTGTTAATCGTGTTTCTACCACGGTCTATAGATATTCATGGTCATCGAGCTCCATTGTTAAAATGAAGCTAAAATTTCTAGCTCCCAATAAGGCGGGAACTCTATTGAAAACTGGCGCTGCATGTACATTCGGCCCAAAAACGCCTGCAGCGCCGCCCTATCGACAGACAGAAAATTTACTTTCATTTTCAGTTTCAATGAAAAACCTCTATCGCAGGTCACGGTCGGCCCTGATTCGATCTATGCGGCACCTGGCGCGTTCTGTTTTCTTTAGCTTCTCGAAACAATGGAAAATGGCCGAAGCTCGCCGTGGTTTCTACCAATAATAAGCCCTAAATATGGCCGCTTGATGATGTAACAATGTATACACCTTTTGTCCACAGGCCTTCTCTCTAGGAGGTGTTGGCGCAGGCCTGTCTTTCTCGGTGGCTACGGTTAAAGTCTGAGGCCAACGAGGGAGACAGGCCCAGAAACTTAAAAATCATATGACCATCTTAGTCCAAGCAACAATATATCCTTCATTGTTTCCATCTTGGATTTTAATAATCAGTATTTTTTCCTTTGTTAGAAATAATGAAGGTTACATTGTTCCTCGGACTACGATGGTCAGGTGACTTTTGAGTTTCAGGGCCTATCTTTCTATACTCTATCCAACGAAAGTTGGAGTGGGCGTGTCCAGTTAAACTTCCTATTTCAATTGTTAGACATTGTTGCCAAAGTAGAATCATCAGTGTCTAATAATTGAAATAGGAAGTTTAACTAGACACGCCCACTCCAACTTTCGTTGGACAGAGTATAGTTGACTTTGGCTAAAGTCGAGACCAACGAGATAACAAAGCCTGGAAGCGGAAAAGTCGCCTGACCATTGGGGTGATTGTTAAAAATACTGATTGTTAAAATCCAAGATGGAGACAATAAAGGATGGATAGTTGCTTGGACCCAGATGGTCAAGTGACTTTTGAGTGCCCAAGCCTATCGCTTGTTGATCTCCGCTACAGTCTGAGGCTAACGAGAAAGACAGGCCTTGATGCGGAAGAGCAACACCTCCTAGAAAGAAAACCTTCCAACTGAAACGTCATTTATTGTTACATCAT
>JAHWFO010054114.1:72015-98813 GCA_023313115.1 Rhysida immarginata
TTTCTTTCTAGCTATTAGGAAAAGTCACTTGACCAAATTATCCCATCTTTGTTTCCATCTTGAATTTTACCAAGCAGTGTTTATTTTTTTATTTGTTCAGACAATGAAGATTGGATTGTTGGCCGGAAACTGGAGATAATGCGATAGTGCTCCAAGTAAAAGGTAGTGATAATATCGGAGAAAAAGGAAGGAAAAATTCTTGACCTGGATTCGAACCAGGAACCACTATAATCACGCTCGTTGCCTCTGCTAATTTTTCCTTCCATTTTTTTGATAATATCGCTGTTAATTACATCGCTGTCAAATGCCCAAAAACTCGCCCAGGGGTGTTGTGTTACTGTTGTTTATTTTACATTATTATGTAATACTTTTTCCAATATTACAGACATTATTAAAACAAATTATTATAAAAATACGATAAATCTATAAGGGTCGCTTAAATGAAAGTGAAACTTGTGTACAGCAAATTAAGAGCTTTGGAGTTTGCGCCAGTAAGTGATGTTGTATGTCAGGAAACAAGCTATAATGGACTGAAAGTGGCTCGTATATGCGTTGTTTGCTCGTGCTGAAGCAAAAGCCAACTGCGTACGTTTTGACATGGGTTCATCCCAAGGCCGCTCTATAAAGGTCATGACAAGGTATCCCATCATGCATTAGTTCGAAGCAAAATGGCGGATCGATCTATCAAACTACAGTGGCTAGAAGAAATAGTGTGTCCATTGCCGCTGATTTCCAGATGGCACGACAATCTAATGCGCCGACAATTACTCTATAATGCATGGGATTCAATGAAACTTTAACTGCACGAACGCTTTAAAAATACTTGATTAATAAAATAAAATAAGATTGTAAACTTGACATAATATCCAGATAAACTAATTAAATGAATTTCAAAGCCGTATTCGTTTTATTTATTATTTAATCGAATAGCTGTTGTTATAAAAAGTTATGCGCAGAAGATAATTATATGGAAAAGTATAATGGTTTTTAAATTGAAATGTTCTTTTTATATTTTACAAATTTCATAATTTATAATTTATTACATGTTATTGTGTAAGTCTGAGCTTTAAAAGTTTACTTTTCTCACGTTTTGCACTTCTTTCTTCGTTTAGTGTTTTTACTAGAAAGTGCAAGCGCGTAAGAACGTAGAACTTGATAATGCTATTTGTTACTGCAGAGTTATATTATTATATTTTAACTTTTAACTTAGAGACACATAACGAATCCGTAAAACAAATGAAAACCATCCAAGAAATGAGAAAAATGGCTATTCGATTAAATAATAAATAAAACTAATACTGCTTTGAAATTCATATAATTTGATTTGTTTGCATATTATTTCAAATTTACAATCGTATTTTATTTTATTAAACAAGTATTTTTAAAGCGTTAATGCTCTGAAACTTACTTTGAATGCCATGCATAATAGAGTAATTGTCGGCGCATTCGATACTCATGCCATCTGGCGGTGTCATCAGTCATCATTACACTCTCATAGCTGCATTTTGTATTCAATGGACACACTATTTCTTCTAGCCACTGTAATCAAACTAAACAATCGAAAACTAATATCTGTGCTATCAGAACGATTTATAGCTGAGCAATCAGTCATTTTAAACGAATTTATATTTTTAAATAGCAAATTTCTTGAGTTTGAAGCAAATTTCTTAAGTTAGATTTCTTGAGATCGAAGCAAAATGGCGGCCTTGTCATGACCTTTATTAGAGCGACCTTGGTTCATCCATACAGGCCCAACGACAACAGACGTTAATGGAGACAAACTTTAGTACATGAATGACGTAGTATAAATGACGTATACACGTATAGGAATGAATGCCTCTTGCCGGATGCAGTAAACTTCGTCGAGGACGTTTAAGCATGAAATACATGTACACGTCGAATTTTTTATAGACTCGACAGCACACTTGACTGTTATTATGGAATCGATTGCTGTCGTGGATAAACTTGTGAGGAATGATTAGCCAATCACATCCGAGAGACTGCGGAAATATTATCCTCGAGTAACGAAACGCTGAACAACATTCTCGATTCAAGATTGGAATACAACAAGCTTTGCGCTCATTGGTCCGCAAGTATTTCGATGAGAGCAGAACTAGGCAAAGTTTCTTTCTAAGAATGTGGACACAGATGACAACATAAGAATTCTTCGCGTAAGGTGTCCACAATTTAGTGACGCGCTGAGACACTTGCTTTAACCGATAAGGCGACCATGTATACAGGGTATTTAACATGGACTACTTCCTAATGTTAACATATACCAAACAAGAAACCAGCTACGAAAAAAAGAAAAATCTCATTTTCAATTGGACGAACCTTATATTACGCGAACAGTTTTCGGTTCATTGTTACATATTTCACTTAAAACGTACAAACAAAAAAATAAAGAATTTTATAGAATCAATTGTACGTAGAATATTAATACAGATATTCGAGACATCCTGGTATGTCACCTACGATGTTTATGCTTTATCTTAATTGAGAGAATCTACAGTTGTTCTGCAGTTTTCTCGGATAAGTGAAACAACTGTAAGTTTTTGAAATCGAAAATATTTTCATTCACGAGTTGTGGAAAGGGATATGCTTCTTTTGTGTTTATATTTGCTGAAGGAATAATGACACCAAACTTTCTCCAGGATAACGGAGAAAAAGAATTAAGTATATTTTTAAAAAGTACAATGAATTTCAAAAAAATATTTTCATAGAAAATTTAAAAAAATAGAAATTTAAAAAATATACAAAAACATTCTGTAATACCAACTGATTAATTCAGGGAAAAAAGTTACATGAAATAAGTCCTACAATGTCAAACAAGCTACAGGGTGTGATCCAAAAATTCTGGGATCGATTTTTTTTTTCATGTTACATTTAAATTTCAAATTAATGCCGCATGTCATTATCTAATTTGAACATATTTCTATATTCTCGTTAGTTTTGTGTTGATAAATTGCAGCACTACGCAGACACAGGTATTATGCACCGGCAGAATTTTGACATCCGCGATTTCGTTGCTCCGCCTGCGATGTTATGCAAGTTCGTTGACTCTCAAGTCAGCCAATTTCTCAGAGTACGAAAATCGCGGATGAGAAAATTCTGTTGGCGCGTAAATGGTGCGTCCGCATACTGCTACCATCTATCAACACGAAACTAAGCAGATTACAGAAACAATGTTCAAATTAGATACTGGTATGCGGCGTTAATTTGAAATTTAATTACAGTATAAGAAAAAAAAATCGAGCCAGAAATGTTTTGATCACACCTTGTATATTATGATAGTGGCTAAATGTCATGGATCATTGATATGATACAGAGAATTCATATTATAAATTTTACTTCAGATTAATCTTTTCCCAGTGTTTTCTCAAAGCAAACACAGTGACGTCCTCGACGCTCTTCTCTTTTAAATTTCTGAAAGAAAGAACGTTTCTCATTATCAATAAGTGACCGCTCTGAGTCTTCGATAATTTCGTCAGCAGTTCGTTTTCTCTGTCCCCAATCAGAAGTGAAAGTTAGTTGTGGAGAGCGTTTCGTTTCTTCAAAGTCATCTTCATCAAATAATAATTCAGAGCGTTTCTTTAGATCAGGACTTGGCGCCCGGTAAGCAGCAATAGTATGTGGTTGCCTGCGAACTATCTTATTATCTTCTCCAAAGCAAGTGCATACTAAAGAAAGAAACAGGAAAGTTCCTCCCAGAATTTTAACGGACATTTTCGTATAACTGACTCCCATCTAAATTTAAAAGAAATAAAAGCATTTTATTACTATTATACTGAAATATTTAATATATTTTGAAAATCAGTTAATTTAAAGTTTAACCATTTACAATGACGCGCCTTCAGAATACGGAGGCGATTCAAATGAAAACCTTGAAAGTGAGATAAAAATTTCTTTCTTTATTTTTATTCGTAACAATTTCAGCTAAAACAAATTCTATATTGGAGAATAAAAAAAATACTAAGCCTTACATTTCTACACTTGGAGCTTCTTTATCAAATATCGCTTTCTAAATATCTAAAGATTACATAAGCTTATGTGTTAAAAATTACTCATTCATATGGATTATCTGTGTAGTGCTAAATCGGAACGGAACTCCCAATTGCGGAATTGTAAGATGAATCTTTTTTTTTTTTTTTTTTTGCTCATTTTATATTAATAAAAGTCAATGTGTATCTGTCTATCTTTCTTTCTGTGTATATATTCGCGATAGTCTCTATAACCGCGAAATCAACGGGCGCCAAACTTTTCATGATACATGTACTTTAACATCATGAAACTTTTTCATAGTTCGGGAAAGGTTTTTCACTACTTTTCTATGGATTTCCGCGGATTGCATGAGTTTTATGAGAGAAATACCACCCATTTTTCATGCAACATCCAAAAGTCAGGAATAATTTAAAACTCAATAATTCGCACAAAAAGATTCTGTTTGCACAGAAACGATTGAAATGAAGTCGGATTTTTTTCCAGGAAAAAAATTAATGAAAGAATTGTTCGGTTTTTGACCAACAGATGGCGTTGTCAGGTTAGAGACATCAGTTTATGCACATTTTCAGACGGTAAGATGCCGGATTAACTATCGGCTTACAAATGTTCAATGTGCCGTCCGTCATTCAGCACGGCGTTTTTTTACGATCACCAGTTTGCTAAATATCAAATTTATTTACCACTATTTCTTTTCATTCTATTTCGCCTATTTCTTGTGAAGCATTCTTGTGTGAAAACTAATTCCAGGGAAGAGGTAGAACGGGAGGCGAAGCTCGTAACTGTTCCTATGCTATTTCGATGAAATCAAAAAAGCGCCACCAAACTCTGCAACGCCAGGTTCGGAAACTAATGGCTGATAGTTTTATTGGGCTCCTCCCACTGCTATAATGGTTATGGCGGTGTTTAGCAGCTGCATCCTCCCCTCCTGTGCTATATTATTCCGTCAACCGCTTTGAATTGAAGGGCAATAAGGACCTAACCCACGGGAAGAATTTTTTGAGAAAAGTGATGTTATATTTTTTAAAAATCTGTTATCTGTATGGTTGATGGTTTGTTTTACTGTGATTGCAGTTTACTTGTGCAATTGTCAGTGAAACGTACAGTAAATGCATTTCACAAGCTGTAATTATTACATTTAGTAAGAACTTCTTCCTGTTGGATACGTCCTTATTGCCCCGAACCCTTCAATTGTTTATTATGAAAAATTGAGTTGTTGCATGTTTTTGCAGCACAAAATCCAGCACGAGTCCTTTTAATCAACATTTTAAAAAAGAGGAAAAAGAGAATGAAAAACCTTTATAGAAATTTGAGTGTAATCTCATCCCAAGTCGTTAGTGCTCTAACGTGCATCTCGGCAGACCATCGAGAGAGAAGGCCTGCTCACAGAATGGTCATACATAGAGCTGATAAGTAAGATTTCACTTCCTGGCCAGTTGCCTAGCGATTCGAAACATTAGGTTTAACACTGTGGTGTAAGGCCATAGAAAAGTGTAGCGAAGTTAAACCTAAGTTGCCCGGACAACTGTGCAAACAGACACGAAAAAGGATCAGGAATCATTTTCCACAAGTATAAATCAAACGAAATTGAACTAAAATGAAACTACATAACTGAAAGACGATCGAAACGAATTTGAAATTGAAACCAGGATCAAAAAATTGTTTATAAAATATAATAAAATATTTCAAATACAAAGTAAACGAAAAGATAAACTTATCAATCTGTGATCGGCGTGTGAAAGAATTATTTATCAGCTACTCTCTTGTTTAGCCATGTGTTTTGCATCATCTTCACTCACTTTCGGCCATGACAGTTCTAGTCATGGAGCTTCCCAATTTACTTCAAGTAACAACAATTGCTTCGGAGTCTATCTTTAATATACGTCATTGACTAACAGTAACACAGCCCACTAGATAAAGGCCTGATTGCTGTTTTCAAAATGGCGGCGCTCGCAGGCGGACTGTCTGTATGAAATAAGCTGAAATAAAAGAATTATTTCATAAATTTGCTTTAATTTTCTTACAAAATCTAACCAAAATAATTAATCTATTACAGGAACTAATTTTTGCAGGTTTCTAAAACCATCATATATGGTTTCGAAATTTTTTATAGAAAAGATGCTTTTTCTCTTCCTCCATAGATGGCTCTATTTTGAAAAAATGAAACTATATTTATTTGTACGTATGTTGCCATTCTTTTAATTGAAATATAAAGCCATTTAAATAACAAGTTCAAAAACTTAGATTTCGTTAGAAGATTAAAGCAAATTTGTGAAATAATTCTTCTATTCCATCTTATTTCATCCAGACAGTCCGCCTGCGAGCGCCGCCATTTTGAAAACAGCACTCAGGCCTTTATCTAGTGGGCTGTGAACAGTAAGCTAGGTAACAATGTAACAATATATGGCATTTCAGTGATGAGGCCTTTTCTCTCATTGGTGTTGCATTAACGGACAGAAAGCGATCACGTGCTCAACGACCTGACCACGTTGGTTTGTTAATTTATTCAGTTTCCGAACCTATCGCGTAGTACCGCCACGATTGCTTTGACAGCATTTTTTTCATTCATTTATAGCTGCCGCCACATAAGTTGAACGACAGGATGACGTCATTTCTAACGCCAGCTAATAGACGTTAACGGGTAATAATTCGCTTAGCTATTCCATGAAACACCCGCTTTCGTTTTCGAAACATCGTTTTCGTATTTATATTTAGTTTCTATTTTCGTTTTTTCTTTTAACAGATAAATGAAATTAATAAATGAAATTAATAAATTAATAAATTAAAAAATGACGCAGAATAGTCGACTCGAATGCAATTTGTTTTATATTATGACTTTTAATAGACTTTCCACGCTTCAACGATATCTCCACCATTACTATAGTAGAAAAGTGCATCATGGGTAAAATCCAGACAAAGCATATTGATGAGATGACTTACTGCGCATGTCAAAAAGATCGTTCAACTTACGTGCGGCTGCTATGGTCGTTTTTCACAATCATTTAGTTGTTTTTTGCAAACCTTTAGTCGTTATAAATTACTATTGCATTTTTATCATTGTAATAATACTAATTATGGTTATCGTTATCTGGTACAGAGGGTAGATTATCGCGGATTAGTCTATTTTCTGCTGCTCTCTGAACATGCCCGAACAGCGTCCGTAACCTCCTCATCATTGGCGAATCGTTGACCTTTCAGTGCCTTCTTTAAAGGACCAAACACATGAAAATCACATGATGAGAGGTCCGGGCTATAAGGAGAGTGTGGCAGAACTTGGCACCGCATTTTGGTTATTACTTCCTGCACTAGTCTCGCAACATCTGGCCTAGCATTGTCCTGGAAGAGGGTCACTGAGCTTACCAGGACGCTTGTTTTTCGCAGCTTGACGCAAGTGTTGCAGTGTCGTATGTATGCGATAGCATTAATACGGGTTTTGGGTTCAATAAACTCCAAAAGCACAGGACCTCGGAACCAAAGAAACACGTAAACATAAACTTCCCGGCCTAACTTCGCGACTTGAATTTTTTGCGCCGTGGTGACGATGGATGCTTCCACTGCATTGTGGATACCTTCCGGGAGAGTTCCCAATAATAGCACCAGGTCTCATCTACCGCGATAATCTTCTTCATAAACGCCTCCCCCTCACGACTGTAACGTTCCAAATGATCCAAACAGCAACTGAGACGCAGCCCCTTGTGCTCTTCCGTGAGCATTCGGGTACCCTCTGACAGCAGACCTTGCCATATCCCAGGCTTTTCACTACAGCATATGCGGAACCAATAGTGACGTTGTGATCCTTCGCAAGTGACCGTATGCTGATCCGCCTGTCCTCACGAATTGACTTATCCATGTCTCATGAACACGTTTGCTTGGCCCGGACCTGGTTTATCAGCCGTTTCCACACGACCGTCATGGAACATTTTGGCCCAACTCACCACGATTGCGTTGAACATGCTTCTCCATAAACATTCAACATCCGAGCATGAATGTCAACTGGTGGAATGACGTCAGCTGTCAGAAACATTATCACCGCTCGTTGGTCAGTTTTGGACGGAAATTTAATAGGAGGGTCTACTGTAACAAAAACGAAATACGAGCATAAGCCTAACGTGACTTCCCACAGCAGTGCTTATCAGAACAAGCAGACGATACGTCAACAATCACCCGTTTGCCTCGTGTCTGCGCACTCAGGTGCTCGCGCGCTACAGCCCGAATCACTTTCATCTGAACATGCCTTATATTTTCAGTCTTGAATATTATAAAAAGAAGACAACAGCAAGGATATACTAATCATAAGTTTTTTATATACAGGGTGTTTATGCCAGACTTGGAGAGGTGGTAGGGAAGGTCAAAACTAACAACTATTCCGAATATCATTTTTCCCACAAAAAAACGTTGTAAACGATTTAAAAAGGTGTAAAGATCCCGACCAACTCCTGTGAATACTGCACTGCACGGCACCCGCAGCCCTGCATGGAAAGCAGGAAATTAGCAACGAAAGCGCTAATTGGTGAATCAGAACGCACGGGTGATCACATTCCCTCAACGTTGGATAGGTAGAAGTGGCCCCAATAACTGGCCACCGAGATCACCGGATTTAACGCCGCTAGACTTTTTTCTTATGGGGTTATTTGAAAAGCCTAGTTTATGTTACTCCAGTAGCAGTGTTGACGAGCTGAGAGCAAGAACCTTTGACGCCTGCAGAGAGGTTCAGCAAAGACCAGAAGTGTTTGAGAATGTGCGACAGAACTTGCAACGGAGATGCACGTCCTGCATCACAGCCCTTCGAACAGTTGCTGTAATTGTACAGTGTAACATTGTAATAACCGTTTCTGCATTTGAACAAATAAATTGTCCGGAGCTGCATGTCATGATTCACTAATTAGCGGTTTCGTTGCTAATTTCCTGCTTTGCATGCAGTTTTGCGGGTCCCGTGCAGTGCAGCATTCACAGGGGTTGGAGGGATCTTTACACCTTTTTAACTCGTTTACAACGCTTTTGTGGGAAAAAAGGTATTCGGAATAGTTGCTAGTTTTGACTTTCCCTACCATCTCTCAAAGTCTGGCAATGGAATTCATAATTCACCCTGTATATAACATTTTCTATTTTATTCATTTCGTTAGTCTTTTTCGATTTATAGACAGCTTGAAATAATTTTATTGAATTTATATTAATAATAATTTTAAACAATCTAAAATATACAAAATAATTTCATTATTGTTGTTTTATTTTTATAACAAAGGGGTCGTCCATAAATTACATTACGCTTAAGGGGGAGAGGGGATGTTTTGGACGGAATTACAGAGCGTTATGGAGGGGTAGGAGGGTGGATATAACGTTTGGCGTTGCATAACGCTTCTTTTCAGATTTATTTGAGACTAAATTTGTGGGATGATTAAATTTATCAAACAAAGAATCATGCAATAAAAGAGTTCATTTAACCCTATGCAGCCTGAATTAATTTAATTTCTTTTTCAAAATTTAAATTATAGAAATATTAGCATGACTCACAAGCCTATGGAATTGCGTTATAACTATTACAGGTATAAAATCCTTTATCGGAAATTCTAAAAACCGCATTTTATTGTTCAGGATCGATATCAATTATAAAGTTTGATTTGTGTAAATTTCACTATATAGGACGAATTTTAAGTTCACCGACACACTTTTAGAGGAGGTAGTATGGGTGATTCAAAGCAAAATTTTCATATGAACATGGATCCGCCACCAAGATCAACAAGTTAATAACTTAGATTCTCCAACACCTAGGATAATGAAATTTGGGTAAATAATAGGGCACATAAAACTGGGTGGTTTACCGTTAAAACTTAATGGAATTCCAACGAGAAATCTCCGAGTTACGCAGCCAAAATCTTAACACATGCTCACATGTAAGTACTAACCAGCACGTGTTACGATGCTCGGAAACTACTCGTTGGAATGCTATCAATTATTAATGATACACACAGTTTTATGTACCCTATTATTCACCTAAATTTCATTATCTTAGGTGTTAGAGAGCATGAGTAATTAACATGTTGATCTTGGTGGCGGCATTTTTATTTCTATTCATATTGTGACGCTTTCACATTTTTGTTTAATGGAGTGAGTTTTGGAAAAGACTTATGCCCGTATTCAGAATGAGCGCTCATGCTCTTGCTCTTACTCTAACCATTGTTGAGAACGAATTCAACAATATGAAATTTGTATTCAACAATGGTCCTGAGTAAGAGCAAGAGCAAGAGCGCTCATTCTGAATACCGGCCTTAGTCTTTTAAATCACAGTTGTTATTGTGAGAATTGTTATTGAGGATGTAAATATGAAGAGATTTCTGCGTTTTAGGTGGGCAGCTTTGAGTAAACTAGAAATTATAAATTTGGATAAATGATTTAGGGATAGGTTGTGAGCTATTGAGAGGGGAGGTGTTTTGACAGGATGCAACAACTTCTCGAATTCTTTTTGAATTCCTCACGATTTCTTCTTTCAATATCTTGGTGTAATGAAGTAGTTGGTTAAGATGAAGAAAGTTTCTATGATGACTTTAGTCTAAACTTTAGAAATATGAGAATATTAAGATGAATATATTTAAGTGTGAATAAGAGGCGAAGTGAGAGGGAGACCGGAAGTGGCTCCTCTATTTAAGGAGAGGATGGCATGCGAAGGCGTCATGAGATTTCTAAGGAGCTGCTGAGAGGGTGAGGCTGTGCGTTTTTCACTCTGAAATGGGAAATTTTCTAGGTTGCTGGAACTTTGGGAAGGGGGCTTGGAGTTATTTGTAAGGCTGCAGCGAAACTTCCACTACTAGTCAAACAAATTCTCGACTCGAGCTTCTCTTTCCAAAGCGGAGTGTATAATCTCATCAAAATATAAAGAGTAGGAGGACTAATGAGGAGGGGTGTCAGGTGTCGGCGTTGATCTGGCGAACCTAAGTCAGATAGATCTCGTCACCCTGAACACCTCACTCAAAACACTCTATTATTGACTTTTTAATTTAAAGTTGAAGAAAAGGATCGCCAGTAAAGATAGTTCATGGAATTTGTAAGCAGTGGTTAAATGAGAAACTTATACGGATTGGAAGAGAAGAGACCCATGATTGAGAATCCCGTCAGCCTGTGAGTATGAAATAAAAGTGACAAACAAGTGCGAATCCTCAGCATTATTATAGTGCCTTCATTCATCTGAATCTGCGGAATCTTGAAGACAGCGTGTGTTCCTTCAATCATCAGCACTTAAGATGCGTACAGTTTGCAGGAAGGAATTGTGAAGACAACAGTGTATGATGGGACATCTGTTGAACTTGATGGGGACAATGGACTCACTCATCAATCGATCCAGTTTCTCCAAATGTGTAATATTGTACTTCAAAGGTGTGTCAGTGATCACTCTTAGTGTTGAAAGGTGAAATGTGAAAAGTGAAATATTTATGGCCTGTTTTAAATGTGTATGCTATGATATGGAAATAATATGCAAATGAAAATTTGATTAGTGGATTTAGCAGACTACTGTGAACTCGCAAGTAAACATTTTATCTAAAATGATTTTTGTATACTAATGCAGAGGAAAGAATTAGAATATACAGTAATAGAATGAATTGTGGTAGAAACGTGCATTTGATAATATAAATGAGTCTCAGGAGGTGGAATAAATTAAGATACTTCTTGATATGCATTTTTTTTGAATTAAAAGTTTCATTTGATCAGTAGAGTTAAGTAATCATATCGATATAGTTTTAACTTTGTTCTTTTTCGATAAGTACTATCCTTTCTTTTCTGTAGGTTAAGATTTGAAATAATTCCTTTTGTATCTCTGTGGTCAAGCTTTAAATTTTAATTTTAATACAGATTTTTAATTGTTTTAATTCTCAATCGCGTCTACGTTATTGATTGAAATAAGACACATACAGCTATTTTTATTAAAGAACCCAACTTTTGCGCTTGATTGGTCAACAGAGATTTTATTTATGGAGCTGGCTGTGAATGGATCCCTTATGAATTCATGTTTATTTAATTTATTGAAAAATGTAATAGAAGAAAGGGAGTGGCAATCAATCGGGCAATAGGTTACAATATCTCAGTTATTGTTCAAATTAGAACCCATGTTCAGATGAACCGTTTTTTGCTTAGAATAAACCATACTAACTCCCCTAAAAGTTTGTCGGTGATACTTAAAATTCACCGTCTAGTGTAAATAAAAATTGTACAAGGCCTGGACGAAGCAAGGATGGTAAAAATAAAGAGTAGTGCCTCGCTAATTTTTCCGGAGAATGTCAATAATGTTTGCTTTGAGAATTTCACAAAATGTTCATTGTGAAAAAACAGTACATCTTGTGTTATGTTTGTTACTTTCTAGCGTTATTTATGAAAGTATCCGTAGAGAAGGTCCGTTATGTCCTTTTCAGAAAAAAATACAGTATTTCGGATGTCATATTATATAATCATTATAATTATTATAATTTTGTGTGTAAATCTCGTATCCGAAATCCTTGCGGCCAGCTGTGTTTTGGTTTTCGATACTTTTCGGGTTTCGGATTAAAAGTTAGCTCCTCCCCCTCCCCCGAGTGATAGCACATTCTTCAGTAAATGCCGCACAGATACATCGTGATTGAGTTTCTGCACTAATTTCTTTTATTGCATATTGATAACGATAAACGCTTCACACTGTTATCCATCTGCACTTCTATTTCATATTTGCTCCCACTAAAAACAACGAAAAAAACTTACTGCAACAGTAAATGCGTGTACAGTCTATATGATCATTGAGTCACAACTAACATTTAACGCAAGTAGTGCGGCGATATTTACTATCCCGGAGGCGATAATGCATTGATCTCTTTTATCGTACAATCTCTGTTTAATAAGTAACTACTTTAGCTAATTTTATAACTTACACTCACATGCCAAAAGTCATGGGATAGCACCTAATAATGTGTGGGACCTTCTGTAACCGGAGAAGTGCCACAGTGTGACGTGGCATTGATTCCACAAGTCGATGGAAGACATCTGAAGACATTACCAACCATTCCGACTGGAGTGCTTCCCACAATTGCTCATTACGGAGCCAGCACCTTTCACAGTGCATGCTTGACAACTTGGGTCCATGGTCTTCGTGGGGTCTGCGCCACACTCGAGCCCTACCATCAGCTCGTATCAGCTTGAATCGAGACTCATCAGACCAGGTCACACGTTTTCAGTTGTCAAGTGTCCAGTAGATGTGTTCATGGCCCCAGGAGAGACATTGTTGACGATGTCTTGTTGTTAGCAAGGGCACCTTCGTGGGTCTTCTGCTTCCATATCCATGGACATCAGATTTCGTTACACAGTTCGGATCCATACAGCTCTACTATCACCCGGATTAAAATCTGATGTCATTTGACAAAGTAATTATATAATATAAAAAAAACAAGACTGACCTTGCCGATCTGTGGATACCTTGATGCAAAAGAGGAGACGTTGGATTCCACTATTTCCACAAAGAATTTATTTATAACATTATATGTTTAATAATTTCTTTGTGTAAATTGTGGAATCCAACGTCTCTTCTTTTGCTTTTAATGTCATCTGGTGTAGTGTCAGTTGCCTGTTAGCGGTGACCATCTTACTCAGTTGGTCCCGTTTATTGAGAAGGTGTGGTCGACCACTGCATTGTCCATGGTGGGAGGTAATGGCTTAAAAGTTGGTACTCTCGGTAGACTCTTGAAACTGATTTGTATATTTATAGTAGTATTTGAATGCCGGCCAGGTGGCCAAGAGGGCTAGGACGTAGGCTTTCTAGTTCTCGAGTCCGTCTGGTCGTGGGTTCGAATCCCGCCGTGTTTGTCCCGGGCTGCGTACAGATACAACTTGTGTAAAAGGCGCAAAATGACTTTAGCAGTCGATGCCAATATTTCTAATAAACCAACCAACCTAATGTTTGCACATGATGCTACTGCCACTTGAAAAATAGCCCACTGCTATCCCATGACGTTTGGCATGTGAGTGTTTTTATTAAGGAATTCGCGAGGGGGAAGAAATCAAGAAAGTTCTCGAAAATCTAGCAGCTACGGATAGCATGTTTTTATCACATGACCGCCGTAGTAGCTGTTCACAGACACGAGCTTTCATGTGTTTTTTCTCTCCTTTAGAATTTCGGAATAAATATCTTATTAAAAATCAAGTAAATTGTGTGCTTATTAAGCAGAGAGGGTAGAGTAAAAAAAATTAAACCATGACGCAACCGAACTGTCGGACATCCTCCGGGAAAATTAGGAGGGCACTGCTCTTTATTTTTACCAACCCTTGTTTCGTCTAGGCCCGGTACAACTGTTATTTACACTATAGTGAAATTTACACTAGTCAAACTTTATAACTGACATCCATCCTGAACAATAAAATGCGGTTTTTAGAATTTCCGATAAAGGCTTTTATACCTGTAGTAGTTATAAAGTAATTTCATTGACTTGTGAGTCTGCTAATAATATTTCTATTAAATAATTCTATATTTCTAAATTAATTCAAGTTTCGAAGGGTTAAATAAACCTTTTAATATCGTGGCTCGAGACATTGCAAGAGGGAAACTACCACTCTAATACCATTTCGCGTAATTCAAGAGGGAGATTATTCCACAATTGAAAGTTTTACAAGTGTCGAGTCATGAAGGTAGAAACCATCATGTTTGATAAATTTAACCATCCCACAAATTTAGTCTCAAATAAATCTTAAAAGAAGCATAACGTAACGTCATACCTGAAAACCCCCTACTCTTCCATAACGTTGCGTAACGCTGCCCAAAATACCCCCTCCCTCCCTTAACGTAATTTATCGACAACCTCTTGTTATAAAAATAAAACAACAACAATAAAATTAATTTGTATATTTTATGACATTTTAAAATTATTATTACGTAATATATTTCTATAAAATTGCTGCAAATTGTCTATAAATCTAGAAATGATTGTAGTGGTATTTATAGTCGCATGGTTAAATCGGAATATTAGGAGTGAAAAAGGTTGTGACACTTGGTGTCTTTATTGGCATCTGTATCCATGATCATTTTTTTTATCCTGTTCATACATGTAAGGTGCTGGAAAAAAGTATAGAGCCGGGATGAAAATGCAAAGAAACGTAGCAAATCCATGCTGATTTTGTTGCTTTTTTATAGACGTGAATTAAATGATACAAAACGTTGTTTCCAGGAGCAGCCTGGATTTAACAACGAATAAGGAATCAAATGCAAATTAACAGCCATTATGCCAATCTGCCCTCTTGCAAGGTGGAAAAAAGTTTAGAGTCGTCCGTTTTCTTGCATATTTTATTAGTTGAAAGGATTATTTAAGGTGATGAAAGTATACATTAACGCCATATGAGAGCATATACCACAATGTTTTTTAATATAACACAAATATACAGGATGTCAAAAGGGCAATATCTTTTAGAGCATGAAAGAGGGCAAATTGTTGTTCTTAAGAGATACGGAAAGACTGGATCTGAAATTGCGAAAGAAGTTGGACTTTCCAGGTCAGTTGTTAACAAATTTTTCCAAAATCCAGATAAACATGGAATGGCACCCAGATCTGGCAGGCCAATCTGGCATTTTCCGCTCGCCAGACATCAAGAATAAGAAGCCTTACTCGTCATCAGCACTAGTGTTGCCGCGATCAGAGATGCAATACTCGATCATACCCAAATATTCGAGTATTTGAGTATTGATCAAGTATTTTTTAAAACATTTAATAAAACAAAAAACAACAACAAAAAACATTAAATAAAACCATTTTAATGGCAATAACAAACATTTATTTTTATGAAATAATTACAAACAAATTTATCACATTCATTTTGTTCAAAAACAGAAATATTTTTTTTAAAAAACAAAATTTCATTAACAAGCTTCGGTTTAATCCTACTCCTTTTCTTACTAATCAACTCTCCAGCTTTAGAAAATAATCTCTCTGATGGAACAGAGCTGCATGGGATACACAAATATTCTTCTGCCAAACTTTCTAAAACAGAATCACACTCATTTTGCCAGTGAACTAGTGGATTTTTATCTCTAGCAATATTCGTTGTATTTAGATAACATCAGAAGTTGTATTTAGATATCAGAAGTTCCTTGGGAATTCTGTAATCTTTGACTGTTTGCAATTTTATCATCAATTTTTTTTCCAAAAACTAAACTTTTGACTAACTTCTTCAGTCTCAGTATACTTATCGAGTCAGTATCAGTATTATTAATTTCATATGAACTTAAGTTCTGAAGTTTATTTTCATGAGATCTTATTTCTTGCTTTAGTAATTTTACAGCATAGTCAACATTTTCTTGACTTTGAAATCCACTTAACTTGAATCTAGGATCCAAAAGTGTAGCAATATTACATACTTCATTTTTTTCAATATTATAAAATCGTTCTCTCATTTAGTTTACCAAATTAAAGCCCAATATGCATGGACAGTTATCATTGGCATCTTTCACATTTGACTGGAGCAAACCAATAATAGGCAAAACCTTTGAAATAGTTACATCATATCCACTTGAAATTTCAACAGTTGCAATTCCAAAAGGTTTTATTATATTTATAGCCATCTTTAAAACATCAATGTCATAATTAGTTAACATAAGCTCATTCTTACTATGTAAATGTAGCGTTCAAAAAAAAAAATTAACGTGCACATTTTTTTGGATGCCTTGCAACAAGTCCTTCATCTAGTCGTTTTTCTTTTCCCCTTTTATATCGTTTCCATGGACTCTAGAAGCCTTCATATTGCCCAAAGATTTAATAAAAAAAATTGTAAAGACATGATGAGTGTTGTGATTAAAAAGAAAACAGAGAAACAATAGGCAAGAGATTGAAAAGATGAACAATGTTTCTTTATCATGAACTTGATTGTAGTAGCGTAACAATGGAAGAGCAAGTGGTAGAAATATTTTTGGATTGTTACTTTTTTTTTGGAATGAAAACGGTAGCCAAGGACGACAGAGTTGATAATAAACATAAGAGGAAAAAGGTTTTATCAAACCAAGCTTTTATAATGTTTTATTTAGTGGCAACAATACAGCTTAATTTTGCAACAATAAACAATAGATACATTTACCTCTCGCCATAACGAAATGTCCAATTGTTACAACTCATTAGTACCATTAAAACACGAACCAATGAACCGATTTGAAAATTTTTTTCTTTATCATAAATTGTCATCGATTCTGCATAAGTGTGTCAAATTGCAGCTCCCTAGCTTGTCGGAAAGTTGGTTTAATATTGATTACAAGATTTGACCTAAACAAACTAACACAGCAAAGTTAATAAAAGCTTATAAAAATGCTTTTTTTATCTTCCGCGACCATGAAGAACGGACGTAGGGTAATCTCGTCTGCAGTTTTTCAGAGAAAAGCTGAGATGTCTGGTAAAGCAGAAGTATGAGTCGCTATCAAGGAGATATTGAAACGATGTACAGTACGTGTTGAGCGTTCAGGGAAAGAATCTTTTTCCTCGAGAAAATTAAAGAAAATCGAAAGTACTTCGTCATGAATTCTTTTGGACGTTAAAAAATGCAGCATAAAACCCTAGACATCCGGTACGGGTTATAGTTATTTTGGCCATTAAAAAATAAGTGATAAGAATTCACTGTCCAAGCCTTTTACCTTTTGCAGAAAACCCCAAGAACATGATGGAAACGGATGAGTCACGGCCCAAACGGATGGAAAAGGACAACGTTTTTCTTCAGGCAGTGATTTGAATTTGCCGACTGACGGGACAGGTTGTATGTAGCTATAGATTGGCGGGTCTCTACTAACACTATTAATGAAACCTGACAGAAAGCCCACTCCGCTCTTCTCCCATTTCTTCATTCTATTTCCCTCCCCCCTTTAATCAGCTTCCTTGTCCAAAAACCAACGGAACTCAGTCTCGAAATAACTAACTGTGAACCCGAAAGAATAAATGTTAGAAGGGCTAAGTTTAGTAAAGGCTTTAAAAGCGAATAGGCGGAAGCAGTGAAGCTAAAAACCCATAAAGAAAAGTTGCAGATTCTCCGTGATGAGGGATAAGACTTCTTGGGGAAAACACAGCCAGAATTCTTAGAAAACAGAACTTTTACCCAGAGAAAGTTCTCGACGGAGTTACCTTGATAATTATTATGAATGAGAATGTTTAATTTTTGTTAGGAAATTCACTTCCTGAAAATTTATAATTGTCAGACGCTGAAACCGATTAGCTTGAAAGAAAAAGGAACACGATACACTTTGAACTTTGATTTTTTAATCAATTACTTTTGGTAGATATATATTTTTGTTTTTTCTCAGCACCTGTTAAGAAAAAAGGAGAAATGTAAAAGCTCTAGTCCCGGAATTTTAAGTTATGCATGAATTTAACAAAAAAGTATGTAATGGACCTTTGTGATAAAACATGAATAAAAAGCAAACCTTACAGGGGGAAATTGTTCGAGAGATACGTATATCTTCCTTTAAATTACCTTCAAGATACACGATTTAGTTAGGAAAAGATTAGACTCCTCGGTTTTCAACTTACCCGTAGTGCATTGTTTTTTTGGGAGCCCCTTCTGCTCTTCTGTTAACCTGATATAATAAACTTTTTACCGGATTCCGTCGGTCTTAAGAATCCTGAATAGATTAGATTTAATAACCCCTGAATGGACAGTTAAAAGGGTCGTTACACAAACATAATACATGTGATACAGTTATTTGCTGTTCTACTAACCTCTCAACCATCATTAAACTAGAGTTCCGCCTAGTTTCTATATCCTGTAAAAGTTTATGTTCTGGTAAATCAAATTGCTTTTGAGCAGACTTTAATGCCTCCACTGCATTTGAGCTATGATGAAAATATGAAACAATTTTTTTACATTTCTGTAAAATCTGCACAAGCTCTTCACTATCATGAATAGCAGTCTTAACAATCAGATTTAATACATGTGCAAAGCACCTAACATGAATTCCCATATTATTTTTTTCAATAACTGATTTCATTGCTGCCACCATATTTGAAGCATTATCAGTTGTAAATGCTTTTACTTTCCCAGTTAGATTCCAATTATTAATTTCTTGAAACGCATGATCTGCATATAGATCAGCTGAATGACCTGTTAACTGTTGAGTGCTAAGAATAGCACTTTTAAGTTTCCAATTATTAATAAAATGAACTGTTACGAGCCATCTAATGTCAAGGCAACTGCTGTAGTTGTTTCTAGTATCTTCTTAAGACCTGTAGTGCATGCTTCATATTCCTTTTGAATTAATTGCCCAACTTTTGTTCGGTTTGGTGGATCATATCGCGGATGTAACTTCTGCACAAAGACTTGGAATATTTTAACATCAACTATATTTAATGGAATCTCTTAAATAATATAGTTGATAAGGCAGTCATTTAGCTCCTTTACTCTAGCTGAATCAGCTAAAATTAAATAAAAATTACGATATTGTATACTATGTACATAATATAAATATACATAAATAACCTCATATACCTTTATAATGAGTTTTGGCCTGTAGTGATGATTCTATTTTCAGTTTCAGATTTCTCGAGTCTATTGTTTCAACTTCGCAGTCAACTGTAGCTTGAGTGTCACGTGGTTTTGATTTAGCAGCTATTGACTCATATTCCCCAATGTGTGCTTTATGTAAATGCTACATTGAATAAACACATATATTATATTTTATTGTCGATTTTTTTCCCATCGATCACTTACAAAACATCGATACATCGCCCAGCACTACAGAGTGAGTCGCAGTTGTAAAATTGTATATTTTTGATATTAGGCTATCTGGTATATATAGTTTTTTACTTACTCGATGTAAATTTGTAGTGTTTCCATTATGTCTAATTGATTTCTTACAAAATTGCAAACAGAAATGCCTTTATCCATCGGCGGATTTAAAGTAAAATGAATGAGGGGGCTAAGCCCCATCCACTGGTCGGTGGCGTCATACTCACCAGTGGGCGCTAATACAGTAATTAATACTCGCCAGGGGGTGGGGGGCTAAGTCCCTATAGCCCCCACCTAAATCCGCCGATGCCTTTATTTATCCATTTTTTTATAGAATCCCCAGATCTTGGTATGCGTTGGCGCCATCATGGATGAAAGAAACAGTATGGACGAGACGACTAACTAGTCCCTATACTTTAGTTCCCCAGTAGTACTATTCCCCAGCGACATCTGCTTAAGGAGAAAGAAAGCATTGTTCATAGCTAATGAATAATTTTGACATATTGCTAGGAGACCAGAGACAGCTGCGATTTCTTTCAAACTTGTAATATATATTTAGAACATGTATACATTTACATGTATGATTTAAGGAAGAAATCTTTTCCATTTTCATTCGCATATAATTTTTACGTATATAGGACTAAATTGTTTAAAGAGTCTTATTGTTTATAGAGACTAAATTGTTTAAGTAATTTTTTGTGATATCAATAACACATATCGTTTTCACAATAATTTAGCAGGAGTAAAATTTAAAAATCTGTAATCGTCATATGTTATTTGGTGATAACGCTCCTCGTTCATGGATGCACAAAGCGATAGGCCAAATGACGCTCCATCTAATAAGTAGCACTACTAATAAGTATAGTTTCTTTCATCCATGGCGCCATCTTTAATCGAAATGGCGGAAGCACAAGCAGTACTCGAGTACTCGATCTAATTCAATCTAACATCGATACTCGAGTATCGATCGCGGCAACACTAATCAGCACCTCTCTTCTTCGCAGATTGTTGCCGAACTAGACCTCCCGTGCACTAATAGAACCGTACGAAATGTGTTGCATTCTTCTCTGACAGCAGCTCATCGTGAAGCGCGTGTGGCGTTTGCTAAAAAAATGTTACGTACGGTGACAAGTGGAAGAATGTTGTTTTCTCAGACAGAAGTTCAACATGGACATACCAGATGGGTTCAAGTACTACTGACATGATATTCGAGATGAAAATGAATTCGTCTCAAAGAGACAGTTTGGAGATGGCTCAGTCATGACTTGGGTAGGGTTTGCTGCTGGCGGAACTACACCTATTCGTTCGTAACACACCGGATTAATTACACCGCATATCAAGATATTATCGCGGATAATCTGCTTCCATACGGTCCGCTCAAAACGTAGGGTGAATGGATTTTCCAGCAGGACAATGCTGCGATTCACAGCTCGGCCTCAACCAAGGACTGGTTTGACGCTAATTTTGTGATTGCTCTAGACTGGTTATCCCGGAGTCCAGATCTCAACCCAGTGGAGAACATTTGGGGAATCTCAGCGCGTTCTGTATACAGCAATTTCCGTCAGTACAGTAATAAAGAAGAATTGGTGAATAGTATCACTGTAGCATGGCAAAACTTGATCCAGGAGTGTTAGTGAAACTCAGTGAATCAATGACACACAGATTAATAAAGGTCATTGAAAAAAAAAGGGTGCCTTTATCGGGTAATAAACGTTAGACGCTAAACTTTTTTCCAACTTGCAAGTGGCTAGGTTGGGATAATGGCTGTTAATTTTCATTTGATTCCTTATTCGTTGCTAAATGCTCCTGGAAACAACGTTTTGTATCATATAATTCACGTATATAAAAAAGCAACAAAATCAGCATGGACTTGCAACGTTTATTTGCACTTTCATCCCGGCTCTATACTTTTTACCAGCACATTATACTGGAAATGAAAATAGAAAATACTATAAATAAAATATACAGTATTAGGATTAATATTTCCTTGCTGTCGTCTCCTTTTTATAATATTCAAGATTGAAAATGCATAAAATTACTTACCATAATTAGTATTATAGCATATAATTACAAGGATATAAATGCAATAGCAATTTAGAACGACTAAATGTTTGTGAAAAATGACCAAATGTTTGTGAAAAACGACTAAATGACTGTGAAAGACGACTAAATGTTTGTGAAACACGACTAAATGTTTCTGAAAAATGACTAGATAATTATGAAAAACGACTAAATGTTTGTGATAAACGGCTAAATATTTGTGATAAACGGCTAAATATTTGTGAAAAACGACGAAATGAACGTTAAAAAGCTGTCTTTCAACAAATGAGCGGAACTTCGTTTCCCATTCTACCTCTTCCCTGCTAATACTATTTTCGTTAGTATTCCTTTTATTAGCATTTAAAGTCTACGCCTATCCATTGCTTTGTTGTGCACGCTGGCAGCATAGCTTGGCTTTGTTGCAGAGTGAGATAAAAGGAGGACGTTTCAATCTTCACTGCACAGAAAAATTTTGGACAGGATGAACCTCTTGTTTTCGGCTTGAAAATTACAGTTTTTATTTTGTTTTTTAACTTACTTTTCCTTCAGTTTTTATGATTTTGAAAAATTTCCAGCATTTACTTTGTTGTTTTTTTATTATATCCTTGCTATTTCCTCTTTGTTATGCCTAATGGATATTTCATGAGATATCTTTAATGGTGAGATTATTTTTTGAGTCTTGTTACCTAGTAGTAACTTAGATTGAATCGGGAGCCATTCTTCTTGTTGAAGATGTGATTGTGAATACTGTAACACGTTTACCGTTATTTCGACTTTCTTTTGCTTCTCTGATTCTTTTGCTAAAACAGAATGTAATTATATTGCAATAACTGATTTAGTAAATCGCTGGAAGTTCGGTTGTAATAATGCCTAACTTATTTTGTATTTCCAGTTTGTTTTTTTTGAAAAAACTGTAGTTTGAATTGTCTTTTATGACAGCTTGTTATCAAACTGCCTATTATTTCAGGCTTATTCAGTATCGTCATTCTAGCTTTAAAATGTACAATTTTTCATCCGTGTTCCTAAAATTGTCTTCAGCTGTGTAGTCTCTTTTTATTCGTTTTTTTAACCCATCTAAATTTCTTTTCTTCCTTTTAAACGATTGTATTTTATTAAATATAGACTTATTTTTTATCTTAAACTTGAAGATTTCTGTTTATACTATGTAAAGATTTCAGAAAATACAAGTTTTGTCAGATCTAACTTTTGCTTAGATCTTATGTCCGAAAGACGAGTGTTTTATTTTTTCGCTGATTTGGAGAAGTATTTGAAAGACGAGGGTAGCCCAGAAAGTAATTCACCACAATTTTTTTCTTCAACAATTATTTATGAAATTTCTATCCATGAAGGAATGATGTTTCTTCTACACTCCCTATTTTTCCACATAATCTCCGTCCCGTTCTATGGCTTTCCTCCAGCGAGACACAAGGGCGTGTATAGCCTATCGGTACCAGTCCTTGTTCTGTTCACGCAGCCATGTCTTCACTGTGCGAATCACCTCTTCGTCATCCTCAAAATGTCTTCCATGAATGACATTCTTCAATGGTCCAAACAAGTGAAAGTCTGAGGGCGCAAGGTCAGGGCTGTAGGGTGGATGGGGTAACATTGTCCAACCCTGTTTCGTGATGTGTTCTGACGTCTTCAAACAAGTGGGAGGGCGAGCGTTATCGTGTTGAAGCAAACAATCAGCTGGGTTGTTATGGCGTCCAAGTCGCTGGAAGCGCTTCTTGAATTTGGTTAATGTGTTGACATAAGCCTCAGAATTAATGGTACTCCCTCTCGACATCACATTAACGAGTATGACACAGTTCCAAAACACAGTTTTCATGTCCTTACCAGCAGAAGCAATTGCTTTAAATTTTTTCTTCTGCGGAGAGTGCAGATGACGCCATTCCATCGATTGTCGTTTTGTTTCGGGCTCAAAATGGTGTGCCCAGGTTTCATCAGCTGTCACAATCCGGGACAAGAAGGCTTCCCTGTCAGCTTCAAAACATTGCAGCAACTCGGAAGATATGTTTTTTCTCAGAGCTGTGTGTTGCTCCGTAAGACAGCGCGGAACCCATCGTGAAGACGTTTTTGTGTAATCGAGAGCACAGATGATTTCACCCACACTTCCTTTGCTGATTGACAGATGATTTCACCCACACTTCCAGCGCCAACTGCCGAGTCGTTCTGCCGACTGAGCGCATCAGCACGCTGCATCTTGTGAGGTGTGACAGCCGAGGATGGCCGCCCGACCGCGGCAAATCTTGAAGCTCCACCGAACCGCTTTCTGATGGCCTCACCCTCTGTGCCTAGCGACTAACCGTACTTCTATCGACTGCTAATGCTCCATAAACTGCACATAAACGTTTGTGAATGTTTCCAATCGTTTCTTGCTCCGCAGTGAGAAATTCAATGACGACACGCTATTTGTAACGTACATCACTTACAGACGCCATGTTGTTCCATTGCTGCACGTACGCTATCTGTCAGAAGAAACGGAAAAATTTGTGCGCGCACTTCAAAAACTTCAAAGAATGCATATCTCAAGTTTCGCATTCCTACCGTTGTTGTGGTGCATTACTTTCTGAGCCACCCTCGTTATTTAACTTTTAACTTAACATGGATTGTCTGAGTGATGATAATTCTTTCTTACTCTTAGTTTAATATTCCACTGATTTATACCGGGTGATCCAAAAAAGTGTATTACATTTTTTTTACATTGTTAACGACATTTTTAGTGTTTGAGCGTGCCTCGTGATTCAAAAAAGCATTGAATTGCTGGAAAGCAAACACTAGCTACATTCAAAAACATCGTGCTAGTCGTGTTAAGCGTGTCGTGTTAAGCTATAGCACGATCCGTGCTGAGTTAAAATTTGAATGTGCTCGTGTTGTCTGTACTGTCGAGCACGATTTGTGCTGCGACTTGAGTTGTGACCACGGTCTATAGATATTCATGGTCATCGAGCTCCATTGTTAAAATGAAGCTAAAGTTTCTAGCTCCCAATAGGGCGGGAACTCTATTGAAAAGTGGCGCTGCATGTACATTCGGCCCAAAATCGCCTGCAGCGCCGCCCTATCGACAGACAGAAAATTTACTTTCATTTTCAGTTTCAATGAAAAACCTCTATCGCAGGTCACGGTCGGCCCTGATTCGATCTACGCGGCACCTGGCGCGATCTGTTTTCTTTAGCTTCTCGAAACAATGGAAAATGGCCGAAGCTCGATGACCATGAATATCTATAGACTGTGGTTGTGACCGATCAGGCAGAGTATTGTTACATCACCTACGGTAGGGTATTGTTGATCATATTTCTATCAATAATAAGCACGAAATTTTCCCTACCGTACTTGATATAACAATGTATGATTTTTCCGTGAGCAAGCTTTCTCTCTAGGCGGTATTGTTTTGTCTGCCTGAAACAACAATGGAAATCAGCTAAATGAACAGGTCGTTAGCATCCTGTAAGTCGTGTCCTAATTATCGTGGTTACAATTTTCCCACCAGATGGAGATAGTGGAGCTATTAGCGATAGGCACTTTACTTTCGCCCCAATCTTCTCCGATTATCAAAAATAACTTTTCTGCTTTCCATAACCGTTGTTCTTGAACAAACAGAGTTCCTTATACACTAATTAATCATGGGATGATGGCGCAATTAATTCGTATAACTATAAAATATTCAGGGAAGCGGCGTTTTTCCGCCATTACAGCTTTTCATGAGAGAGATGAGGAATGCCAGAATGAGCATGCACGCCAATGTCGTGGTAGAGAGCTAACACGAACCACAGCCTACATGATTAGAGAAGGCTGTACACGAACACGGACGAAAATACCCCGTGCTCCGTGCTAGGCGTTTTGCAACAGGGACACGGTTCATGCAGGAAGTGACATCAGATTTTTAGCAACACGACACACTTAACACGACTACCACGGAGTTTTTGAATGTAGCTTGTGATTACTTGCACGTTTATGATTTGTATTGTTTTAGAGCTAACAATGTCCCTTAACAATGTTTTCTCACCATTACTGATTTTCATGAGAGAGATGAGGAATGCCACAATGAGCATGCGCGCCAATGTCGTGCTAGAGAACTGACACGAACACGGACCTAAAAAGCCCTTGCTCCGTGCTAGGCGTTTTGAAATACGGGACACGGTTCGTGCAGGAAGTGACATCAGGTTTTAGCAACACGACACGCTTAACACGACTAACACGGAGTTTTTGAATGTAGCTACTGAAAATGTCGTTAACAATGTAAAACAAGAATGATTTTACCGCCAAAGCGGATAAAGGGAGCACATTTTCTTGTTATAGCATCGTACATGGATATATAGAATTAACCAACATTTTAAAACACTTGAGAGTAAATAAATAAATATGAAAACTAAATTGTAAATTACTATTTAAATAGGCTAACGTATAGAGAGAATTTAAAAGAATAAACTTGAAGAATGAAAGGTAAATGGAGAGTGAAGTTATTCCTCATACACTTAAAAAAATAAAAGTTCTTTAATTTGTAAGAATTCTCACATAATGTTAAAAGAAGTGAGCCTCAATTGCTGAAGCGTTTTGTGTAAGCATCTATTAGATTTTCATATTAAATTACTAAAGTCTTATTGAAGCAAGCGATTAACTACTATTAAATTAATTAGTAATGAGTTTTAGATACCATTAAGCCTAAGAGTACTATACTCTTGATTCAAATAAGCTATGGATAACAAAAGATCTAATAACGCGTAAGGAGTTGGTGGATATATTACACGCCATATCTTAGCATTAAAAGTTCTATAAATTCTGTATTGTACCATTAGGGCACGTGCTACAAAACCAATTGCCACTATCATTATTTACTCGTTATATTCACTCATGGCACGTTGTTACGAGTTGTTTGATATATTACATGCCATATGTTAACATTTAAAGTTCCAATGGTGCCATATGGTATCATATGGCACCTTTAAGGCACGTGCTACTAAGCCAATACAAATATCATTATTTACACGTGATATTCACTCATGGCACATTGTAACGAGTTGTTTGATATATTACATGCCATATCTTAGCATTGAAAGTTCCAA
>JAHWFO010054114.1:98823-169613 GCA_023313115.1 Rhysida immarginata
TGATATATTACATGCCATATCTTAGCATTGAAAGTTCCAATGGTACCATATGGTTTCATAGGGCACTATTAGGGCACGTGCTAGTAAACCAATAACCATTATCATTATTTTCTCATGATATTCACTCATTACATGTTGTTACGAGAGGTTTGATATATTACATGCCATGTTTTAGAATTGAAAGTTCCAATGGTACCATATCATGCCATAGGGCACCATTAGGGCACGTGCTACTAAACTGTTAACCATTATCATTATTTTCTCGTGATAGTCACTCATGGCACATTGTTACGAGTCGTTTGAACTATTACATGCCATATCTTAGCATTGAAAGTTCCAATGGTACCATATGGTTTCATAGGGCACCATTAGGGCACTTGCTACTAAACCAACAACAATTATCATTATTTTCCCATGATATTCACTCATTACATGTTGTTACGATCGTTTGATATATTACATGCCATATCTTAGCATTGAAAGTTCCAATGGTTTCATAGGGCACCATTAGGGCACGTGCTACTAAACCAATAACAATTATCATTATTTTCTCATGATATTCACTCATTACATGTTGTTACGAGTCGTTTGATATATTACATGCCTTGTGTTAGCATTGAAAGTTCCAATGATACCACTTGGTACCATTAAAACACGTACTACTAAACAATTCAGACATCACTATATACCGTTATATTCATTCATGAGACATCCTTGCACGTACACGTGCCATTAGACCCATACTTGCTATCACTAGTTACTCTTTTATATTCGTTCATGATATGTTGTGACAATTTGTTTGATACATTATATGCCATATCTTGTTATAGGAAATGTTTAAGAGGGTACCATTAAAGCACGTGCTATTAGAGCACGTTCTTATTCCTGCTATCTCACGTTCGTACTTCTGCGTACTCTGTCCCATTTTAATGGATTGGTGAAAACAGACTGTGAAAAAGTTAATTAGTTTTCAAGTTATCGTAATAAATGCTAAGCTCCCTAGGAATAAAAAAATTCTCTTGATTTAGGGACCGAACTGCCCTTTTAATAATCGTCAAACACGTGCATCCTGTACGCACACCATCTCATTAATGTTTAAAGCACGCGCAGAACCGAACCCATGTTCTCAACACGCGTTTTAGCAAATGCGAGGATAATTCGTTTCTTCCAGCAATTCAAGACATGATTGAATGAATTGTGAGATTGCAATACATGCAATTCAATACATGCAACGCAATGAATTGTGGGATTGTCTACAGACGGACGGACGGCTGGACAAACCGATCACATAAGCACATTTCTATATATAGAAAATGTGCTAAAAAATGTAAGACACTTTTGGAGCACCCGGTATTTTAAATTTATTTAGTCTGTTCTTTGAAGCGCTTTCAACAGATTTGCTATTATATTCTTTAGAAACATTCTAAATATTGTACACCCAATTATTTAACTTATCAGCAACTTGACTGTTTACTATGTCAATATTTTGTGAAATTGCTTCTTTAGCTCAATCTTTAAATAAACCGTTATGCCTGTCTATTGTTTTTGACAACATTTATTTCTTGTTTAAGCGAACATCGTTAAAATATGTTAATTGAATTGAGTGATTTAAGATCTGCGAATCATCAACTGGGTATTGCGCCACACACTATCTCAATGTACTATACGAAAAGGCTTTTTTCATTTAAAGAATATTCGTTTAAAGAATATTTAAAGGTGATAACATGATGAACATTTTTTTTTAACAAAGAATGGATGGTCCAAAGTTCACCGTTATAATGCTAGAGAGAAAAATGTTGGAAATACTCGATGACTTCATGATTGGACCATGTCTGTTTTCATCTCGATTCAATGGCCAGGTCTGCCAAATTTCTTTGGAAGAACAGTTGCCAGAATTGCTGGAACATGTACAAATTGCCATTCGCAATTGGATGCGTTTCAACATGATGGGGCCCCTACTCATTTCAGCATTGGTGTGCGGAATTACCTGAATACAAATTTTGGGCCCAGTGGATTGGCAGAAGCGGACCTGTTACTTTCTCATCTAGGTCTCCTGATTACTCTTTCTGGGGACACATAAACAGTCAAGTTTTTGAGACTTTCGTTAACTCAGATGAGGACTTAGTTGCCGGAATTGCAGTTGCAGCTGGGTATGTACGTGACATGCCAGGTATTTTTGAAACTGTTCGCCATCAATGTCTCACGATGTCAGGCATGGGTTACTGTTCGTATAGCTCCTTTGAACAGTTACTATAATGATTGTCAATAAAATTGTTAATTAATTTTTGGTATCGTTTTTCATCTATTAACATCGCTTATTTTCTAAAGTACCATATTGCATGCGCGGTACACTTTTGCCAGAGCAGCACCAGAACAGTTCTGAAATGCTGCCACACTTGGCCCGAAAGCAATAATCATTCATTTTTGTACGTCTGATTTATCTCTCCTTTGTGCATTGCAACATTTGAAATGGTTTTCGAATACCTACAACACACTGCATATACTCACCCAATTTGCTGATGACACGTCATTTATTGCCTCATTTATTTAACGCCTTCTGCGATTAATTTTTTAACGATGATATAAAAAATAAGAGGGAGTCGACTGTTTAATATTAAGGTTCGTTCAAGGTTGACCTAGACTTTCGTCCATATAAAATCGAGAAGTAATTCTAGTATATTACATTTTTCAGGGAACGATACATAATCCTTTTTGAGTATCTCGCGTTCGGCATGATGTATTTGACGCATGCGAAGTAGCTGCAGCAAACATTGCAGTAAGTAGTGTCTCTGTAGCTGTGGGACAGTGGTGTATAATCGAATTTTTTGTAACGAAAAGAAAATTGTCCTGGATTAGCAAAATGATAGTTTTTATTGGAAGCCTACACGTTTCGAAATACAGGGTGCGTAAGTTATATGAGGACACACCTTCGTTTGGCTACTGCTGCACTATAGTAAATTGTATGCCCTTTCCGTTTCCGGAAAACAAAATGGTGGACCATCAAGTAACACAAATCATGAAGAGACATGCAGTAATCGTGGCAATAAAGGCAGAGCACAGCGATTTAGAGATATCGCGATTTCTAAAGGTCGCAAGTGCGGAAGGAGTTGGAAACCGAAGATGGCAATGTTGCACCATTAGCAAAGCGTAAAAAGCATGCCTCATGCTCTGACATCATCAGAACACCTGAATTTATTCAGCAAGTGCAGCAGGCCATCGATGACAATCCCAGAACATCCATGAGGTCACTCGCCAAAGATCTTCATGTGTCGGAAGGAACAATCAGAAATGTTGTCCATGAAAACATCAGATATCACTCGTATGTTATGCGAAGATGTCAGTTTATGTCAGACAAAACACGGGAAACCGCGTGCTCAGATCGAAAAGGCTCTTAAACAAGCTGAAAAATCCGTGTGAAGCTGATTTGCTGTGGATTTGGCCTCCTAACTCCTCTGACCTGAATCCGTTGGATTACTACGTATGGAGCGTTGTGAAGAGAGAGGTCAATGAACATCCCCATAACAGCAAAGATGAATTGAAAGCTGTCATTGTTCGAGTAATGACCAATATGAACCATGACCATTTGATTCGCGCATGTCGACGGTTTCGATCTCGCATTGAAACAGTTATAGAAACTGAAGGCGGATTTATTGAATAGCCATATAACAAGGTTTCTTGTGTATGCTCATGATGTGTTTCGATAATAAAGTTATTATCTCGACTTTATCTCTGTTTTCTTTCTTGACGTTAATCTGTCCTCAAATACCTTACGCACCCTCTACTTCTTCAGAGCAGGTAACGACTACAACTGTGTAGGCACCCACCATAGAATATATGGCATTTGTCCACTAATCAGGGAACCTAAGACTTAAAAACATAAAAAAGTATAAAAATTATTGGGACTCGCCCGAGCCTGCTACTGCATGACGTGTACTGTTTGGTTGGTTGACGATTTTGTTAACTACATCAAGAATGGGGTTCTTCTCAAACTTATCTGGTTATTCAGTAACCTATCCTTTTCTGTTTTGAGGTACTTAATGATTTCCCAAAGCCTTAAAAATCAGGATTCTTTTTTGGTCTCTTTCAAATTTCAGTATGGATATCGGTCCAAATTGGTGGCCCATCTTTATGAGATGGTCCGCAAAAGTGGACTTGCATCTCCGTTGACCCAATCCCTACGGTGCTCATTGAAGCGCTCCCTATAAAGGTCCTTTTCACGCTCTAGAAAGTGAAATGGTTGCAGAGTGGTCTCTTTGGTTTTGCACTTCAGAAATGGCACCGCGTACCACTTTCTCTATTTATCACTACAGTAATATACCCGGCTACTTTAGAGGCCCGGGTACTGTCGGAGACCGGCTACTGTTTGGCCGAATCCCCCTCTACCCCCGGACGCTTATTAGAGGCCGGCTTTATTAAGAGACCAGCGTTTATAGGAGCATATACGGTACCCTAAATTTTGTAAGATAGATTTTTTATGATCTCATTTCTCATATTTATTGAACAGAACTCGTTTTATGAAATTAACACGAAAAATATTTTTAGCATAATGTAATCGATATATGCTATTTTGTAACTCTATTCCTTCTCTTCTGCTTTTATTTTCATTTTTGAAATTTGCTTTTACTCGTATCAGATATATGACAATAAAATGCTACTTAGACAAAAGCGAATATTTACGACACCTGCTTCTCTTCGCATTCAATTCTAACTCAACCAAAGCTGCTTGGGACATTTGGGCTGGTTCGCACAAGATGCTATTACTGTAAGAACTGTAAAGTTAGGTTTTGACTTCACAGAGTCACCGCATTTGGTGAAATGAGAAGGCGCAATTTACTACAAAATGTATGAAAACAACAACACGGGCAATGCACAGATTTACGTTGAGCATTACATTGAACAACAGCTCCACAAGACAATCCAGCTGAAACGACTCGGGCGTACTTCTCTAATACGACAACCCTTGCACGCACGTCGTTTCTGGCCAAAATTGCTATTCAAAAGCACGGTTGAAAACATCTAGCGCTTTCAGATTATACTTTTTCCGGTTCCTCTTAATAGAGTCTGCGAACCGTTTAACGTCGCTGAAAATATGGCTCGATATATTCTTCGAGTCAATACCCGATTTTTCTAGTTGAGGTATCGGCAAGCTACTGGAACGTTGGCAAGAAATTTTGGACATTAAAGGAGAGATAATTTTCTAAAATTTTTGAAGAAAAATAAAGATTAAAATAATTGGGTAAAAAACGAACAAATTTATCCGACACTTAATATACAAGACAATATGTAGTGCCCTACAATATAAAATCTGCAAATACTAAACTAATTTGATATTCATATTTGTATCCTCTCATCTCTGATCTGGAATAAATTATAAGATTATTACTGAGAGTAATTAACATAGATCGGATGGTTATCCTAGCTACTGCGATCTGCCTTAAGTAAAGTTCGCATGAAATACAAGTGAACATCGGAATTAGCTATTGATCCCGAAGCTCAAAACTAATAAGAAATTTTTTGCCAAAGTTTCTTCCTTCCTTGAATGACTTGAGCAGATAGATAGCGGGCACTTGATAACTTGAGCTCCTTAAATTAGATGAATTCTTCGAGTTAAGTTGCATCGAACAATCAGGAAGTGCCTGAAAAGGCATGAAAGTTTTACCAAAATATTAAGTTTAAGGTAATTTACATGAAATTTAAAAATAAAAAGATGGAAATCACACGGCTACAATGCATCGTGTCGAAGATTATTAGTTGCGGATAAAATGCGAGAGTAAAAAGTGAGGATAAAGAAAGTCTAAATGTTTGGCGAAATATTCCTTTTTATCTTCATATTTACCCATATTTTTACCTTTTTTATCCTTATTTTTATCCGAGATTTAATAAACACTTATTTTTCTCGAACTGTTTAAAAAATAGAACAATTTCGCGAATGATACATCATATCTATAAGTTGTCATTTGAAAATGTTATTACTTTCTAAAGTTTAAGAAAGACCCATAGACAATATGTTCCGACCGATACCACTGGGACAATCCGGGAAAACTATATAGTAATGTAATTTTGCCTAGAGTATATCAAATTTTATATATGTATATTTACCATGGGAACTGTGCGTATCTCTGTAACTAATTCAGAGAGCCAATCCGAATCTACTTCTAAATAGGTAAATAGTGTACCTTTCTATTGCAAATTTCAAATTTCTCCGTCAAAGAAATTTAAAAATATGAAGGGAACAGACTTGACATAGCAAAACCAATAAGCAGCTCAATTCTTCTGCTACACACAAATGTCCGTTCACAATTGATCGCTTTAATTAATTTTTACTTGATTATTTATTATTTATTAGAACGTTTTATTTTCATATAGCCTACATAGGCAACTTGCCAAAATCTAATTTTTGTATTTTCATCTCTTTCTGTGCTTTTTTACCAGAATAATGCTTAAGTTAGATTACTTCTAAAATCCGAGTTCCTGAAACAAACAGCTAAAATACAAATAGCAGAATTATAAGAATTAATTTTTTTCCTTCGAGTTATTGTGGAAAAAAACTATTGATAAAAATTAAAATGCATGCAATTAATCTTATAAATGATTAAATAATTAGGAATTATATCACATGCATAAGAAAAATTCAGATTCAATTAATAGTAAATAAAATACTGAAATATCTTAGTAAATAATTACATTTTCCTTGTATAATAAATATTAAAATAACTCACTTAATTGACCTTAGAGAACGACTTGATTGCTTTTTTACCAGATTTAAAATTAAGGAATCCCGTTTTATATATATCACCTAGAGGAAATCTATTGCATCGTATTCCAATTAAGACTATTGTTCCTACTGATGAATAGTAATTACTTACTATTGAATGATTTTTGTGAAAAATTAATATTCCGTAAAACGTACAATATCTTTGTCCAAATTCAATAGTATGTAATTAGAATCATTAGCATGAATATTAACTCCATTAAAATTGTTTCTTAGAATTTTTTTAAAAATTAAACATAAGGAAATTAAGGAAATACTTAATTAATATAGTGGTTGAATTTTACGTGATATTAAATTTCGAAAATGTACACTAATTTCTCACAAGTACTACTCCAACTATCATTAATATGTAGTTCACTTCTACTACATAAGAATAACCATTATTTCTTTGTGTGAGAAAAAATTTACTGTACTTATGCGATGTTGGGATCAAGGATCCGCAACCGGATACTCAAACAAAATGACTGATAATATCTCTTAGGCGAAAGCAACAACAGTTTGAAACCTAAATTCTCAAGCTTAGGACAGAAGTGTTGGATACTAAAAAAAAAAAATGGTAGCTAATATATTAAAGATAAGAACAGGAAAAGAGCACCCTTAAGTCTAAGGTTCCAAGTAAATTTAGAAGCTTTATTACAAATAACAAAACTAGCGGACAGGTATTTTTTAATTTAATTTTACGGTATCAGGTCAATTCGTCGAGCGTCAATTCGTCGAAGTTAATTCGTTGAACGTCATTTCGTCGACTGTGTCAGTTGGTCGGGTGGGTAGCTCGTCAGACGTCAATTAGTCGAACGTTAATTCGTCGAGGTGTCAGTTGGTCGGGATAATAAATAAATGATCGGAAAAAACTTTAATAAAATTTATTAACGAAAAATGTTTTTGTTATTAATTTAATTACTCGAAAGGTAAACAATAAACGCCGTTACTGTTAAAAAGAGTATTCAAATACAGCTTTTATAAACAACGTGATATAGCGGCTAAAATGAATTGTAACCACTATAAACGTGATCTTGTTGACAAGGGGTCCGGGAACTGCTTATATCGCTTCAGTATTCTTCATTTTCAGAATGAAATTAATAACTGTATAAAATTAATTATCGGACAAATTGAGCACATACAGGAAATTCAATTTTTATTAAGTAAAAATTAAATAATAATATAAATATTAAGCTCCATGAGCTTTTATATCCTATGGCCGATTTCCCAAATTTAACACAAAATTTCAAGTTGAGAGGAATGGTTTTCAAGCTCCTATCAAAGAACCAGTGAATTTGGAAATGTACTGTGGACAATTGGACAGTTTGAATGAATCTATCATCTAATGTGTGAGTCAAAATGATAGCACCACAGAGGAATACGCCAAGTACTCAAAACATAAGACATATATAATAATCTTTTATTTATTTTTTCTTTTGTATGACACTACTGGTAAACAGAAGTTTTATAATATGGAAATTGCAAATCACATTATCAATTTAATCAACAAAAACATAAATTTGCCACTTGTAAACTGAGTCAAAATGATAGCACCAGTATTGAAATTGAAGGAACAAAATATTACTAGTACCCGATGTGACTTCCCTGTCTTGAGATCAGCTTAAACACTCTCGTAGGCATTGTTGCAACAAGTTTGTGAAGCTGTTGACTGTTAATTTGATCCCAAGACAACAAAATTGTTTGCTTCAGTTCTGCAATTGATTGAAACTGCCTTCCATCCTTGTAGACCGCTCTTGCCAGGATTCCCCACAGGTTTTCCATCGGGTTAATGTCTGGGGAAAGTGGTGGCCAATCCATGACACACACTCCATTCTGCAGGAACCATTCCCAGGTTGTTTTTGCTGTATGAATAAGTGCGTTGTCCTGTTGATATATGAAGAACTGTCCACCCAGGTTTTCCGCAACAGGCAGAAGATGAACTCCTAGCAACTCCTTAGAGTCCACAGCCTTCATTCTACCAGAGGGGAAAGCAAGGGTTGTTTTGCCACGAGAGCTAAATCCTGCCCATACCATCAAAGATCCACCCCCTTGTTGACGCTTTGAAAACAGCGACTCTTCTCTTCTGACATCATGCCAGTAGTAGGACCAGCCATCCGGACCATCTAAGTTGAACTTCTTCTCATCACTCCAGATGACTGTGTCCCACTGTGTTCTCCACGTCATGTGTTCACGAGCCCAGGCCACTCGTTTGGTGTTATGTTGTGGTTTCAGTGCAGGCATCACTTTCAGTCTTTTGTATGCATGCCATATACATGATTTCGCAGTTCGTACAATTGTGGACTGTGATACCTGAATTGCAGGATGTGATGCAACAGATCGTGTGCTAGATTGAGAGTGCGCTAGCGCTTTCATGACAAATCTTTTTTGCCGTGTTGAAAGAGCAGGATGGCGCCCAGTTGATTTTTTCGTCCCATAAGTATTCTGGCGAATGAAAATGCTGACAACTTTATGGGAACGCTTGATTCGTCTGCCAATTTCTCTGAGAGAATGTCCAGCTTTGTATAATTCTGTTATCTGTCCTCTTTCAAACTGTGTCAGTTGTTTACCACGACCCATTGTAAGATGCAGTGGAAGTGAATTGTTTCACACGGATATGAAAAATGATTTGGTTTTCATGTTTCTCATTATCATTTCTTACCTTATATGCAAAATAGGTGCCACAGGTTGGTCTCATTAGGTAGAGGGGGATTGGTGGTGCTATCATTTTGACTTGAGTTTACAAGTGGCAAATTTATGTTTTTGTTGATTAAATTGATAATGTGATTTGCAATTTCCATATTATAAAACTTCTGTTTACCAATAGTGTCATGCAAAAGAAAAAATAAATAAAAGATTATTATATATGTTTTATGTTTTGAGTACTTGGCGTATTCCTCTGTGGTGCTATCATTTTGACTCACACCTTATTAATGCCCGGAGCTTATTAATTGTAAGGGAGTTGTGTTCCATCATATACGTATGATACTTTTATATATAAAGCTCTTAATAACCTTTTATTAACATCTCTTTCTCACTCTCATTTTTTCCTCAGTTTCCACCCGTTTCTTATGATACCCGTTTTCATGTCTCCTTAGCTTCGCCTCTGATTAGACGCAATTATAAGATAATTTTCATTATTAAGTAGCGGAAGAATGGAGCTACTTATTGCTTTCACAATGTCCGTCTTTCTGTGTGTCCGTCCCCTTAATAATTTCCGCCTTTTTGAGGTAGAAGGTTGAAATTTGGAATGTAGCTTACCATGGTCATGTGCAACTTCACTATTTAGTCTTGTTTTGATTGGCCCGCTGGGGTCGGAGTTTCGGGGGCGGAAATTAGAGGGGACCAAATGGTCTACATATATTTATACATAAACGGTGAATACATAAGTCTGAACCCCCCTTTTATTTTTTGAACCGAAGCAGATATGTCAATTTTTATGAATCCAATGAATAGGAAGTTGTGGGTGGCCTATCCCATGGTGCACTTTTCATCATCCCAAATATGCAAATTAGCACACATTCAAAATTTATCTCAAAAACCGTAAGGGATAGAGAAAAAAACCCATTTGTAAACTTGCCCAGCATTAAAAAAACAAACAAAGCAATAAAAATCATCCAAATCGGACCAACCTATCATTCACAATCACGTGGTGAACTGTTTATAGCTTACAAATAGTCACAGTGCACAAGGAAAACTGAATGTTGATATTTCCACCATGTAAAGCATGCAAATCAAAAAATTAACATAAATTACCATACTCACATTCACTTTCATGCGGAAAAACAAATAAAAGGCATGTTTGAGCACACAGAAGACAGAACAATTCCAGGATGGCAAGCTGCCCTGTTCCGGAAATGGTCAACATGATCTTCTGCTTCGGAGAGGCAAGGAGAAACCTAATTGCTGCAGTTAGGTTGTATCGAGACAGATACCCTAACGAACGCCATCCATCTCGTCAAACAATGCGTCACATTATTTAAAGATTCGAGGCTACAGGGAATGTTAATGCAGAATGAGGACGACCAAAGGCACAAGGTGACGAGGATACAACAACACTAGTTCTGGCTGCAGTTGCTGCAAATCCCCACACAAGCAGCAGAGCAATTGCTGCAGATGTTGGGTGCCATCAGAGAACTGTTCTCAACATTCTACACGCACATCATTTTCACCCATACCATATTCATTGTCACCAGGAGTTACTGCCATTGGATTATGTTGCTAGGGCCACCTTCTGCAACTGGTTACTTACCTGCCTGGATGACAATCCAAACTTCATTCATCAGGTGTTGTGGACAGATAAAGCCCAGTTCACCAGGGATGGAGTTATCAACAGACGAAAACCCACCATGTCTGCGAGAAGCAACTCATCAAGTGAACTGGAGAATCAATGTGTGGTGTGGATTGTACAATGACACTGTGGTTGCACCGTATTTTTACGATGGAACACTGACTGCAGAACGCTACCGGGCTGAAATTCTCAACGTGGTAGTCACAGACTTCATTGACAATTTGCCATTGGCCTAGTATCAGCGCACGCGGTTTCCGCATGATGGAGCTCCTCCACATTACGGGTTGGTCGTTCGCGAGCGTCTAAGTGAGATGTTTGGACAACAATGGATTGGCCACCAGGCTCCTCTGATTTTGCACCACTTGACTTTTTCTTGTGGGGATACCTGAAGGACAAGGTTATGCTACGGAGCCCGCCTCACAGGAGGATCTGGTTCAACAAATCCAGGAAGCGTGCCGAGGAGTGACACTAGCCATGCTTGCCGATGTTTTGGCGTCAGTTAGGCTCCGTGCCCAATTGTGTTATGGTGCCCACGGTCGTCACATCGAGCATTTTGTTGATTAACTTCTTTTTAAAACTGTTTGAAGTAACTTGTTTGTGCAGTGTGACTGTTTGTAAGCTGCAAACAGTTGGTCCGTTTTGGATGATTTTTTTTGTTTGTTTTTTTATGCTGAGCAAGTTTGCAATTGGGTTTTTTTCTCTATCCCTTACGGTTTTTGAGATAAACTTTGCATATGTCCTAATTTGCATATTTGGGATGATGAAAAGTGCACCATGGGATAGGCCATCCACAACTTCCTATTCATTGGATTCATCAAAATTGACATATCCGCTTCGCTTCAAAAAATAAAAGGGGGGGTTCAGACTTTTTTTATTCACCCTTTATAAAGAAGTGAAATTCGGTTTGCAGATTCCTCTATGCAAGATCAACATTACTGTAAAGTTTGGGCCAAATTGTCCCAATAGGGTTGGAGTTGTCGGGGTGGCAGTCACTTGGTCTTTAGAACTATGGCAACATATGGCATGTCATATATCATTCGTTCGGAAATGATGAGAAACGAAAGAAGATAGAGCTCTTTTTCATTTTCTAAATACTGTTCGAGAAAATCAATTGTTCGATCAAAAAATGGGGGCGGGTTAAAAAGTGTAGAATAAAAAGGTAAAAATAGATGACATCAGCACTTCCGCTACTTTCCTATACCTTCCTCGGGAGGATTAATTTCTTGTTTATAATGATCATTTAATAAAAATATTTTTTTAGTTCTTTGGATTGGAGGAAATTAAACTAATTACATAGGTATTTGTTAACATTGGTGAAATTGGTGTTAACAAAATAGTAAAAGAAAGGAATAACTTCTTCTTCAAGTAGATAGGTATAGTTTACAAAGAAATTGGTGTCCTTATGAATATGTGCATATGCTAGTCTGCGAATATGTGGATATGAAGTTGGAACAAAGAGCCCAACGTGAAATTTAGTGTTAAAACTTGGTATATCGGCCACAGGATATTAAATGTTTTGGCAAGCTCATGGAGCTTAATGTTTAAGTTATTATTAATTTTTGCTTAATAAAAATTAAATTTCCTGTATGTACTCAATTTGTCCAATAAATAATTTTATACAGTTATTAATTTCATTCTGCAAATGAAGGATACTGAAGCTATATAAGCAAATGGGGCAAATGCCCTGACCATTTGTCAACAAGATCACGTTTATTGTAGCTACAATTCATTTTAGCCTCTGTATCACCATTGTTTACAAAAGCTGTATTTAAATACTGATGTTTTAACAGTAGGCATTTATTGTTACCTTTCCAGTAATGAAATTAATAACAACAATTTTTTCGTTAATAAATTTTATTAAATTTTTTCCCGACCATTTATTTATTATCTCGACCAACTGAAACACCCGACGAATTTTTCTCCGACAAACTGACTGCCCGACTAACTGACACCTCGACGAATTGACGTTCGACTAATTGACCTCCGACGAACTAACTACCCGACCAACTGACACAGTCGACGAAATGAGTTCGACAAATTGACTCCGACGAATTGACGCTCGACGAATTGACCCTCGACGAATTGACACATAACCTAATTTTACACAGGGCTAAGCAAGGTCTGGCTAAAATTAGCCAGCAGCAACGCTTCGGGAGAAGGAACGAGCTTACCAATGAAGAGTTTTTGGGATTATTCACTTGGAATTAGGACAAGAGTAAAAAAAATCCAAAAAGCTCTTGTGGGTCGTTGGAATTGGGTCCAGCTTCAGCTGCTATGAATTCTTGACTCGAAGCAGGAATTCCTCAAATCTCGCCGGAGATGGTAGGTGGTAAATTATCGTACATATTATTGATCAAGTTCAATGTTCTAGGGAATGATCCTCCAATAGTCTTTCGTCATCTCCAACCAATACTAAAAAAGATATAGATAAAGAAAAAGCGATAACAACCGAACAAAAGAAACGTTCTGGGAAATGAGTTTTGCAAATAAAAAAATAAGACAACCAATTCTTGAAAGAGATTATTTCTAATTTGCCATTTATCTGAGCATAAGATAAAAGCAAGATGCTTGATGGTGCTTTTGAGTTTTCACTCAATAGACGATGCATTACTACAAAAGGCAGATGGTCTTCACAATGTCGAAGGACACAATGGACGCACGTAATCACTTTACATAGCATAATGACTGACCGTGGGTGAAAGACTCAAGCATAATGACGGTAAAAGAGCAAGCAAGTAAAACGAGAAGCAAAATTAACGGGGATAGGAAAAGGTAAGGGCAAGACAGGGGCAATCGCGCTATGACATGGGCGGGAGGTTTCAGCGAAACCCATAACTATTAGTAAGGGAGGGAAGGAGGAACATCAATCCGCTTGGAGTTCCAATAAGCCATTCTGGGTGGCCAGGAGTCGTGTCATCAAGCAAGTAAACAGAAGGTCAGGAGGCATAGATGATTCTTCTTTTATTCTGCGTCTTTATAAAGGCGAAAAAACAAAACTAACAATCAACGCAAAAGTGTGAGCTCGAGGGGGAGAGAATCTTATTTTCATAGCGTTAAAAAACAACAGAAAAGTAATGCCATATCAATTAAAGTCAGATTATACGAGGGCGTATTGAAAAGTAATGCCTCCATGGCTGTAACTTTTTTATTTGTTAACCGATTTTCAAAATTCTTTTTGTATCTTATACTCACATTTGTCCTCTATGTAATGCACTATTCACTTTTCGACATAGTCCCCATCCCTTTCCACGCATTGCGCCAACGCGTGACTAGTTGGGTGAACCCGTCGGAGAAGAATTCAATTTATTCAATTTATTCAAATTATACGGGAATATCCCTTTTACATGATCAATATAAACAGTAACAATGATATTATCAATAAGATAAAAAAGGATGAAATAAGTAAAATCTGACAGGTACAACGTAATATCAAAAGATGATTAACACAACAGGTAAAATTCAATGGATAATAATGACAAAGAAAATAAAATTTCGATAAAATGCACAAATTAAGGCAGTACTCTAAATTCATAAAACATGAGGAACGGTACAATATATAATTGTCATATATAAATAAATATTTCAAGAACTGGATACATAATGAGCACAAATGAAATTTAAAAAAAATGAGACAACTCAGTTTTAGTGCAATAGGAACTCAGTTATAGTCCAATAGGGGAATTGTCGACAGCAGGATTGAATGGCAGCTTTGAACCCTCTTCAGCAGTAAGATAACGTCCGCCCGCACACGAGTCGCCACACACCAGATGCGTTGCAGCGCCTACAGTTCAAAGCTGAATGACTTTGCACCTTGCCACTTTCACCGCTTCCCAAAGAAGAAAGAGCCCCTTAAGGGACATGAGTTGGTTCTGACGGCGAGGTAAACGTTGGCATTCAATCGACAACAACTCCGGAATTCCTCTGCGACGGGTTCACCCAACTAGTCACGCGTTGGCGCAATGCGTGAAAAGGGATGGAGACTATGTCGAAAAGTGAATAGTGCATTACATACAGGACAAATGGGAGTAAAAGATACAAAAAGAATTTTGAAAAATCGGTTAACAAATAAAAAAGTTACAGCCATGGAGGCATTACTTTTCAATACGCCCTCGTACATACAGTACTTATATTTGGTAGTGGATCAGAAAAAAAAATCGTCCCTTAGGGTAGTTTCATTTAAAAATATGGCTGTTGTTTCTTTTCTTTATCTCTTGGCATAGGTTACAGGCAGGAGGGAAGAAACCGTTCTATTGGTTTGGTAACACTTAATCACCCGACAGTTCATCACCCGACGGTTAAACACCGACATTTAATCACGTCGATGTTTAATCACTTGCCATTTAATCACCGGACATATAATCACGGGATTTTTTTAATCACGAACACTGACCACTAAAACATGAAATGAAGAGAACAATTTTTGAAAAAATAAAAGTTATGGTTAATTTTTACTATCTGCACAATCGCAAGTGGGTTGCGCAACCGCAAGTCCCACTCTCGGCCCTGTAGGGCTCGCTGGTCACTGTTTTCCATTACTCGAACGCCTTCGGTGTTCTGTCAACGACGTCCCCCTCCGAGGATTACCTAAATATACATACCCCAACCTATTTGGTTACAGGGGACAGTTGGTCCCCCCCCCCGGCCGGTTACAGGATTTTATTGGTCACAGAAATCGTGACAATTTAGTTTGCGGATTCACTCATCGCGTGAATGTGCAGATAGAGAAAATTAACCGAATTTAATCGAACATAAGATAAATGGGCAATACATCGCAAATAAACTAAAATCTCACTTTTTGAATAGTGATCCACCGTATTTTTGACACGTTGTTTTTGTACCTGATATCTTTTTGGCACAGTTGGTTGTGAACCTGCGATGCCTTGAAAAAATCCCGTTCGTTGCATTTGTATATCCTTCTGGATTACTTTCGTAAAGGTCCATAGTGTCGGATGGTAGCATTGAAAAAGTGCATGTAATCCATAATGTCAATCCTCAACAATGTTTGTAGTTCTGGCTATTCCTTCTGATGCTGTTTTAAAATGGTTTCACGTTTCAATTGGGACGATGGTGGGATTGTAACCGTGTCAGAAATTAGCCTAAATTTTTTTAGTGGTTAAATGTCGGTGATTAAACAATCACGTGATTATATGTCCGGTTATTAAATGTCAAGTGATTAAACATCGACGTGATTAAATGTCGGTGTTTAACCGTCGGGTGTTGAACTATCGTGTGATTAAGTGTCCGTACACCGTTCTATTCCATCTGCCGCAACAAGACGACCTCTCGTGTAGTGGTCCAATTCTTAGTGGCCTATCAAGAGGGTAAAGGAATCAAGAACGTGAACTCGAGGAAACAACCCTTTAAACTTACACACTTGAGAAATATCATGGTGAACCCTCTGAAGTATTTTGGATAATATTAACGGTTACGAACGGAATGATCACCGATTATGCTGGAACTAAAGCAAGCTTCTAAATGTTCAACCACGGTTCCTGCAATATCATAGTCGCAAAAGGCGCTGCTGTATCATATTTTCGATTTTCCTCGTTCGCTGCTCGGCTGTTTCGTCCCAATCGATCTACACCGCTACCCAGTACCAGAATCCAAACAACCCCCCCCCCTTCCATTCTGTCTTCCCTCTCATAAAAAAATTTCTTTCAGCGCCAAATTTTTCAAACAATTCTATGTCCCCTTGCCACGGATTGCTGACGTACGGGCGATTTCTCAACCCTCGAGGTTTTTACAGTGCCGACACGTAGCCAACGAGAAAGGCAGGCCCCGGCGTGGAAAAATCACCTGATCATTAGTAGTCCGGCCAACAATCCACCTGCATTGTTTCCAACAAACGAAATAATATTGATTGTTAAAATCCAAAATAGAAATAATGAAGGTTACATTGTAAAGCCCCGTTTTCCGTTTAGCGTCTGTTTAGCGTTTGTCAGGTGTCTGCGACTTTTTGGTATAATTTTGAAAAACGCACTCGTTTTCTAATTAGCGACTTTCACGCGTCTGTTAGGCGTCTGTCAGGCGTCTTTTCAAGCTCTGGCATGGCTAGATTTTTACGCGTTTTTTCAGGCGTCTCTTCAGATCTAGCCAATCAGGTGCAATCTACTACGCTATGGATTCTGGGTAGTGGTCTTCGCCGATTCGGATGAAGAATCATGGCTGCCGTAGCTGCTACTTCGCTGACACGGGTTCTCGTGACTTTTCCCTCGTGATTTTATTAATAAACAGATTTTAAAATTTTCATGAATCATTTATATACTAAGTAAAAATGTTAAAATAATAAATTCAAAGCGTGAACGTGATCGGAGTAGTCGATATCCTCTTTTTCCATCGCCTTGAGAGAGTGACAAGTGTTTGTAGTAATTCGACCAATCGGATCAGACCAGAATCAAGATAACGTTTGAAAGTCGCTAAATGGTAAACGACCGCGCTCGCGTGCTAATCACGACGCCTCTTGCAGAGACGATTGCAAGAGACAGAAAAATCGCTGCACATTACGAGACACATAAAAGTCGCTAAATGGAAAACGGCCTTTACTCGGACTAGAATGGTCAGGTGACTTTTCCGCGCCGAGGCCTGTCTTTCTCGTTGGTACGGTGCCGACAATAATGATCTTAAAGTAACAACAATATTCTATTTAAATCTTAATGACAAAATTACTTTTCTAACAACACAGAAGCTAAGGAAAACAGTTCCCGCCAGGTGCCGCATAGATCGCACTAAGGCCGACCGTGATCTGCGATAGAGCAAGGTCTGTGTATATAAGGTCTCGCCGAAACTTTTCTAAAACTCGTCCGAGTCTGCGCATGACTTCACTGCAACCGAGAAAGCCATTCACTAGCATGTCTAAAGGGTACTTAATATATCCATCAGATGACTAAAAGCGCAGACACACATGCACGGTTTACATCCGACTAGCTGTCGCATGCGACTCTGAAACGACTACTTCCGGTCTCAAACGGTCAGCCGTAGGAGTCGTGCGACTATTTTTTCGGACTTCAACTCTGTCCGACTTTCACGCGACTTGTCGTTCACAATAACCATAACTGAACCGCCACCCTGAATGCGCTGATTCCTTTCGTAAATCATGCCAATAGTAGTTCCAATCATCGGGGACATCGAGGTTGAACTTTTTTTCATCACTAAAGATGACTGTAGTCCCATTCGGAAGTCCAACAAGGTTGCGAGAATATACACGATTAGCATCACAGGAAGTGACTAGGGATGTTATTCCCGGTATTATCCGTTACCGGTAATACCGGTTTTCTAATGAAAAATGCATTTCGATAATACCGGTAATAAGCATCGGTAATACCGGTATTAAAAATTCATTAAAATAGACTTATAAATGCTCCTTATCCGAAACTACATCCTGAAGTAAAATATGGAAATGTCAACTGTCTGATAGTTGTAACGGTTCTAAGTAAATCCACTGCATTTAACTGTTTGAATCTACAATATTAGCGCTTGTATATCAATTAAACAGTTTTGTGATTATTGAAATCCATAAAGGGATCTAAATAAGTTATTAGATGCTGAGAAGGAGGGATGTTGTTGTTTTATTTATTGAATTCTAATTTTTAGTTTTCCTGTTCCAATTTTTCTTTTCCTCTTGTTGGCTATTACCGGCCTGAATTTCCAAATTGTTGTTAAGCGCCGATGGATAAGTCGGGGAAGACCAATATCGTGGCTAGCACGCTCACCTGAAATGAATCCATTGGACTTCTTCTTCTGGGGGTATTTGAAACCCATGTTTATTCACCCCCACACTCTAGGATGTCGCAACACTTCGACAGCGGATCCTAGATGGCTACATCATCCGTCATACACCTGGTATTTTCTGAAGAGTTAGCCAATCCATGCGGCGACATGCACAAGCTTCCTTGGAGTCTAACTGAAGACATTTTGAGCATATTCTGTAGCACGTGTATTATCTTGTTATACCTTAGAAATAAATCACATATTTCGAAAGTCCTATCCGCTCTAACCGTTAATTTCGTCTACTGCAGGGCACCTTCAAACCGTTAAGGCACTGGAAAAAAGCGTTTTCGACCCCATGGTCATATGACATTTTCTGTTTGTTTTTTTCCCTAGAATATATTCCTAGAACAGATCATTCAGAAAGACCCTTTATACAGGCAATTCCACGCCACAGTTCCTTATCATTTTTTTCATTAATATTAGTGCTTTCAGAATAATATTTGAAGTAATCGAACAAACCTTGAAAATTCTTGTTTAAAGGCGGATGGACTTTATCTATTATGGTTTTTCAGTAATAAAATGCATCTTGAACTCTTTACCTATTTTTCCTGCTTAGTTTTTTCCCTCACTATAGAGCTGATAAGTGGTGACGTCACTTCCTGGCCGGTTGCCTAGCGATTCCAAACTTAGGTTTAATCTCTCTATGCTTTTCTATGGCCTTACACCACATTGTTAAACCTAATGTTTGGAATCGCTAGGCAACTGGCCAGGAAGTGACATCATATTTATCAGCTCTATTAAGGGCTTAAGAGTTTGTTTTTTTTTAATGTTCAAAACTTGCAATACAAATTAATTATAAAATGCAATGCTTTTATGTAATAAAATTAAAAGCATATTAAAGTAAAATTTTTATTGTATTAAACTAATATTAGTAGTTTTATTTCAAGTTGCATTTCTCGAAATATTTTTATTACCGGTAATACTAGTAATACCGGTAATGGAGATTTACATTTTCGGTATTACCGGTAATAAGAAATCCGGTAAAAATGACAACCCTAGAAGTGACCCCTCTAGATGCAAAAAAAGAAAATGGAGGCTTCCATGGAAACTCCATGTGCAAATAAATTTATTAGTTTTGATTAATAATAAATTGTATTTTTGACGCGTAATCGAATCCATTTTGGCGGAAATGAATACAGTTTCCTGTGTGACTGCAGCGCTATCACGGACACAATTTGAGTTAAAATGCTTGTCGGTTGAAAGTCGTGCGCGCGGAAGTTGGAAATGTGTGTTCTGCCGAGGCTTCCGAGATTATACAGGCTGACCCATATCATGAAAAAAGTGGTGACAATAAAGATGGCGAAAAGAGGCAACATTACTGGGGTAACGATTGTCATCTGTTGTCATAAAACCGAAATAGAGGCCATCTTCTAATCAAATCAGAAACATATTAACTTGAATTCTAAAAATTATCTTATATCAACGAAATAAACATGTTTAATTCTCGTTCAAGCAAGATTGTAATGGGTTTAATCAAGGCTTCGTGCTAATGTTACATGTAAAAATCCGGGAGAGAATGCCTATTTCGGTTTTATGACCCCAGATGGCAATGGTTACCCGGGTAATTTTGCCTTTTTATTGTCGCCATATTTGTCGCTAGTTTAACAATGATTTTTTCATGATATGGGTTAGCCTGTATAATCTCGGAAGCCTCGGTTCTGCTTAGTCGCATGCACTCTGGTGTCGCTTCAAGTCGGATGAAAACTGTGCGCGTCAAAGGCGGGTATGTGTGTTGGCACCTTTGCTCATTCCATTAAAGAAATGCAATATTATATTTGAAAATTATGTCGGCAAGGGGATTAAGAAAGATGAAAATATTATTTCTATTATTAGTAATCTTGCTTATACTTCATTGCCAAATAATGAAAAAATTCCTATTGAAGTTGTTAAAAATATATTCGATTTAGAACCTATATTAGAATTAGAGAGTTACAAAAAAAAGTTGGTGGGATGTGAATAGAAAGAAAAAGGAAAAGAAAATAAATAAGTTACTAATTGAAATATTTAAAGAGGAATTTCATTATTCATTTTTTCTTTTTTTTTATGTATGATTGCTAGTAGAACATATTTAATTTTTTATTTAAATCTTGTACATTTTATACATATTAAGCATAAATTTGAAATTTGAAACCGGTTTATTTTCCTTTCTCTAATAAATAATTAGGTCTTAACAAAACTGACCGTGCTAACACTCACGTACGTAATTGTCTACTATCTAACGGTGCGTAGCCGACGAAAAAGACAGGCCACGGCGCGGAAAAGTCACCTGATCATCCTAGGCTGAATAACAATGTAATCATCATTGTTTCCATTTTGGATTTTAGAATCAGTATTTTTTCGTTTGTTGAAAACAATGAAGGTTGGATTGTTGATCAGCCTACCATGATCAGGTTACTTTTCCGCGCCGGGGCCTGTCTTTTTCGTAGGCTACGCTAACGGTGGCAATGACGTCAGACTACGTGACTGGGACCTACGCATGGCGAGACCTTGTTACGCAGACCTTGCGATAGAGTTTTGCATTGAAACTGAAAATGAATGTAGAATTTCTATCTGCCGATAGGGCGGCGCTACAGGCGCAGTTGGGCCGATTGTACATGCCGCGCCACTTTTCAATAGAGTTCCCGCCCTACCTAGAGCTAGAAACTTTAGCTTCATTTTAACAATGGAGCTCGATGACCATGAATACCTATAGACCGTGGTTCAAACGTAGTCGACAAACAAGATTAAACAGAGTATAAAAAATCGACTTTAATGAAAATTTTACTATCGCCTAGCTATATCAGTCCATATCTTGAAAACTACTGAACCGATTTTGATGAAACTTGGATTTATCCGTAAGTTGAAAGATACTTAATCCAATAGAAAAGAATTATTGCAATTCGATTTCTATTTTCTGAGAAAAACGTGGGTAAACATGCATACATACATACATACATACATACATACATACATACACACACTTATGAATTTGGCATACTTGTTTAGAAGCCCACATAGACTAACATATATGAATATTGTGCAATTCCAACAATATTTCAAACATTTGCATCGAATTAATAACCTCCTTTTTTGAAGTCGGTTAAAAAGACAGGCCTGAGCACTCAAAAGTCACCTGACTATAGTAGTCTGAGCAACAATCCAACTTCATTGTCTCCATCTCCGATTATAACAATTAGTATTTTTTCGCTTGTTGGAAACAATGAAAGTTGGATTGTTTCTCAGACAACCGTGATCAGGTGACTTTTGAGTGCCCAGGTCTCTCTTTCTCGTAGGCTACGGGTTCAAACGAAGCTAACGAGAAAGACAGGCTCCGGCACTGAAAAGTCACCTGACCAAGATAGGTCTATTAACAATGTAACTTTCATTGTGTCCATCTTGTATTTTAACAATCAGTGATTTTTCCTTTGTTGGAAACAATGAAGGGTGGATTGTTCATAGACCTATCTTGGTCAGGTGACTTTTCAGTGCCAGAACCTGTATTTCTCGTTAGCCTCGGGGTTCAAACTAATGATGTCAACAACAATAAAGAATAATGAAGTCTTTATTGTTGCTGATATCATTGCATTATAGATATTTAGTTTAATAACTTTCTGTTGAAATTCTACTGCCAAAGAAAGTCCCTATAATTCCATGAGATCTAAAAAATTATTTTCAGCTTTTTTAATGTTCAAAATTATTTTCTTATACTTTATTGAATGGCTACCAGACATAGGTGCACGATGATAAGTGTGGACTTTTCCAGGCAATTCTTTAGACATGTGCCTGTGTTATCGCGCTCATGGAAGGCTCGATCCAGTCTTTATTGTTGCTGACATCATTGACAAAGGCAAACGAATGGTCATAATGACAGAATTGGTGCAAGATTTTTTTAAAACATTTTGATGAAGAACTTGTATTGAATGCCACATAAAATATCAAAAAACAGAAACATTAAATTTTAAATTTGGAATTTACTGCTCATAGAAAATAAAATTTCAACACAAGATAGAGAAATATGTTCTTAAATTTAATGAAAACTTAACCGAGCTTAGAAATGACTATTACTTGTTTTGTATTTGACCATAATGTATTTGCTATAATTATAAAATTTTATTAAAGCTCTTTTTTCAGTTTGAAATAATCTCTTTGCAGCTTAAATTATCAGGCGAATTTTAACGTATAGCGAATCAGATATTATTAAAAACAGGTTTTTATATAAGGTGTGCCCAAATTACGGTTATATCTATCGAATATTTTAAGTACAGAATGTGTAATCTGACGCCTACGTATAAGTGCCTTTGATAATAATGCACTGATTTCAGAGCGTAAGAAGCAAATGATGGCTTCAGTGTTGAAACTCCTGGGTTGCAATATATTTTTCTGCACTTCCTTGTCGCAAGTGAACCGATGACTTGTCAGTGATTTTGTTAAGAGGAGTAACTTGGAGAGATGTCAGGGCTGTACGGAGTGTATTTGAAGACTTTCCATCTATATATGTTTCCAACAGGTGGGAGGTCTTCTTGGCCACAAGTGGCTTAGTGTTGTCTTGGAGCAGCACTATGCATTTCGAGAGCTTCTCTCTGCGCTTGTTTTCGAAGGCCCGTTTAGGCTTCAGCAACGTGCTGCAGTATTGTTCAGCGTTAACTGTTTCACCCCTTTCTAGCCAGTCGAGTAGTACGGTCCTTCTTCGTCGAAAAAACCCCCAAAATACTCAGCATAACTTTTCCGGCCTTCATGGCAGAGTGAGCCGTTTTGGGACGTGAGGAGCCGGGATGACGCTGCATCTGCGCGAGGAAATGGTAGACTTTAATGTTTTTAAGCAACGCAACAATGCAATGGAATGCGACGGATATGAAAAGTATAAAATACCGTAAATGGATCACAACGTTCAAATAATTTATTTATAAACACTGAATTTTCCGTTCATGTGGGAAAATCAAGAAAGAAGCGCATGACGGTAATGCTCGTTAACAAACTAACGTTCTTCCAATATATATATATATATATATATATATATATATATATATATCGTTAATCAATTTCACTTAAGAAGAATCCAACTAGCTTACGCAATAGATAAAGAATTTCATTTAAGCTTAATGTTAATATAACAAAAGTCATACTTTGATATCGCTTACGTATATAGGGTGCCATTTCAATTCCCGTAGCTACATGCTTCATTCTGGTCTTGTTTATGATTATCTTTTAATTAGCAAAAGCGATAAATCGTAAAAGAGTCCTGACCCATAATGGCATGCTTAAGAGTTCATTTAAGATGGGGAACATTCAATATGCATTCTTAGTGCTCCAGAATGCAACCCATGTCGGAGTCCTTGTAGGCACGCGATCCTCACGGAAATGTCCCTGTGAATAGGAGAATAGGTTTCCGGATACTGGTACGGAGCTGAATTCACTTCACTCGTAAGGAAATTAACAACACTCTGCAGATGTGCCACGGATGCAGAGTCCAGCGTGCGTGGCATGTAATTCTCCGACGAGATAAAACTGTTCCTTTTACTGTGGCATAGGTCAGCGTTGCCGTTGTGAAATTCACCTATAGAATAGCTCGAATACCATAGTTATTCGTCGCTAAATTGCTGTGCACAATTGTAGAATTGGGACAGCAGCAATCGTTCAACTGTTTCTGGTGAAAAGCATCAGCCTGCTGGCAGTACACATGAACTATAATGGTTTGGCAGGTTTAAGAAATTCCTGAGTGGTCAATCTTGCCATTGACCACCAACTATTAGCATAAATTTCTTGGGATGGAGGTCACGTTTGTCCTTTTTCTGGAGAGCATCTATCCGTTGTCCTTAACGTTCCACTTCTCGTCACACAACACAATTCGGTATAGCAAAAGATTAGTTTTATTGTACAAAATGAGTGAGGAACAAATGGACAAACGTTGTGCTTTGTTGTCTTCACTCAACTAATAAAGTACTTATTTTACAATTTGCTTTAAATGTTCACAAACTGTTGTTTGATGAAATCTAAGCATGGGTGCAATTCTCGTTACGTTAGCCAAACATTTTACTCCAGTAAAAATTTTAAATTGGCGTCCAGAGATGGATTTAAAATACATTATCGATTGGCGTCCAGAGATGGATTCTTATTTAAGGTTTGGGAATGAGTTCTTGCGTTATGCTTTGTTCACCTTAAGCGTATTTGAACCCATAACAAAAGCATACCCGAATCTGGTCCTTTGTCATGGCAACTTAGATCAACAACAGCACAAAAATTAATCGACAGAATTGGGCTAATTGTGCTCAAACCTAATGCATGCTTGCAACTTCACATATTCAAATTTCTAATAATGAATTTAAACTGCATGTCCTAAACCGACATTACTTTCCCACCAATCTGATAACAGTTAAAAATAAGATTAAACACAATTATGATACATTTTTATAATTTCTTCATTTTTTAACTGTGTAGAATTTCAATGAAATATTTTTAAGGAAATTGCTATTGATTATAGTAAATTTAATTAAATGCTATTGAATTTGAACTTATATATTGTGCTTTTTATTGGATTTTAATGTAGACAGAAATTAGTCATAATTAAACGATTTATAATTTCATGAGTGGGAACAATAGTCTTAATTCAAATATTTTGCAAGAGCTTTTATCTAAACTAATATTTAAGTAAGTTCCAAAATTTTAAATCTCCCAGAGAAGTAAACAAACATCATTCTGTAAAAAACAATTTAAGTGAGTTATTTTCATTTCAATACTATAAAAATGTAATTACTTATTGTCATGTTTCAAGAATTTTAATCTCATTTTTGTAAATAATAATAATTATTAACTGGAGATACTCTGAATAATAATAATAATAATTGAAAAATCATTACTCATTTTTGTAATAATTCTAGACTTTTCTGATTTTTTCTGATTTATTTTAACTTTAATAATAGTTATAATTTCATAACGTCCATTTTAAATACAATTGGTTTATTACACTGTTGTTTAGATATATAATCGATTACACTATACAATACAACGTGTGTAAAATAATGAACTTTAATAATATTTAGGAATAATGACAGACATCTTCAGTTTTATTTTATTTTTTTCCGTATTTACAAATAATAGTTTAATAGCTTACACATAAGTTTACAAAAAATTAAATGAATCCCTCCGGGGCCTGTATCGTCTGAGACTGACGAGTTTGGTTCCTGGAAGGACTACACGACAGATAGAAACATAACAGGACTGAATGAAACAAAAATTACAATAATTGGAATAAAATTAAACGATTACAGGACTTCCTATATATACAGGGTGATTCAAAATTCAATGTATAAACTTTCAGGGAAGGTAGTAGGCATGATTCTAAAAAAAAAGGTTCATATGAACATGGGTCCTCTTTTGAACGTTAACTGAGATTTGAACAGAATAAAAAACGCCGCCACCAAGATCAACAAGTCAGGCAACCGAAATGCCCAGGACCGATAGGATTTTAAGGCATTCGAAAATGAAAAGGTGAGCATTTGATTTCTAAAGAAGCCTTTCGTTGTTAGGAATTAGATGATGTTGCAAAGGAAGCCTCCGGTTGCTAAGCAAGGCGTACTTCTAAGGGACATGTATAGTTCAAACTGAATAAAATACCTGAAAAGTTAAATGGAGAAAGTAGCAATTCTTTATAGATTAGAACATATAAGAATCTTTTAATTTGTAAGCATTCCTATTTAATGAAAAAAGCGTTAATTTTTAAAGCGTTCTCTGTAATGGTCAATTTTTCCTCATAAACTATTGCCAACGCTTTCTACATAAGCATTGGAGGAATGACTAACTACTAGCTATTGTTAAAATATGCCTAACACAAGTTAACTGTTGATAATATAAGGCGTAAATAATTATATGCCATATCTTAGCATTGAAAGTTTCCAATAGTTTCATAACGGTATCATTAAACCACGAATCATGGGACCAGTTTCGATTATCATTAATTTTAGGTTATATTCATTAATGAACGTCATTCCAAGTTGTTTGATATATTACATGCATATCTTAGCATAGAAAGTATCATATGAACCATAATGGTTCCACTAAACCACGTACCTTTGAACCAATTTCGTCTAACATTAATTTTACGATATATTCATTTATGACACATCACTCCAAGTTGTTTGATATATTACATGCCATATTCTAGCACTGAAAGCTCCAGTGGACCCTAATGGTGCCACCAAATCATCTGCCTTAGATCCAATTTCAACTATCATTACTTTTACGTTATATTCATTCATGTCACATCATTCCAAGTTGTTTGATATATTACATGCCATGTTTTAACATTGAAAGTTCCAATGAACCATAATGGCTCTATTACACCACATATCATTGAACAAATTTCGATTATCATTAATTTTACGAAATATCCATTAATTACAAATCATTCCCAGTTGTTTGATATATGTATTACATGATATATCTTAGCACGGAAAGTTCTAATGAACCATAATAGTTCCTCTAAACCAGCTGCCTTTGAACCACTTTCGACTATCATTAATTTTACGCTATATTAATGCATGACACATCATTCCAGGTTGTTTTGACATATTACATGCCATATTTTAGCATTGAAAGTATCAAATGGACCATAATGGTTCCACTAAACCACATACCATTGAACCAATTTCGACTATCATTAATTTTAGGATATATTCATTCATTACACATCATTCCAAGTTGTTTAATATATTACATGCCATATCTTAGCATTGAAAGTTCCAATGGACCATAATGGGTCCGCTAAACCAGCTCCCTTGAAACTAATTTCGACTGTCATTAATTTTACGTTGTATTCATTTATGACACGTATTTCCAAGTTGTTTGATATATTACATACCAAATCTGAGCTTTGAAAGTTTCCCCTGAACCATACTGGTTGCATGAAATCACATACCATTGAACTTATTTCGACTATCATTAATTTTACGCTAATATTCAATCATGACATGTTATTCCAAGCTGTTTGATATAATACATGCCATATCTTAGCATTGAAAGTTTCCAGTGGACCATAATGGTACCACTAAACCACATACCCTTGAACCAGATTTGACTGATTTTGACCATCAAGGAAGACCATCAGGTGTCTTCACTTAATTCACAAGCCTTTTCTCTGCTTTAGCTATGAAATGCCAAAGGGAGAACAGCATTTGGCAGTGCACTGGCCATTTATGCATGGAACTGTACAGTGAAAAACGTGGTCCCCTATATTATTTGTGACCTTTTGTACCGGAAGTAATTCATTGATTTTTTCCACCTACGAACTCAGTCTTCCGATTTCCCTAAGTTGTCGAATGGCGAAAACGGAAGTCGAAAATTCGGAAGCGTTCGAAAGCTAGAGCACCAACAGACAGACAGACAGACGGACAGACGGATGGAACCACATTGTGAAAACGTAAGTACCACATTGTCAAACGTAAGTACCGCATTGGAACCACATTGTGAAAAAAAGTACCTATCGGTCTTAAGAAATTAATAAATGAGGTTCTATACCATCTAGGATGATGAAATTTGGGGGGCTAATAGGGTACATAAAACTGTGCATACTTTTAAAGTTTGATCGAATTTTAACGTGCAGTTTCCGAGTTACGCACTCAACATGGTAACACGTGCTGGTTAGTAGTCGCATGTGAGCACTGTTACGATTTTGAATGCGTAACTCGGAAACTACTTGTTGGAATACAATCACATTGTTCCTCTAAAATTCATTATTCTAGGCGTTACAAAACTTGAGTAGTTGACTTGTTGATTTTGGTGGCGGTATTTTTATTTCTGTTCATATGTCAGTTAGCACTCAAAATCGGACCCATAGTCATATGAACTTTTTTGCTTAAAATCACCCATACTACCTCCCCTAAAATTTTGTACAATAGATTCTGAATTACCGTATGTACAGGGCGTGTCAAAAGTCTGTTACACTCTTCCTATCTTGGATACCAATGTAATTATGCAAATTCCAATACAGGGAATGAATAGGAACTTGAGGGTTCCCTATCTGATGGAGCGGTACCCGGTCATTTGGCCGACGGACATTTGACCGACGGACACTTGGCCGACGGATATTTGACCGAACGGACATTTGGCCGAACGGACATTCGACCGAACGGACATTTGGCCGAACGGACATTCGACCGAACGGACATTACACCGAACGGACATTTCACCGACGGACATATGACCGAACGGAAATTTAACCGACGGAGACATTCCTGCATTTCATCGACATTTGGACAATCGGCTTAAAGAGATGTTTTCGGCAATATAATTCATTTAATGGGAAAAAATGTTTTCAGGAGGTTATTCCGTATTAGACAAATCTGTTTAATTCTTTCTACTAAGCAAGCATATTGTATGGACCTATAAAATTATTCTTTTTTGTATGTGTTTTTAAATAAATGTTTGTCGATGAAATGATATGGACACTCTACCCGAATATATGACACTTATAGTGCATGGTGTAATCATGTAATTTAAAACATTAATGGGATTTCACTGACGAAAACGTGGACCGTATAGAAAGCCATCTCTTTACCAACCTAATGAAAATCATGATGGGCGATTAGGGATGTCCATATCATTGAAAACTCTGAAAAAGAATTCTACAGTGAAAAATGTCAGAAATACTCAACCCATTACCAGTTGATTTTCATATTTGATACTATCCGATTAAGAATTTTTATGTCCCCTCATAAAGCAGAACAGAATTTTTTGATGTGTATGAATAAATTTTTAATACACGTCGTGGTATCAAATATCGCCCATCACTAATGAGTATCTCATTCTATAGAAGTAAAATATTCATTTAAAAAGACATACAAGAAAAGACTTGATATTATTAAATAATACAAGACCCTGAGTTGCATTTTGTCCGGTTCCCATTTTAACCTACCTAACGATATGAAAACAAACATTTATTTAAAAAGACATACAAAAAAGAATAATTTTATAGGTCCATACAATATGCTTGCTTAGTAGAAAGAATTAAACAGATTTGTCTCATAAGATTTGTTATACGAAATAACCTCCTGAAAACATTTTTCCCCATTAAATGAATTATATTGCCGAAAACATCTCTTTACGCCGAATGTCCAAATGTCGATGAAATGCAGGCATGTCTCCGTCGGTTAAATTTCCGTTCGGTCATATGTCCGTCGGTTAAATGTCCGTCGGTGAAATGTCCGTTCGGTGTAATGTCCGTTCGGTCGAATGTCCGTTCGGTCGAATGTCCGTTCGGCCAAATGTCCATTCGGTCAAATGTCCGTCGGCCAAGTGTCCGTCGGTCAAATGTCCGTCGGCCAAATGACCGGGTACCGATGGAGCACCTTTCATCATCTCAAATATACAAATTAGGACACATACAAATTCTATCTCGAAAACCATAAGAGATCTACAAAAAATTCCAATTGCATATTTCTTCAACAGCAAATTCCAAACAAAACAAAAAAAAAAAGTTCACCTATATTCGTTGGGCGGCTCACCCACAAATTGCAATCTCTGCAACAGAACAATTGGCTCTTCTACTGTTTGTTACAGTAAATCTTTCCATCAATCCAGATAGTGTTCAATGTGGTGTCCACTTGAACCATAAGATATTTCCGTACGACATTTCACAATGCCTGATTGTTGCATGATAATTTTGCCTCGGCTCACCAACCAGAGGACCATGTTGTTCATTTTCTGGTTATTGTTGCATTGGTCTGATTTTTTGTCAGCTTAAACATGCCTTTTTATACCAATTGCACAGGAAAATGGTGACTTCATGGTAACTTGTGGAACTTTTCAGAACAGGATAAGGATGGTGCATGAAATAAGTTGCACGCTTGGCAAATGGCATTTAGAAGAAAAATAACACTCCGTGGTTACTTCCGATACTTGAACCTAGGATCTCTGGACTCTGTTGCTCTTGTTTCCTGCTATGGCCACTCATCCCTTGTCTCAATCTTGACAGGAATCAAGGGTTTAATATTGCAGAGCTTGCAATGAGGATTGTGGGTGATCTGCTCATCGGATTTTGGTGAACTTTTGTTTTGTTTGGAATTTGCTGTTGAACAAGTGTGTATCTCTTCCGTTTTTCGAGATAGAATTTGGATGTGGCCTAATTGCATATTGGGATGATGAAAGAGGCTCCATCAGATAGAGCACCCTCAAGTTCCTATTCATTTCCTGTATTGGAATTTGCATAACTACATTGGCATCCAAGATAGGAAGGGGGTAACAGACTTTTGACTCACCCTGTATGTATATACAGGGTGTTTCAAAATTATGTACAATAAATTTAGTGACGTATTCTTCAGGTCAAAAGAAGACGAAAATGTTCTATAGCACTTTGTCTGGAAACGATTTGTTTGCGAGTAATCCAATATCATACAGTAGGGAAGCACGGTAAGTAGCGGACGATATTTTAGCAGTTCCAGCGTTTCGAGCCAACACTAGGTTGAGTGGTTTGTTCCATTTAAACCTACTTTAGAGTTATTCCATTAGTTGTGTACGGTTGTTTCCATTACTAAAATAGTTCCTCTACTACGTAGTTTCACTACTGTACATCCACTAGGAATATCAATTTCAGAACGTTTGCGTGCTTTGACATACGCATTACGATTTACTTTAAAAAAAGTCATGTACACGTATTCCAGTGCAGAATACACTGACATGCACCTAATGTATGGTCTTGCGGACGGAAATGCTGTGGAAGCAAGAAGACTCTACCAAGAACGCTTTCCGAATAGACGTTTGCCAAATAACCGAACATTTGTATCTGTCGACAGACATTTGAGGGAGCGTGGTCAATTATCACATCCTCCGGATGAGGAGGATGTGATAATTGACATCATACATGATGAACCACAGACAAGCACCCGTCGTATTTCTTCCATGGTACACATTCCACACTCATCTGTTTGGCGCATTCTTTACCGTCAGCTTTTGCATCCATACCACCTGCAACTGGTTCAGGCACTGAACCCAACGGACTATCCACACCGACAACGATTTTGCCAATGGATACAGCGTCGTCAAGCTGCAGACCCTAGTTGTCTCAGCCAGATATTTTTCACGGACGAAGCAACCTTCACCCGGACAGGAATCGTAAATTCTCACAACCAGCACCATTGGGCAGATGCTAACCCGCATGTTACCAGAGCTCGAGCGCATCAAGAGCGTTTCTCCGTGAACATTTGGTGTGGAATTGTCGGAAATAACTTAATTGGCCCTTATGTGTTGCCGCCACGATTGACTGGGTGAACGTATCTTTTGTTTCTGAGAATGCATTGCCAGAATTACTGGAAGATGTTCCTCTTTTGATAAGATCGAACATGTGGTTCATGCATGATGGCGCTCCAGCACATTTCAGCCATGTTGTGCGAGCACACCTTAATGCTGCATACACGAATCGGTGGATAGGTCGAGGTGGACCCGACCTTAATCCCTTGGACTTTTTTGGGGGGTCAGAAGTTCCTAACATTATGAATCTGCGACAACGAATTGAAAATGCATGCCAAACTGTTCGTAATGTAGGCGACGAACTATTCCATGACATCCGACGGTCGCTCATGCAACGAGCCGAAGCGTGCGTGCGAGCTGGTGACAGGCACTTTGAACAATTCCTGTAATTTGGAGCCACGGGTTTAGTTGGCTGTATCGCATAAATAAATCATTTCCAGACAAAGTGCTATAGAACATTTTCGTCTTATTTTGACCTGAAGAATATGTTTCACGACTTTTTCTTAGTTGATTTTTAAAAGCGCAGAGTAATGTGAAAGAGAAGGGAGGAGGCGGTAAGTGAATGTAAAAGTACGTTTAATCAATTATAATCAAAATAATCGGTTACAAATTGAAGTAGAAATTAAATTCAATGATGCCGGACTAATTCAATGATGCTGGCTTCTTGGATAGAAGGACTTCAAAATTTGAGCATACGTCCTTCGTCCATATCCGCCGCATCTGGACCCTGATGAATGACTTGTTGCATAGGGTAAGTAGACAGGGGTCGATCCAAATTCCGTCGTCTCCCTGGTTTTCTCCTTGGAATTCTTGACGTTAGCCCGTGTGGCGTCTGGCCGAATGTCCGGTTCAATCTCGCCTAAAGATAATTGAAGTTGTACAACCAAGATTAATGAGAGGTAAAATTCCACCTTAAAATCTAAACATTAATCTATTCCGATGATAGCTGGAAGGTTAAAGTTGTTCAACACAATTGAATTGAGCAATAGATGAGAGGCAAAGCAATAGATGGGAGGCAATCGTTAAAATAACAATTAAACGATTTCAAGGTAATAGTTTCTACGAGTAAAAGTCAATAATCCAACTTAATACCTTCCCACGGAGGCAGCTTAGCAAAGCGCAGCTCGCAGCGCGAGATCTCTACGCGGAGCGCACCTGCGGAGCCTGCGATTTCCGATCGGGCTCTGGTCGGGTCTCCGAAGGTTTCAGGATTCCTCCTTGTGCGGCGTGAGCTCTTCGCTGGACGACCGTAGGCGATGCTGATATCCCTGGACGTGGATTCCGTACTTCGTCTTGTACCGCACGTTTCCTCCTTCGGGATATTCGTTCCGCTAAGGTTCTCGTGTTTACGAGCCTTCGAGTCTGCTGCCTTCTCGATTCCAATGCGGCGAGAGTTATCGTCTTCCTCGGTAAAAGAATAATAGCAATTAGGGAAATCGAACTTAGAATTTATACGACCTGTCTCGTAGTTCGGTTTCCTCCAGAAGACCGGGGTGTTCGTAGTAATTGAGGCGGCTGCTTGGCTTGGGCTCCGTGAACGATTTGGGCTCCTGCTTCGACGTGGCTGACTTTTCCTAAGTCTCCGTGCAGTTCTCCGCCCCTTCCTTCCAAACGGCTGAGTTGAGGTTCGCCCACCTTCTTTAGCTCCAGAAGCTCGACGTTGCTCGCCTTTCCTTCTCCAGCTGATTTCCTTGGGCTCCTCCGGTCGCTCTGCCTCAGGTCGCTCTTGTCCCTCTGCCTCGGGTCCGTCGCTAAGTAGCTCAGCCAGTCGCTCGCTGTTGGAGCTGAGGCTGATGGAGTTGCCTCAGCGGACGCCTAAACGTGAGATCTTAGAATCTAGGCGCCCAGGCGCACATGCGGAAAGTGGCAGGCAGCCCATACGGGGCTGCGTGGCTTATACAAACGTCTCAAAAACGAGGCCCGCTCACATCTGACGAGGTATCAGAAGGCCATCGGGAAGGTGAAAAGGAAAGTCTGGTCTCCTCCGATGACCTCGCATAAGCACTTCGATGATGTATAGCGCTTTTTAAACGTAACCGGACCTATCCGTGACCATTCAAGGAGTAGAAAAGAACGAAGTTGAATGGCCACTTTCCTCCATACGATCGATGTTGATAGAGGATGGCCCTGCGATCGACTCCAACGAGCTAACCAGAGTTCTTTATTTATGAAGGCGATCGCAACGGCAAGGTCCGATTTTAATACCTCGCCAGTGGAATCGTTAAAAAGGAAGCGCACAGACTGATATGAGAGATGCATCAGCCCATAATGCTGCCTCAAACGATTCCAGATCGACATAGCGAACGGGCACTCATAAAAAATATGGCAAATGGTCTCGGCTACGCCGCACATGGAGCATCCAGCAGACCTGACCACCTTCCACTGAAACAGACGATGAAGGGAATAAAACCCATGATGCAGCAGCCGCCATTGATAGTTAAATAAAGATTTTTCAAAAGCAAGAGATTTTAAAAGCTTCATGACTGCTGCCCATGGGCGGTCGCGAAGGAGTCGAACGATGTCCGTCGATTCACCAGGGTCAGTCTGCTGGTAGAACCATGCAAGCTGGAGCATTCCCCATTGCTGAGGATCAATACGACGTAGCACTGGTAATACAAGTTCAAAGTCCATGTTGATAGTTTTATATAAGTCCGGTTGTTGTTGATATGTTATAACTGGCAACAAGGGAGGTAACGGAAGCCTATTCACCTTGAAGAAAAACCTTAGATGTAGGAAAAAGAAGTTCACCCATAAAGGGGGAGGGCTAAGGAATACCCGAATCAAGGCAGCCCGCCTGGCCGCGATGAGATATCGTTTAGTATCGGGTAAACGCAGTCCCCCTCTCTCTAAGGGAATAAAGAGGAACGCTGCTCTCAATGGATGACGATGCTGAGCAGTCGTCCCCCAAACACAGTTCACAATTGCCCTCCGGAGACTCATGAGAAGATCATACGAAGGCAAGGTGAATAGACATTTAGATGTTAAAACTGGAAGCACATGAGTCTTAATGAATCTCACCTTGACAAACATCGATGTTGGAAAACGAAGACTTTTATCAAGGCGAGAGATGCACTTCTCAACCACTTGTTGCCAGTGCATGGAGTCCATGGTCGGTTGAAAAGAAAAGACATAACCCAACACTGTAATTTGGTCGCACCATGTTATTGGGAAGGTTTTGAGATAGTCCACAGTCCACTTCCCAATAGCAATACCTTTAGACTTGACGAGGTTGATGGAACTCCCCGTCGAAGTACTAAAGCAGTCGAAGGTTACTTTAAAGATGCCCAAGGAGTACGAGTCGGACGCAAATAGCACTACGTCATCTGCATACGCCAAAGTCTTGATGTTTATTGACGCGGCTGGCAGATCGTATCCTCGAACATCTTGGTGGCGATTCAAGTATTGCAATAATGGTTCCAAATAGAAGATGTATAGCAGGGGGGAAAGAGGCCACCCCTGCCTGACACCTTTCACAAATTAAAGGTGGCAGATATGGAACCATTAATCGCCACACATGATGCGGCCGAAACATACAGTGCGGAAATAATCGTGGCAAAAGTCCGAAGACGAAGGTGTCGAAATACATCAAAGAGAAACACATGGTTTACTTTGTCGAACGCCTTTTCTTGGTCAAGGCTTAAAACAGCAAGTGTTTGCTTACGAGCACACGCTTCTTCCATCACACACCGAATCATAATAAGATTATCGGACATCCTGCGCGATGGAATGGAGCAGGATTGTCCGGGGTTGATAAAATCTTCGGCTAGAAATTTCAGTCTTTGTTGGAATACACCAGTGAAGACCTTGTAGTCGGTGTTTAAAAGGGTAATTGGCCTCCACTGGGTAACCAACTCTGGATTCGGCACTTTGGGGAGTAGGATGATTTTCCCCATAGTGAAGTCCGGTGTGATGGAAGACGGGTCTTCGATGATCGCATTAAACACTTGCACCAGAAAAGGCCCAAGAAGATTCCATGTCGCATTGTAGAACGAGTATGGTATGCCATCCATACCCGGGCTGGACTGATGACGGCCGTCCGCTGACAGGAACTTCTTGACTTCGTCTTCGGTGAAGGGACGAGAGATAGACAGGTCAGCATCCTCAGAAAAAGGTCTTAGCGCCTCGATCCACTGCTTCGTTTCGACTGACGGAATGATTGGGTTGTCGAAAAAGGATGAAAAATGGGCGTGGAAGGCTGACAAGATGTCGTGGTCAGAATTCACTTCCCCATTTTCCACCACCAATCGATGACATCGTTTTTTGTTGGCACGTCGTCTCTCCTCGGCGAAAGCGGCAGATGATAAATTCCTGACGTCAGTCGCCCAGGAAAGTTTGGCTCTGAGCGCTGCGCCAGCCGCCTTCCGGATCATTAGAGCGTTGATCTCACTCTTCACCTGACGAATCTCCATCTCGAACTCCTCCTTTGGGGTGGATACTTGGAGGAGCCGGAGGATCTCTTGTAGCATGAGGAGATGACGACGTCGACGACGAGCAGCGTCTAACCCAATCTTCCGAAAGAACCGCTTGATCTTGGATTTTAGTTCTAACCACGAAGCAAGCGTGGGAGGCACATTATGAAGGTGTTTTTCAACGAACTGAGCGAACATTCCCTTGTATTCCTCTTCGTCGAGCAGAGAAACATTCAGAAACCAATTGCGATGGACTGCAGAGCCTGTAGATGATGCTGGAAATGGAGGATTCCATGACCACATGATGGCACTGTGGTCGGAGAATGAGCATGGAATTACCTCCATTTTACCTGGCGAACCAGCAAAAGCATTGTCGACGAGAAAAAGGTCTAATCTTGAAGCAGTGGGCCCTTGATGGAAAGTAGCCCCAATGTGATTACTCTGTGGATTGCGTGTCCATAGGTCAAACAATGCATTTTGCTGGCACAAACGATACACATGACCAGACGAGAAGATGTTGTCATCTGGATGGCAGTTCAGATCTCCAGCAATCACCACAGGCAACGATGAACATAAATAGTTATTTAAATCTGTAAAAAACGTCGGTTTCTCTGCTGTTCTACACGAAGCATATACATTAAGCAATCGGAAATTGACATCAGATGTTGAAATGTCCAAAGAAATTACCCTGCACTCGCAGTCATACACACAATTCGACACCAGAATGGAGGGGTTGAGGACGATAGAGGCAACCTCTTTCCTATCTGGCGACGAAGAGTTGATGAAAAATTGTCCGTTGGTATATTGACTGCGAAGGCCCGGAAGGTCGTAACACTGCTGTGAAGTGGCGAGTTTTACTTCTTGAAGTAACAAGATGTCCGGCCTGTACAGGGCAATGAACGATGACAACACCGATTGCTTAAAAGAGGAACCAAGAAAACGCACGTTCAGGGAGATGACCTTCATTGAGGATTTTTAATGGCGCACCTGCTGACCTGTATCCGGTTGAGACTTGGGCTTCCCAGATGATACGGGAGGCTCCGTCGATCTTCTCATCGGAGATCGCAGACGACCTGATGAAGAAGAAGAGCTGCGCTGGTGGCTCGCGCGGCTGTCTCTCTCGGAGGAAGAAGTTGCACGTCTCTCGTCCCTGCTGCCACGATCCCGTCCGGACTTTTTCTTGCGGGGACTCCTTGTCCTCACAAGAAGATCCTGCTGTTTCTGTGCTGATGGAAGCGAGGTCCCAGCAGAAGATGTCATCCTAGAAGGTGACGACGTATGCATAGTCTGCGCAGGCTGTGATGATGTTGACTGCGCTGGTGGAGGAAGGGGTGGAAATTCCTCCACTGAGAAGGCAGATTCTGCTCCTATTGAAGCATCTACGTCGTCAATACCAGAAGCTTCGTCTTCACCCATCGACACATCCAGCGATGATTGTGGAAGAGGTGTTATCTCTGGGAGCTTGGAAGGAGGTGATGATGACCTCTCCCTCCTGGACTCCGAAGATGCGGTTGGAGTCAAAGATGTTCGAGATGGTGGCGGCATCATCTTTTTTTGCTCCTGGGGAGAAGTCGGAAGAGCTGGTGAAACTTGGCTCTTCCGCGATGGTGATCCAGATGACGAAGTTCTGGTTGGCTCTGATGACTTGGCCGGTGATGACATCATAACTTGCTGCTGGGACGACATTCCTTTAGGCAAAGCTGGAACATCTGCTGGCGCTGCAAACACCCTCTCTGGGCACTGGTGGTACTTGCTGACGATGCGATTGCAGGCATCGCATTTCTTAAGGAGAGGGCAGTCTCTCCTGACGTGCGACGTTTTCTTGCAGTACCAGCAGCACTGCCTTTGACCCTTGTAAGACACGCGAACTTTGTTACCGTGCATTACAAGGTTTTCTGGAATGTCCCTCTGAAGGTTCATGTCCACTATGATATCACCTGTCATCTGCAGGGGAGAATCCGGATGCGTTGGGTAAGCAACTTTTTTAACTTGACCATAGTCGGACATGTATCTCTTCAGATAGTCTTCTTCCATCAGCGGCGAAGCGCCTCGGACAAGGATGGGCAGATATCTGGGCTCAGCGTAGGCAAGGCGGACGGTGGTTTGCCCTACCTTGACGTAATCTGCAGACACAATATGGTCTGCTATGTTTCGCTGTCGGTAGAGCATCCTCCACTCATTAGGAGAAAGTCTCTGCACGACAGAAACAGCAGGGTCGCCAGACGGCAGCACAGGCGGGATGCCCGTCTTAGCATAAACTTGTTTCATAAACATGCCGACGGCTATTGGTCCGTCGGCAATCATTAAGACCATGTTCTCCATGGCTTTAGAGTAGAAAAGTTCGGGGGCGGGTGAATCCTCCCCCGGGGTTACCGGGGGGAGGGTCACAAAAGTCACAAGGTTTATTCACGCGCGTGTTGAAGATGATTAGATGCGGCGTGAATAAACCTAAGTCCACTAAAAGAGTCACAAACACTCACTCACAACTGGTCGCTCTCTCTGTCGCTCTCGTTCCTCTCTCTCAGGTCGCTCTGCCAGTCGCCCTGTCTTGAGTTTTTAAAGGCCGAACTGCTTTGCATGTGTTGTATAAATTTGTTCTGTTGAATAAATTTGTTCTTGGCGAATGGGCGTCCTCCAGCATTCCTCATGCGTTGATGGGCACTTCGAAAAATTTTCGAAGGAGGAGTGAAGTGGCTGACGTCATTCTCCACCCAACACGATGCTGTCCCCGCTCGATGTTGCTTAACTTCAGCCTTGGGCGTCGTCTGCTTCTCTCTTTTGTCAGATGGCTTCCTCTTCTTCAAGTGTCGATGAGAAGACTTTGATAAGCGATCTGACAATATGTCACTAAATTTATTGTACATAATTTTGAAACACCCTGTATATTTCTTACTAACTCTTAATTTACTAATTCTAGTTTATATATATGAGTTAGTAAGAAATTTTTTAACATCAACTTTAAGCATGGCGATGTCCGGGGAGATATTAAATACATTTTTACGTAATGTCCAGAGCTTAACACTGGTGATGGAAACACTCCTGATGGAAACGGGTACAGTATGTGTTGTACGTTGTTTGATTTGCACAAATGGACAGGAAACACGTTATGAGTTGCTTATTCAATGTTTTATAGAGAAACAATGCCCAATTTAAATTATATAATTTATTAATTAAATAGGTGGAGTACGGATTCGTGTTTGCGCAACTTCAGCAAAATCTGGATGAATCAGAAGTCGGGTTAAGTCGGATTTGTTGAGAAGCCCCAGAATTGAATCACAGTAATTCGTACAAAAAATAATTGTAATCGCTGTTTGTAGATGTATTTTAGCAGTTCGTACTTGGAGACGGGTTTTCAAAACTAACACGTTGCCTTATCATATTCATAGACATTGTTGGGTATTTAAGAACAGGGACTAAATAAAAAGTAAAATATAAAAGAATAGATAAAGCTAAGAAAAATATGATATATGGGAATTCGACACTGATGTCGTCACTGATGTCGTCACTGTTGTCATGTAAGAAGGATTGATCATTCTTAGCTCAACCGCTATAACATTTACGTCAGAGTGGTCAGTGCATGTTTCGCGAGGGTCGCTACTTAGTTTACGAGCTAGTCGCTGAGGGCAGTCATGTGTGTAATGAGCGACAAAAGATCATTCGAAGCATTTCACTGAACGAGGACGGTCAGTAGCTGTTGGCATGCTTGTAGATGTAGCCAATTTTTGAAGGAGTGCAGACATATCTACTTGTAGCGTGACCAGCATGGATCATAATTCATGGAGCTCAATCCCAAACATTCGTGGCACGTCTCTCCTGTCGCAGTTCCTCTTCCAAGTGGAGCTGGCGCTTTTCCAAAATGGAGCTAAAGGCGTCCAGCTGTTTAGAGAAGCTGGAGGACACATTGTCCACGGAGGCATTAAAGGCCTCAAACTCATCGCGCTCTACTTCCTCAGATGAAATAGCATATTGAAAGGCTTGATTGAAGGTTTGATGGTATGTATATAAAAGTATACGTAAAAGAAGCTCTAATCTTATTGGCAAAATCTCTGACCGTTTCCTGTCCACGCTGGTGGCATTAAAGAATTCTCGCTGGATGTCACCCTGGCCTAGGTTGCTCAGAAAAAGCCATGGCAGTCGCTTTGCAAAAAATTGGAAATGAATCAAACTTGAACAGCTCGTACTCTGCCACTTTCTTCATTGCAGTTCCTTTGGGTTTTGACTTCACAATCATGGTGTGGATGTCATCAGGGCATTTGGCCAGCTCTCCCAATTGATTAATCATGCGAATAAAATCCTGCACTGGAAGGGTTCCCTCTGCCCCAGAGAAATACGGTATGACGCTTGCATACCTTGATAATAACAGTGGCTCACCAGTGTTGGCTGCAGAAGCTGCCTCTATACTGGGTGTAGGTTTACCCTTTTGATCCACGAGCATTGTGATCAAAAGTAGGGATTGTACAAATATGCTTTTGACTGATTTAAAAGAAGATAAAGCTGCTCAAAACATCGTTACCAAAAGGAGAGGAAAGGAAACGCACCAGTGCAAAGCTGTGCTATGTTGCTCGCTGAAGCAAGTAGGGACAATGTCTCCGGGCGTTACAACCAATCATCCTGGTCATGGCACCAATGTAACGACTTAACTTCCGCCAGAGGGCTCAACTGTCACAAACACCCAATAATGAGCTCTGCTCTCTCTACAAGTGATTGAATGATCTCAGAAAATGGTCATTTGTGGAAGATTGTTCAGGCACTCAATATTACTGCAATAGCCCTCAAGATTCATTAAGGCACCAGATAAGATTATAATGAGTAGCAGTCACATACACAGTCTGTTCCAAACAATGCCTCAAAGCAAATGTATCACAAGAGACGACATTATTATCAAGAATGATAACTGAAATAAAAAGAAAAACTCGAATTTAGCTAAAACAAAATTAACAAAAAAATACGACCTGAATGTGCATTTCAAAAGCAAGGCTTTCATCATTCAGCACGAACAGGGAGAACAGGATGAAGACCAAAGTGAACTGAAGTAAATCGGATATTTATAGCGATTGACACAGAAGAAGACCCCTCAGATGAGAAGCACACAAAAGGAGAATATTATTGATTGCTTAATTAAGACCTATTGAATCAATGATGACTCACCAATTGGGCCGAGTCTGAATTGAGTAATGTGTTGGTATCGGTCTTTTGGATAGCCATGCTTTTTATTTATTGACTGAACAAGTCTTAAGTTATCAATAGTGAAAACGTGTCCAGTCTCGCTCGAATGCCTAGTGATGGCACACTGACCACTTCTACCAAAACGTCTGTGGGCGAGGTGCTCCTCAAATCTAACGGCCAGGCAACCTTTCATCTGTCTTTTGTACTGCATGGGGCATTGAGAGCTTTTAGCGACGTAAATTCCTGACTTCTATAGAAAAGGCACCTTGTCTTTAGGGTTTCTTAATAAAATCCTTATTTGGTTAGGGTTGCTGAAAGAGAGAGATATATTCTGCGGTTTAAAGATTGAATTTAAATTTTTTATAAGTGACTTGGTATATGGTACTGAAATAGACTTTTTCTTATCTTTTATGGTGTGTAATTAGTTAAGTCCGAAATAAGCTTCTTGAACTTTTTTTTTTCCTTCAGGAGGTCATCTGTTGTTTTTTTTTTAACTATTGCCATTCATCCTAGCTATATTTTTAACTATTGAGATTTCATTCATAAAGGATGGCTTACTTAAAAGTAGATTGAGAGCTCTGTCTATCATAAATATTAAAGATGAGACTTTTTGATTCCAAGGATGGCTCGAGTCAATGGGAATTAATTAAGATTGACGGTTTCCAGAACACTTCAAAAGATAATGAATGATTGTTTCTAATGATTAAAAGATCTAAAAACGGTAATTGGAAACGGTATTTAAGATCTCCTGATGAACATGGTGTAGACGATGAAAAGCCATGACAATGAGCTGGTGGCTGGAATACCAACACCTGATGGGAATGAAGTAACATACAAATTATAGAAAACCGAGGCATATTTTTTATGTCAACTTCGAGAACATTGGCAACGTTTCCTTCCCGCATTATTGGAAGATGTGATACCACCCCCTCCCCCTTTCCCACTCTTCTGACAATTGTCAATCTTATAATTTTTTTCATTATGTGGAAGACCTCTTTGGATTAGTCAGGCTTCTTGCCTATTTCAGTATATTTCGTATGGACTTTATTCCGTAAGGGTGAAACTCGTGTGTACGATCCCAGCCGGAATCCCTGTCAGCTGAGCCAAATTATGTAAGGTCCGTATCCGGCACAGGCTAATCCTGTTTAAACTGTGCTATATTATGTAAGGGCTGTGGTTCATATACGGATAAGGTAAGATACAGTCGTACTGCGCCACTGCTGGCTAGGTGGAAATTTAGAAGAATAGCCAAATAGGTGTTTAATCGTTAATAAGAACCTCACATAGAGTTTCATCTGCAAACAAGTTCGGCCTAAGGGAGGTGAGGTCAGAAAGAGGGACTCAAACGATTTATTATAAACAATAGCAATATTTTATTCAAAGGATTAAATGGTCAATAAATGAGTTGACACCAAAATCTAATTGTCACGTGGATTTACGGAGAAGAGGAGCTCTCCGAAACCGAAAGGCATTGATGACGTCGCCAGAGGACGTAGGTTTTGGAGAGCCACTCCGAAAGCGAGAACGAGATGCGATAACGAGACGAGACAGGAGGCGTCATGGCAGCACGAAGGATGGTCGCGAGCGAGAGAATGCGATAGACATTTATCGGTGGATTCAAGGCTCAAAGGCGGGAGACAACGACGACGAAGGCGAGCGAGGCTGGTAAAGGAAGGCTTCGCCACCCCGGCGAGGATTGATGCTAACGTGAGCAACGGAGAGGAGCGGGACTCAGCGGCAGCGACGGCCGGCGAGGAGAGAGATTTCTCAGACGAGCCCGACAACGTTGCTGGAAAGCGGAACGTTAATCCTTCGGACCTGGACGAACCTTGGCAGTGCTTGCTGGCGCAAGCAATTCAAAGTATACTTCTCGGCAACGGAGAAATTGTGACGGAGCCCACCTGTCAGAAGAAGACGAACCCGACGGAACGAGCTCGGCTAACGGAGTCGTCAACGGGAAATGAGCGACAGCGACAGCGACGAAGGCGAGCGTACGCAAGGACTGTTGTATTTTCACGGTAGGACTTTTAGTTATTTAATTACCGTGGCTAATGTGAGCAGTGTGGCGTGGCGTAATATAACGTTACTCGACGTTGGAGTTCAACGGGGGATAGAAAGACTCTTTCGTGCAGTTTTTCTGTACGACGCACTCGCACTTCTTCAAAGTGCCGACGTAGTTGGCGTCTTCCCGACATCTCTTGGCAGCTACATGCTTAGTGGCTTGGGAGGAGTATTTCCTCGCTACGAAGTGTCTTCCTCATTGTTTTAGTGCTCTTCGTCTCAATTGTGCCCCGAGTTTGCTACGTAATAGTTTTCGTGTATTTAACCTAATACATTTGTGCAGTTAAGAGCTCCATCCTCATTTGTGACGTACCAAAGTGCTGGTGATCGCTTTGTTTGCTAACGAGTGGGTGATATCTTATGTCTTCCAGTATTTAACAGGTGCTTCAGTTCGCTTTGCTTTTTTTTGTTACAGTGGGGCTACCGACACTGTTTTTCCTAATTATGTCCAGTGTGCTGATTTACCTGTACTCCCACGGATTGATGTGTACGTGATAAGTCGGCACTTCAATAGGAGTACGTTTTCATCCCTTCCGCCCAGGGATATTATCTTCTCAGCTTCATCATATTCTGAGGTCCAATCTACTGTCAAAACGAGTGATCGAGGATGATCCAGCGACAGCTTGAATAGCGGCCCAACTTTTCGTTTTCAACGAGCTTCGTCTCATCGAGTTCCTACGAGGGCTTCACGGCGAGACTCGTGATTGATGAGCATCCTGACTTCACGTCCCTGTCTACATGCAGCATCCTTTCGTCCAGAGTTTGACCAAAAAAGACGTCCCTGGATTCTAGCAACGAGCTACGAGCGTTTTCCTCACGTCGTCTGGACTTTACAATAGTGTTTCTTCGGGAGTGCGCATCGCCACTGAGTTAACCTCGCCTCAGTGCGTGCGGCTCCCCCCTTCGTCTTTTGTTTTTTCATCCATCAATCAACTTTCGTCCAGTGGCGTTGGTAGCAGCTCATCTTTCCCTGAACTGTTATTTTCTTTCCTTTTTGCCGAGTCACAATTTTTTACCAAAGACAATTGATCCGTCGATAGGCCTGAACTTTCTTTATCTCATTTTGGGTGCGATTTCCACTTATCCGACAAGCCAGAACGACGACTGAAGTCTCATCCCACTTTGAATCTTTCTGTCTGACAAACCGTCAGAGGAAGGACTTATTTTTTTTTTCTTCCACTGCAAATTAAGTGATGGAGAACTTTTAAGCTATGTAATGTATTGAAGCGCCACCACTCGACGATTCAGTACATTAAGAACTTATATTTTTTTTTTCCGTTTGGCTTTTTCATAATTTTTACCGAATAAAAATATTTTTCTTTTCGTTCCGCATCTTTGTCTGTTTACTCTGCTAAATCCACGTGACACTAATAACATAAGACTACATATCATGACGCACTGGAGACTGTGAGTTTGAATTTAGATCAGCTGAAACATTGCTAAAGTGTACCTGATGGAAAACGCTTTTATAGCTATGAGAAATGAATTTTCTCACCTACACACATGCGACGGGACAGCTCGGTCTTGCATCTGACGGGCTAGGCATGGTTCTGTCATCGTCCGTTGTTGCCTCGGCTGGATTCCTCGATCGGCTGATCGGAACATCTCGGAAGAAGGGGTGACACCTGGTTGCTCTGCTCGGCGGAGGGAAACGTCGTGAGGCAGTCACCCTCATGTGCTTACATCATGGATGGAGAGAGAGGAGGCAGAGGAGGACGATCTCATCTGAACAAAATCTGGCAACCGACTCCCTAATTGAAAAACAAGTTTTTCTGCTCAAATGGAATCGAACTCTCTCTGACCAATTAGCAGACAAATTTCGACATCATAGATGGACACTGAGAGGTCAGAGGCCGGGTCACGATGTTGACCACCCACCCAAAATCTGGGCCTTTTGTCTCAGGTGCCAGTGGGTCTGTCAGCCACCTGCAACGGCTTTCCAGCGTGGGGAAGTTACATGAAGGAGAGCCAATAATGAGCTCTCGAAAGTTCCTAACTTGTCAAGGGGGAGGGAGCCTTCTATTTTCGGACTCCTACCCATCTCTGCGCTCTGCTCTTTCTCGTGCACTGACCCCTTTTCTGTGCTTTGTCCCTGACAGGGACGGGCTCAAGAACGGACATGAGCCATAAACCACTGGATCATAAAAATCGAACCTTCTCTCAAAGAAAGAAACTTTTCAAACTTTTCAAGAAAATCTTTTTATCCAAATTTAGAAAACTCCTCAAATAAATGCAAAGTTCATTAAATTCTCAAATTTAAACTGTGGACCTTTACATGTGTAAGTACTACTTACGTCCCACCTGAACAAATGTACACTTCAGTGTTCTATTGTTGATTGTCATTTTCATTTCAGTTCACTTTGGTATTCCTCGTGTTCTCCCCGTTCCCTCCAAATGATGAAAGACTTGCTATCGAAATGCGCATTCAGGTCGTATTTTTCTGTTAATTTTGCTGTGGCTAAATTCGATTTTTTCTTTTTAGCACATTTTCTATATACAGGGTGAATACAAAAGTCTGAACCCATTTTGGGGTGCAGCCACTAAACTTAACATTCTACGCCTATTTAGATTACAAAAATGGTTCATCCGCATTTTACTCAAACTTCATAAGCCAGCCTCAGTTTCTCACCTTTTCAAAATTTTAGGAATATCTCCAATACATCAACTATACCCCATAAACCTAGCAATTTTCATTTTTAAATCGCTCAACAATAATATTGTAACCTCCCTTCCGCATTCACCGTTTATAACAAACAATGCCCCTCCCTACAAAACCCGCCAAGCTGACTCTGTCCAAAAGCCATTCATAAAGCACAACTATCAACTTAAATGTGTTTCCATTTCAGGCAGAAAACTTTGGTCCTCCATACCCTTAAGCCTCCGCATCCTAACGAATTTCACAACTTTTAAATCTCGCATAAAGAATCATTTCTCCACTCTCCACAATAATTAACTAATTTCCTATCACACAAGATTCTGTCCTCTCATATAAAATTATAATCACCTATTGTTGTACACAATCTTTTTATCCCCATCCTGGGACCTACCTTGTCGGCTCCTGGCCATACTGGCCCAGGATGGATGAATGTACTTTTCCATAGATTAAATAAAACAAAAATAAAAAAAAATAAAATAAAAAATAAAAAAAATAAAACCCCCCTTTTATTTTTTGAACCGAAGCAGATGTCAATTTTGATGAATCCAATGAATAGGAATTTGTTAGTGGCCTATCCCATGGTGCACTTTTCATCAACCCCTTGGGGTATTATTTGGAACAGATTGTATGTGACTGCTACTCATTCTCATTCATAATTTTATTTAATTACTATTATCCACATACTTACACTGAACGACCAATTTATTAGAGACACCCCGCTAACAGCGTGTTGCACCTCCTTTAGCGGTGAGAACTGCCTGAATACGTGCTGGCATGGATTCAACAAGGTGTTGAAACTGTTGCGGAGGAATAGCAGCCCTGGCTGATATCACAGCGTCCCGTAATTGGTGCAGGTTGGACGATACTGTGGGAAGGCGTCGGGTGGATCTCTCCACTTCATCCCATAAATGCTCGATTGGGTTAAAATCCGCGTCATGTTCCTCGAACCAGTCCAAGACCATTCGAGCAAGGTGACAGGGAGCATTTTCCTGCTGAAACATTCAGTCACCACCAGGGAACTCAGTCATCATGAATAGGTGCACCTGATCGGCAAAAATGTTCAGGTAGTGTGTCGCATTCAGGGATGTGTCTACCGATATCGGAAGACCCAGTGCAGACCAACACTTCTCCTCCACCCGCCTGTATAGTTGTCTGCTGACAGGAAGGGTCCATGGCCTCGTTGTGTCTGCGCCAGATGCGCAGTCTGCCGTCCGCATGATGAAGTAGGAACCGCGATTCGTCGGAGTTGGCGACTTTCTACCACTTTTCCTAGAACGACGCCTCTGTGCCCATAGCAGGCGAGCTTTCCCATTTTGCGGTGACAGCGACGGTATCTGTACTAGCCGCCTGTTGTTAAAGCCACCTCGGTGCAAGGTGTGCCGCACCGTGTGCTCCGAAATAGGTTGGGATGCTCCCTGATTGAACTGCGCTGCAATTTGTTGGAGTGTTCCTGTCCTGTTACTGTGGAAGATTCGTGCTGGTCGCCGTTGGCCTCGTTCATCCACGGCACTGTTTCGTCCGGAATTGTGTTTGTTGGAGGTTGTTTTTTGGCATAACTGCCATTCATGGAATACCATTGACACTGTTGCACGGGAAAACCCGAGGAAGTTCGTGGTTTGCGAAATGCTCAACTGCGCCTGTCGAACTCCAACAATCAAGCCTCGTTCAAAGTCAGTCAAATTCTTGGATTTACCCATATTCGGTCCACTTTGGCTGTTGACTGCAACTTGTGATCCAATGCATGACTTTTATACATCGTTTCGGCCTATTCCATTGTTTGGGGGTCACTGGGAGGGCGATCCACTTTCTGTAGGAGGTGTGTCTAATAAATTGATCGTTCAGTGTATTTCTTTTTAATTTTGGTTTCTTGTCATATTTCTATATAACATTTTCCTATGTTTTTTACTTGTAGTTTGTTTGTGTATATTTGTGCCTTTATACCAGAATTTTTATCAGTGATAAATTATTTAATCAGAAAATGGAAAAGGGGATTGCGATTTTAATCAATAAGGCAATTTAACTGGATATTACAGATTTAACTTATGAATAGATAAGGCCTGCATGCACATATTAAAATATAAGATAAGGCCCGAATGTAAAACTTCAGGCTGAATATGAATTAAGGTGAGAACAAGTAAATAATTTCAGCTTAATAAATGTCTAAAAGTTTCATTTATAAAATTGCTCAGGTGAATATTTTACAAAAAATAAATGTTAAGTCAATACCCAAAATGATTAAATCTCTGTCGCGGCTCACTCCCTATCTCGCGATGTAAGTGCTATGTCTATCGCTTGCTTAGCTGCAATGGACTGAATTGTACTCACGGCCCGTCTTTTCCATATTGTTACACATCAGTTGATTGTACACCGTGCGTTGTATCTGAAGTTCGTTATTTTGCTCACTGCTCGCTGATGAAGATATCTATCGATGTATCCGCCATCAATCCCAAGCCGATTGATGAACTGCAATCGGACCTGATGCTATCGGACCTGATGCTTGCCCACGCAGGTACCCTTTGCCCAGTCTTCTGCTCTTTACTTCCCGAGCGCGTCGGTAGATGAACTTGGCAGATATTCAGCGTTGACACTAGACAAGTGGCTGACCTTAGAAGACATCATTTCATTGACCGCTATCCCACCAATTTGTGCGAGTTTGCATACATAAATATGAATTTGGTAATCCATCACAAAGCAAGATGAAGTGTGTCTGAACTCTTTGCTGTCCGGCTCATCTCTCTCTCTCTCTTTGCTGTCCGTTAAGAACCAAAATTAACAACAGAAACGATCTCCTAAGTCACGAGATTCGAGCATGAACGATTTTCCATTGTTGTGGCTTGCATTAAACACTCCTTAACAAAGTCACCCCCTCCCGTCTGAGCAAAAAAAATAATAATAAATATTCTTATAGCTATCAAAAGAAATATCAAATTGCAATTTGCAAAAAAACAAAGTTTTGGTGATAGATATATTTTTTAAATCTTATATATAATGTTAAGATCTAAACTACTAAAGGAATATAGTAATTCACCGATTTTTACCAATAATTATAATTAAAATATAGTAAAAGTCTGAAGTTTTTATGATAGGAATATTATCACAGGTTTTTATGTGCATTCCATTTCCAAAAAAACCGACGCCATTTTCGATTATGAAATGTGCAATGTAAACCCTTATTTTTAATAGTATTTTCGATTATATTTAATGTTTGAGAAATACTTTATTCTTGGTGTTTTTTCAATTGATCTAACCGTTTAGGAGATAGAAGCAGAGAAAGATTAGAATGTTTGGATTTAAAGAATAGGCAAAAAACAAATTTTTTTGGCACCTGAGCCTATATTTGTTATGGGTATTAGGAGAGGATTAACTCATAGCCTCTATTCATTGTAACCTTTAATTCAAGAAAACGTAAGCAAAGCCCCTTAAGCTTTGTGTCACGTATAAATTCTATGATTTAGACTGGAAGCGTACTGATTAGAATAAAGAAATACGGACAGGTAGATTAACGTGAAAAATAAACTTAATTATTAAAAATACCCCCTTCTAACACGAGGGAAGTGAGGGTTTGGATGAAATTATCCACCAATGAATACAGAACTATAAAATAATGCTATGTATCTATACCAAAAGAATCCTTAATTAGGATGATACGTTACACAAACTCTAGTTTCATTTACCAAATGGATCTAAATAATGACTTTAAATAAATTCATTAATCATTTTACTGTAAACATTTAAATGGAATAAGATTCTTTATATAACAAGGTTAGTATACTATTAAGGCTGACAAGATTGACAGCAAATAATTTTACTCAAGAACGTCTCTCTTCATCAGACTATTAATTTCGAGTTTAGGTAGGCTTGGGTTTTCAAGGTAAGTATACCACAACATTACTGGAAAGCAGCGACGAATAAGCATTTAAATTTAACGAGGGGAGACTGAAAGTAAAGATAAGTATGAGAGGTTATGATAATTTGCCTAACACGACGTGAAGGAGGAGTTTACAAAGAATTTTTAATGAATTATAATTAGATAAGGGTTGAGAGCGACTCACCTTATATATTACTGTAGCAGGCGCCTAAGCTCTTCTCCACATAGGCACGAAGGCCCCACAGCGCAATAATGTCTATATTGGTTCCGGCCTGAAATTTGATCTCCTCACACTGCTGCAAAATTGGAGTGTCGAGACAGCAGGAAAAGCTTGATGGTATGCTAGACGATACGTGAACTATACCTCTGGGCTTGGCTCGGTTAGTAGATAAAAGGCGTCCTCAGTTTCGGCAGAACAATCTGAGTGTAACTAAATGTATCATAAATATACACTGAACGACCAATGTATTAAAGACACCTCTTAAGGAAAATGTATTGGTTTCCCAGTGTCACCCAAACAATGGAACAGGCCGAAGCGGTGTTTAAAAGGGATGCATTGGATCACAAGTTACAGTCAGCAGTAGAAGTGGACTGAATATGGGTAAATCCAAGGATTTGACCGACTTTGAACGAGACATGACAGTTGGAGCTCTACGGGTGCAGTTGAGCATTTCACAAACCGCGAACCTCCTCGGGTTTTCCCGTGCAACAGTGTCAATGGTATTCCATGAATGGCAGTTATGCCAAAATACAACCTCCAACAAACACAACTCCGGACGAAACAGGGCCGTGGATGAACGAGGCCAACAGCGACTGGCATGATTCATCCACAGCCACAGGACGGGAACAGCCCAACATTTTGCAGCGCAGTTCAATGACGGAGCATCCCAACCCGTTTCGGAGCACACGATGCGGCACACCTTGCACCGAGCTGGATTTAACAGGCGGCCATTACGAGTACCGTCGCTGTCACCGCAAAATAGGAAAGCGCACCTGCTATGGACACACTGGACACTGGATGAGTGGAAGAAGGTCGCCTAGTCCGACAAATCGCGGTTCCTACTTCATCATGCGGACGGCAGACTGCGCACTTGCCACAGACAGCATGAGGCCGTGGATCCATCCCCTCAGCAGACAACCGTACAGGAAGGTGGAGGAAGAAGTGCTGGTCTGGGGTATCTTCTCTTGGGACACACAGGGTCCTCTGATATCTGTAGACACATCCCTGAATGCGATACACTACCTGAACATTGTTGCCAATCAGGTACACCCGTTCATGGTGACGGAGTTCCCTGGTGGTGACGGACAGCTTCTGCAGGACAAGTGAGACGGCTATTTGGGGCACAGCTGTTGGGGGACTTTAGTCTGACCCATTTGCTGAGTGACCTGTGCTGGATCTCCAGCAGCTGGTGATAGCCACTGGTTTGTTCGTCCGCCAGCAGCTCTTCCATCATGATCCCCCCGTACTTCAGAGGGCACGTTAAGCCGTCGGTCCCAGCTGATACTGTCATCTCGTAGCAGTCGTTAGTTACTGGGATGGCGCAAAACTCCTTCGAAGGAGTAAGTGCCGCAGATTATCATTCTGCGATAATCTACCCTCTGCACAAGACAAAACAGACAATATAGCTAACAATATGAAAAACGGGTGCATTAATTGAGTATAGGCAATAAATGTCTGAAAGGGAGTGATCTAAATTTTCTGTAACTAGGTGAATCTTGAGTTAATATAACAAACAAGTGTGTTCGAGTAAAACCATAATGTATCTAATTGAAAAAGTGGACAAGTGTAAAACAATGTGTACATGAGTGAAACAAGACCATAAGACATGGAATCATTGCTCTTACCTTATCGGTTGTTCTCTCAGCGGTCCTTTGCTGGTCGTCCCGATCATGTGATCTTAGGGCAGTGGCAGCTTTTGCTTCTCGTTCCATCCGCTCCAAGGTCGTGGATCCCTGGTTATTTTTCGGCGGTCGGGATGAAGTAGGTTCCCGGGACTTCTTCTCTGGCTTGACGGTTCTTTTCTTTTTCCTTGAGGTACGATGATGAAGATTCCTGGCTTGGGCGCGACAAGGGAATAACCAACTGGTCAATTACAGGGATAATTAATTTTATAGTGGGTTCGCCACTCTTTCATTCTTCTTACAAAAGCTTGCGGTTGCGATCAAAAATAAGAAAGATAATCCATAATCCTAAATAATTTGAAATTTCTCGCACCGTGGTCCGAAGACACAAAACGAGATAATTCTGAAACATAGAGCAGGGTGCCCACACCTGACAACCATCAAGTCATACCCACTACTACTTAATTTTTGCTTTTTCTCAGGTCCCTTGACAACAATTTCAATTTTCAGCTAATCAAGATGTTAAGTTTTGGTAATTTCACATCAATGTTTTATATTTTAACTGTCAATCTAATTTTGTTGACGCCTAAAGAGTTGTTTACAGTGCTCGCCGTTGTCCTTCGAGTGGGTGCAATGACCAATTTGTTGCTAATTCTGTCTTGCTGTTTCCTGTCCTCTTTCTATCCAATCCTTTTTTCATAGTTCTAATTTAAAGTGAAATAGTAAACCTCTCTCCAAAGATGACTTGTGCAACTTTTAAGTCGCTCTTAATCGGAGTAGAAAAAATTATATTTGATATATTATATAACTGATAACTCTTTCTATTTCCCAATTCCATTCGCAATTCTTAAACATAAGATATTAGCTTCATCCATAGCCATATAAATATAGCGGTATTAATTGATGTACAGTTGAGGATCTAATGTAAGGTTTTGAGAATTAATTAGCTAGAATTTGAATATTCAGATTATTTATGCAAATGAGCTGTTTTATTATTCGCGTTCAGGATTGTCTATTTAGAGTCAGAAATTAAGAGTTTATATAAAGTTTAGAAGAGTTTTTATGCAGAGAAAGAATTAAGTAAAGTATTAATTGTTTTAAATATTTTTTATGCGTAGGTGTAAGGATTTGTTAATATGGAGCCGAGTTTTAAGGATTGTCAGAGGGAGAAAGTAAGAGTCAGTTTACACAGCTTGTTTTGATCGTTAGAATCATATTCAAGGATAGAAATTATATGGGCAGTGTAGGACAAGTGAATTGGAAACCGGATGAACGGATAGAAAGCAAGAAAGATGAATGTAAGGATTGAACTTTGGATCTTGAAGAGAGGAAAGAAACAGGGAATGATCACGTGGATGCCGATGTTTGATTGGCTATCGAACATCGAAATTGTTAGTTCTGAGATGCTAAGTAAAAGAGTTTAGTCAGTAGCAATGTAACGATTCCCGTAGCCAAGTGTGCGGCGAACGACTCATAAATTTGTATACTAATTCGACCTCCATCTGGTAATCTTAGGATTCCAGATGGGAAGTTTAAAATTGTAGTATTAATCCAGTTTGCGTTGTAGTTTAATGAAAATGTAACCGTCAGATTGAAATTTAGTTAGCTCGCGTTATCGAGGTGTTTTTGAAGAGTTTCTATCGAGCTGAGAACCAGCGTCATCAATTCCAATAATTTCATGGTTTGCGAGGGATGTTGCAAGAATGTGTACCGAGCCCCGTGGAGTACCCAGATCCAGTACAAGAAGCCAGAGACGATCTTCCTGTGAGCCACTCCGTTGGACGAGGACGACCCCCCTCCCGCCAAGCTGTTGTAGCAGAGAGGACGAGAGAGATCCAAGAGCGGACAGATTGAGAAGACACGGTAGCCCATTTCCAATTTAATGTCTCAATGGCCAATTCTTTAATTCCTCACATGATTTCATTCTTTCTATTTTATATATTACATCCATATTTTGGGAAGGATTATTCTATCAAACAGTGGGAAGGACAATTATAACGTAACTTAGAACAGTCATATAATACGTAAAGAACCCTGATTAATTTAATCTAAATTCTGTATTTTATCCAGTTAATTGGTTAGTTGTGTTTATTAAAGTCTTACGTTCAGATCTTTATTCAGTAACGATATAGCAGATTGCTCAGTCAGTAGTTTACATCCATTATTATTTCGGATCTATTAAAGCCATATTTGTATTTTACATTCCGAGAGAAATAGAACTATTTATAATTAGAGTTCCTGTTGAACATTGTTATCACTAGATATTTCTAAATTCAGTATAACCCGAATTTCCTTGAGATATAAATTGTATAATCGAATAATTGAGAATTACATTCATACCTAATTTACATATTACTATTGCTAATATATCATTATTGTTATATCAAGAACTTCTGATCATTGTCTTATAAGTTTAGTCTAAAGAGTCCTTAATTGATAATCATTCTGTTGTATGCCACATAATTTAATTACTAAGTTATTATTTGGAATTATGATTACTCATTGAAACGTATAATTAGTCATATTGCCACAAGTCATTTCTTAATTACAAATTGTATCATTTTATTTGAATCTTGATTAGAGCTTGACTAAGTTGAAATTCATATCCTAAATTATTATTATCATTTGCATTACCTTCCATACAATATTGTTTTATATACATTTGTTGAATATTGAATAAACATTATATGTTAAATTGTTAAGTCAGTCTAAGTGCCTATTCTTTCCTCTAGGCCGGGCCTGTTTAAGCGGAGGTATCTTTAATGTAAGTGGGATAAACCCTAAATTATCATAAACACTTTGTGGAAAGTATAATCCACTGGCGCAGTCTTTTACCTAACATAATTATAATAAATTACTCGACCATAATTCTATGAATATTATCCCCAGGAATCCTACACTAATTTCCATGTCTAATTATTCTAATATTCCATAAATTCCGTATATGATATGCGTATAACTCTTACACAAGTATAATATGATATGCGTACAACCAGGGCTTATTTATTTGTTACTAGCAGAGGACCCGGCATCTATATATATAAAGAAGGATGTTGTGTGTGGGTGGGTGGGTCTGTTTGTATGTTTTTTATACAAATCTACAGTTTTATTCCGATCTTGATAAAATTTCGCATACATGACCTTCAAAGCATGAGGAAGGTCACTGTCTACCTCAGATTTCGGAAAAATAATAAATATCGATAAAAAATCGATATTCATGGTTATAGTAAGGCATATTAATGAGAAATATCTCATGACCAACAATGCAAGGCAAAGTTTGTACAACAATAGGTATCAACAATGGTATCAACACGCAATTCACAAACACACTGCATGAACCAACAATATATATCTCATGACCAACAATGCAAATAAAAGTTTGTGCAACAATAGGTATCAACAATGGTTTCAACACGCAATTCACCAATAACAATGAGCTCAAAATGATGATGCAATGATAAAGCAATCCTTTCCAAGAATTATAACAATGAACATAAAATGATGATGCAATATGGATAAGTTTCAATTTGTAACAATGCATAGAATTCCTGTTATTCAAGTTTTTCTTAGAAAAGAGAGTTCTTAGTACTTAACAATTTCTTGAAAATCTTTAAAAACGATCAGTAACTGGAGATAATGGAGAGTTAGCAGACTATTGAGAAAGAGTGGAAAGACGACAGAGGAAGCACTCCTTTAGCTCTGTGATGTATTGAGCAAATGGGAAGCAAGTAAATAGAAGAATCGGCGACCGCTAGACTGTACAAAGTGATGAATGCCCAAGTTTTACTTCAACACATCGAGAGAAGAGTGGAAATTGCAACAACACTAAGTATACATCTGAGGTAAGATTACGTGAGTAAGAAATTATTTAGACTAGCAGTGGCATCCTTGGAGAGGTCCAGCCATTGTGAGCCTTTAAAAAGATTTTTTTTCGAATTTTCATTAAGAATTTTTACTGTATTAATTCTAAGCATTTTCATGTGTTTATTTTTAAGATATTGCAAAATTTAATTTAATTTTTTGAGATTGTTCTGTTTACCTCCAAGTGTAATTATCCCGGGCAACGCCGGGTACCTTTGCTAGTAACAAATAAATTACAATGTCTTGAAGCAAAAATTGGCCATTCATCACTTTGTGTAGTCTAGCGGTCGCCGATTCTTCTATTTACTTGCTTACCATTTGCTCAATACAGCACGGAGCTAAAGGAGTGCTTCCTCTATCGTCTTTCCCTCTTTCTCAATAGTCTGCTAACTCATTATCTCCAGTTACTGATCATTTTTAAAGATTTTCAAGAAATTGTTAAGTACTAAGAATTCTCTTTTATAAGAAAAGCCTGAATAACAGGAATTCTATGCACTGAATTCTATATTGCACAAACTTTGTCTTGCATTGTTGGTCATGAGATATTTCTCATTAATATGCCCTGCCTTAACCATGAATATCGATTTTTTATCAATAATTATTATTTTTTCGAAATCTGAGGTAGACAGCGACCTTCCCCATGCTTTGCAGGTCATGTATGCAAAATTTTATCAAGATCGGTATAAAACTGTAGATTTGTATAAAAAACAAACAAACAAACCCACAAACAAACCCACAAACCCACAAACAAACAAACCCACAAACCCACGAACCCACAAACAAACAAACATCCTTCTTTATATATCTAGAAGAAGATTGTAGGCTGAATCAGTAGTGGTTAATTTATGCATCTTTGACATGTATCCATCATCATAAATATAAGTTTCCAAGTCACTAGTATTGTTGTGAAAATTTGATATTTCTTTTGAGTATTCTATATTTTCTTTGCGTTTAAACTCCTCGTTAGTAGCTCTCCATTGTTGTGTATGCCGGTACCACAGCTTGACATTGTTGCTGATTAGGAATAAAAGCGTCTACAATGCCTGTGAAAAGGACTGCACAGCCAAATTTTGTTGGGGAAGGACCTCTCGACGTTTTGACGCAAAATGTGATCATGCCTTTTTCTTCAAAATTAGTTTATTTCATTAAGTTCTATTCTTGAACTTGAATTTTATATAGCTTTTGCAGGCTTTACTTCTGAATTATTTTGATGTCTTCTTGTTCATCATATTGACGATGTAATTTCTTATTGCTCCTGTGTTGGTGAGATCGTTTTGTTTTACTCATTATTCTGATTGAATTTTGTATGCTTGTTTAAAGCTTAAAAGAAAGAAGAACATCTCGTTTTTTTTCTTAAACCCAGGCCGCAGTTTTTTTTGCTTATACCCAATTTTTAAATTCACTGCTAACTTGTATTTTCTTTGGACTATGAGGACTTCAAGAGTTTACTATTTTGGATCGTTCCGTATTTCCAGAATATATCTTGTCTCACCTTTCTTAACCTCATATTCGGAAAAAAGTAACTTGAAAATGTCTCTCATTCAGTTGTGCTGTATAGTTCCCTTTCACTGTTAGCTGTCATGAATTTATTAGGAGTTTATTTTTCTTAAAAAAACTATTGTCTGAATCAGACGTTTTCCTTAGCTTCCTATCCCAGCCTTCTCCTTTATTTATGCCTGTGTAGTCATCAAGTCATTTTTATATAACCTTTCTAAATTATTATTTTCCTTTTCTTCACTTTTGTAAGAATTTGCTGTGTACTTTCATTTCGCTTGATGAGAATTTCGCTCATTAATGTAACTTTTTTGTTTTCTGTTTTAACTATGCAATTTTGTAAGCCATAGTACAGAACCTTGTAACCTTTCAGATTTTACTTTTGTTAAAATCTTGTTTTTTTCAAAATGTTCGTAAAACTTTGTAAGAACACTAATGTTGTTCCATGGGATTATCTGATGCATAGTGATTGATGCTTAAGATATAAAAAAGGGGTGAAAAAGGACAATGAATTTCACCAATTTGCTAATAACATTTTGTTTATCCAAACATAGGAGCGCTCTTTAATGTATTTCAATAAGTTCTGTCTCAAATGTTTTTCAATCGCTTTATTAAAACTATCAATGTATCATTTGTTATAATTCTAATAATTTGAAAAGTCCTTAAATTTTATTAATTTCCTTTGTACCAATTAATGTAAAAAAAAGCAAGTTGGGAATTTGGAAAACTTTAAATATTGGAAATTTAGCACTTTGTCAATCACTAATTTTTCCCCAATGTTAAATAAATATCAAATTTTATTCTTCTTTGTGTTCCATGTCACTATCTCTTGAAAGGATAAAAAATTTAAAGAAATAATTGAAATACGGTCATTAGTCACTGTTTATTTAATGTAAAATGAGTAGCTAAAATAATTTTACTGGGTTATTGCGGAAATTACACAAACACAACGCAAATAAATTATAGTTTGTTGATCTCGAAACTGTTTAATTATAATGTAAGAATAAAGGGGATAGAAGCCTAGTTGTCTTAAACTAACTGGTGGGTCTAATGATTAATGTGCATTTTAATCTTGCTTATAAGTGAGCTAATTAAAGAAAGTTTAGCTAAGAGTTAAACAATTGGGAAGAAGGGGTTAGATCAGTCTCTAGCTTGGCAATAGCTAAAGACACTAATATTTAATTGGAAATATAATTAAAGTTTTAATGGGGTCAAAACTTCTGCCCTTGTCTTATTATTCTTAGCGCGTCGCTTCCAAACACATAAAGACGCCACCCTATCATGTTTCTTGCCTGTATAATTATATAATGTCCTTATTTTCTGATGAATTTCTTTCTCTTTCATTATTTAGGCGAAAATCGGTATTATTGAGAACACGATGTCATTTAATATACTGATAGGGATGTTCTTGATTTTATCTTCTGCCTGCAGTTGCTTAACAGAAGACAGCAAGGTGGATCGCAGGTCCGTGCAACCATCTGTCATCACTGCTCACTGGGTACCAGTTTCTCAGAAACGCTCTCCACAGCTAACTTTCTCTACTGATTGGGGACAAGGAAAACGATTTGCTGACAAAATTGTGGAAGAATCAGAAACATCACGTATGGATCGCAGGTCCGTGCAACCACCTGTCATCACTGCTCACTGGGTACCAGTTTCTCAGAAACGCTCTCCACAACTAACTTTCTCTACTGATTGGGGACAAGGAAAACGATCTGCTGACGAAATTGTGGAAGAATCAGAAATATCACGTATGGACAAAAGATGTCATGGAAAACGCTCTCTTTTTCAGTTTAGAAGAAATGAGAAGCGAGGACGCGGCTGTGTTTGTTGTTGATAAAAAAATCACTTGGCAAATACGATGAAAAACAGAAGATAATGAATTTGCAACATATATTTTCGAATTCCCAGTTTATGAATTCATTAAAATTTATTTCTATTACAATACAAATTGCTAGAAAATTCAATATACATGTAACGCTTGATTAATTTCATTTATATGATTATTAGGTTATAGTACTTATTTAAATTTATGTATTTTTAAAATTCTTCATGAAAAAAAATAAAGTAAATATATGCATAATTTTTTTTATGATTATATTTTCTTTTCATTTCTTATTTTTAACCTTTTCAGCCATTATTTATTCTGCCAATTTGAACGCCAAAAAAAAGCGTATACATCTCACACATGTAACTACGGCTTTGGCAGTGTGGACCAGATACATGTAAATATTAAAAACTTACGCAAGGTTTCTTCTATTAAGCGTGTATGCTGCGGAAAATCATTGTTGAAGTATGACCAGAATATGCTACTATAGTCATTAAGTTCGTGGTCTATCGTTTTCGTTCCTCCTTACGACAAAATCTTCACACTTACTTTCACATAATCACATTCCCCTCAAAACAGTCGCCGTTGTTCTCCATGCACGTCTGCTAATGTTAGTAAAGCAAATGGAAATACCGCTGAAATATCCCGTACACGGCAATGCTAGATATTTTCTACTATAAGATATAAATACCGCGTGTCTCAAAAGTCGCATGCCATATGAAAAGTTTATGAATTTTGGCTGTATGTTCACACGGTTTCGCAAGCAAAATGTGCACCATGCACTCGAAGACAATGTCTGTCACGATCTAAATTTTATTCTGTCACGCGTAAAAGTGTAGCTGGTGGGCTTGGGAATATCAGGGTGCCGGCGACGAAAATTCGTCTGCAGCTTCTCGAGATGTTCTGTGGTGATCTCCACAAAGAGGTATCAGCTCTACACGTTCTTCCAGTGTCAGCATTATTCTTCTACTTCACTATTTCACCTATAAAATCAAAGCAACCAATTAATCCATTTGGCACGCGACTTTTAAGACACACGGTATGCTACTCTTGTGAAAGTAACGATCTATTCAACCGACTAAAATTTACGCCTATGTAGCTTTCCTTTCATGTATGGCAAAACGACGACCTTTGCTGTGCCAATTCTTCTTGGACAAGCACCGAACGACGTGCAGGGGCGTTGTCGTGTAGCAACAGTCAATTCCTGCTGAGCCAAAGCTCAGGACACTTACGCTGATTTGAATCGCGTAGACGACTAAAGATATCCTTGTAGCGGTGCTTCTTTACGGCTGCTCCTTCCGGAATGAATTCCATATGAACAATTTTATATGGTTACTACAGAACATGTATTTCTCTACCCTAACTTGTGAACAGGTCACAGATAACACCGATCATATGATGAGGGGCATTTTCATGGAGGATTATGGGTGGAGTGGTAAGAAAGTGGCGCTGTTTCCTTCCATATGCGACATTATACAAGGTGAGACAAGTAATAAACGAGACTGGAGCAATTTAACAAATACAAGACATATTTCTGACAAGAACTTTCATATTTTTCAAAGTAGTTACTTTCTGAGGCTACACACTTATTGCAGCATTCATACAAGTTTTGGAAACATGATTTAAAGTCCTCTGTCCCTTCCAATTTCGGCTTTAACGTTCTTTTTGATGTCCTATATATTTTCAAATCTGTGTCCTTTCAAACTTGTTTTCACCTTTGGTAAGAGAAAGTCTGGTGGAGACAAATCTGGGGAATAAGGAGGGTAATAAAGCTCCACAATTCCGTTACTGGCTAAGAACTCCTTGACAAGCACTGCTGTGTATGACCTGGGTTTAACGTGCAATAAGAACCAACTCCCTTTTGCATGAAATTGTGGCCATACTCGATGAATTCTTATAATTATATGCTGCAAAATCTCCCTGTAGTACTCCTTGTTGACTGTGTCCAGGAGGAACAAAGGCCTTATGGATAGATAATGCCAGTGTTGTCAAAGAAAGTGATGAGCACTGCTTTTGTTCTTGAAGTTTTGAACAGGATATTTCTGTTTTCGCGGGAATTTTGGAGACCACCATTCCATGTTCTGTCGTTTTGTTTCGGGGTGATATTGATAGCACCAGTTTTCGTCCCCAATAACAATGAATTCCGTGCAAGCATCCACTCAGTTTCTTTTCTGGTTATCTGTTAAGAAATGTTGTACAATCCGAGAACACAGTTTCCTTTTTCCCAAATCCTCTGATAATATTAGGCGAATTATTTCTCGGTTATTGTTTAAGAATTCTTCCATCATTATCAGGTTCGTTCGCTGATCACGTAACAAAAGTTCTCTCACCTTCTCGATCGTTTCCTGTGTTCGAAGGAACGTCCCGTCGTTTTGTTTTTGGACGTCCCGTGTGTTCGTCGCCCATCACGAAATCTAGCATGCACTAGATAGTGCATCATCACCATACTCTTCCTTTGTCAACTTGTAAGTTTCCGTAGCGGTTATTCCAAGCTTAAAAGAGAACTTAATGTTTGCACTTTGTTCCATGTTTAATATTGGAAGGTTAACTAATGACTGCGTGCGGTTGAAGCACGAGAATATACACTATATGATCACAAATATCCGGACACATGCACGTTTGCGCTCTAGCCTCGATTTCATGGAAATCAATAGGGCGTTGCACATCCCTTTGCCCGAATCACAGCTTCCACCCTTCGGGGAAGACTTTCCACCAAATGTTCCTCCATTCCTCCCGAAGAGCGAGAATCAGTTCAGGTACAGAAATTGGCCGATGTGATCTGGCCCGCAAGCGTCTTTCCAATTCATCCCACAGACTCTCTATAGGATTGAGGTCGGGATTTTGTGCCGGCCAACCCATTTCTTCGACCCCTGAGTCCGCAAACTACTGCTGTACACGCCTCGCTTTGTGGCACGGAGCATTGTCGTGTTGGTAGAGAAATGGCCCGTTTCCGAAAAATTGCCACAACGTTGGAAGTGCACAGTTGTCCAAAACATTCAGATAACGGTCGGAGTTCATGATTCCTTGCACAGGAACGAGCTGGCCCAGTCCGTACCATGAAAATGAGCCCCACACCATGACTCCTCCTCCTCCGAACTTGACTGTGGGCTCTGTGCACTCAGGTAAGAAGCGTTCTCCAGGTATGCGCCAAACCCAAACTCGTCCATCGGATTGCCAGAGTGTGTAGCGAGATTCGTCTGTCCGCATTACACGTTTCCATTGGTCCATTGTCCGGTTTCTGTGGGCTTTGCACCACTCCAGACGTCGCTTGGCGTTGACCCTGCTGATGTGGGGCTTGTGGGCAGCAGCACGGCCATGGAATCCTATCGTTTGCAGTTCCCGACGAATTGTCATGGTACTGGCATCATTTGCAGAGGCGTTTCGAAACTCTGTGGCAATTTTTTCCGCCGAGGACTTCCGGTTGCTGCGGGTGACACGACGAAGCACTCGACGGTCTCTGTCCGTTAGTTTCTTGGGTCTACCGGTTCGTTGTTGAACTGTTGTTGATCCCCGGGTCTTCCATTTCATAATGACATCGCCTACTGTTGACTTAGGTATCTGAAGAAGGCTGGAAATGTCACGCACGGACTTGCCGCATAGGTGACATCCAACGATGGTTCCACGTAGGAACTCACTGTGAGCTCTGCCAAACGACCCATTCTTGCCAATGTCCAAGCAGAGTTGTGTCTGAAGGTGTGGGAAGCTATTTAAATGATGTGCAAGTCATTATCATGTGACATTGGGCCAATCGATGATCTGTGAGGGGTGTCCGGATATTTTTGATCATATAGTGTATAGGCATGCGCAAGTTGTACACACGGCAAAAAGGTTAGTTTATAGATCGACTAGCTGATATGACTGCCGTTGCTCGGGCTGTTTGTTTCATGAAATTTAGCAATAAATATTTAGAAATAAACCTCTGGGGCTATGATTACTTACAGTTGGAAGAATTAGGAGAAAAAAATCCACTTGACCACAAAAAGTTTTTGTGGTCCAGTGGATTTTTTTTATCTCCTTATTCTTCCAAATTTTGCAATATCTGAATTTGAATATAAGTATGAACACATGAAACATCCTTAAAATTAATACTGTAAATATGCGCTTTGGAAAAATGAAAAGAATTCTTTAAAATACTCGCACTAGAATTTTGTACCCAAATGGGTTTGCCCAGGAAAATTCGACATTGCATCCTTAACATTTTAGAATATCAAAGAAAGGCTATGAGTATTGAATTATTTCTGTGTATATTAAAAAACATTTCATAGATGAATTGAGAGTTGAGAAACACTGTAACAGCCTCATCAACTTGTAGAACACCAACATGAGAGAAATTAGAAGAGAAATAATTAAATCACACAGGATTGATCCGATTTATAGGAAAATGAGGAGGAAGAATATTAAGGTCATTAAGAAATTAAGAGGAGAATTTAGTGATAATGAGGAAATAGGTTAAGCGATGCAAAGTATGTTATAATGGGAATAATAATAAGGAGAATAATATTGATATTAGAGGTAATGAATATAAAAAGAATATTGTTGATATTAGAGGTAATGATAATAAGGAAAATATTGTTGAATAATAGGAATAAGAGAATAGGTAATAAGGATACTATTGGGAATAATAATGATGAGGATATTGTGGATATTAGGAATAATAATGAAGAAAATTTTGTTGACAATAGGAATAATAATGGTGATAGGAGAAATAGTCCGGTGGAATCATATTATGGGAGAATTAAGTCAATTTTAAGGAGTAATAAGGATAGGCCTGACGTTGGTAAACATGGTAAATTATGGAGAATTTTAATGGGTATTATGGAGACTTTAGTGAATACAATAGAGATTCTAGTGGATATTATAGGAGATTTTTTAAGGAATAATATGGGAATTTTAGTGGATACTATAGGAATTTTATTGAAGGAATATTATGGAGATTTAAAAGGATGTTATAGAAATATTTATGATAATTTTGAGGTTAACCTTCCGTTGGCGCGCTTCATTTCAACGCATGGTTAGTCGCGATGGGTCTGACAGACCCACGTTACAATTGTTAATGTTTTCGTTCATTCAGGTAATTTTACGGGCACAATATTTAAAGAATAATAACTGGATGTTCTATGAGGATATTTATACACTCCATACCTCAGATGTTTAAATTATTGATGAAAAATTAGGAAAGAAAATTCCACAGTCTGGGATCGAACCAGGAACCTTCTGCTCACCGTGCAGATGCGCCAGCCCCTAGTAGGTTCTTGGTTCGATCCCAGGCTATGGAATTTTCTTTCCTATTTCTTCATCAATAATTTAAACATCTGAGGTATGGCGTGTATAAAAATCCTCATAGAACATCCAATTATTATTCTTTAAAGATTATTACGCCAGTAGGAAAGATAGTCCCAGCCTGCGAACTGGGTACTGCTCCAGCCAGCCCTAAGGGCATGTAGATAGCGTAATGCTTCCATGTACGCAGTGGCGCAATTGGTTGGCGCATCTGCACGGTGAGCAGAAGGTTCCTGGTTCGATCCCAGGCTGTGGAATTTTCTTTCCTATTTTTTCATCAACAATATTTAAACTGTTCTCTTTATAAGCTTCCTCATATAATTTATTGATTACAAAACATAAAAAATCAAAATTATTTAATAAACATAAAAATTTAATAAACATAAAAAAGGGAAGCAATACATTGAAAGTAAAAACAGGTTGTCCATTTTCTCATTCTGAGTCAACACAATTATCCACACTATTGCTTAAAAGGCAACTTTCACATATGATTTTGTATGTTTGGATAAACATAAATACGTTTCACATTTTTTGCAAACATATTTTGCGCGGCAATCTTTTTTGAATTCCTGGTAGCATGGCATGCAACGTTTCCTTTTTCTGCTTTCAACATCTTCACTACTACTTGTCACAACTGGCTTGTACTTTTCTAACATGTTCATTATGTCACGTGGCAGACATTTCATTAGGGACCTTCTGCATAATTGCTCAAACAATAAATCTTTAGCCAATTTTTTGAGAAAATTCCTCCTATCAATGTGTTCATTCCCTTTCCCAAGTAGATTACTCTTGAGTTAATTCCAGCCACGTTCGACAGATGATAAAAAAATTACCATTGGCCATCTTCGTGTTGTTCTTGCTACATTATATGAAGCACATAACTTATCTACTATATCAACCCCTGATTCTGTGTCATTATAATGCAATATGATCTCAGGTTTTTTTTCTATGCTTTCAGATATCTCGTTTGACGATACATGAAGGCTCGAAAGCAATATCACTGTTTTACCTTTGGAACATACGAAAGTAAATTTTCATTCTTGGTAAAACCAAATCTGCTGTCATACAGTTCACGACCTCTTGGATAAACAAAATCTTTTGGTAGCTCCCGTTTGTTTTTTCTGACTGTACCAACATAGGATAATTTCTTTTTTTCTAATTCTTTCACTAATGATATACTTGTGAACCAGTTATCTGCAGTAATGTTTCGACCAGTTCCATGAATTGGTTCAGTGAGCCTCATGACAACATCAAATGCAGAATTACTCTGTCTGTAAGGTCCTGGTGGCTGCTCTCCACAGTAACAACCCTACAAAAATACTTAAATATGAAAGAACTTAGATAATACTTAAATTACATCATAATTTATTCATAAAATTAATGAAAGGCACAATATTTGGTTTCAATGTTTTCATAATTGAATTTTTGATGTTAGCTGATATTTTCTAAGCACCTGTTTTGTTTTCTGAATTGTTATATTTTTTTTAATTATGATTTAAAAAATGAAATATAAGTAAAAACATTAGTTGAAAATAATTAAACCATTACTAACATCAGTTCACAGGACCAAAGGCATGAATATTTCACTATCGCATTTATTTATTTAAATAGTTATCATTATGTATATACCATAGGAGAAAAGACGGGTGAGCTGGCGACACTCTTATATTTGCGGCGGGAAGGAGCTGGCGACAAGAGACAAAAAGCGACAACTGACGTCAGCAGTGTGACCTTGACGAACCCCCCACTGCAGGCGGCAACGAGCGACGAGCCGTCGCTAGCGACCAGGTCGCTCCTAATTTTCATTTGCAGCAGGCCTTACACTTCTTGTTTCAACATGATCTTCTGTCTCAGAGTCATCACTTTCTTGAAACTCCTCACTTGATACATCTTCATTATCTTCGAGAATGAGCCGATGCAATTGTTCCAAATCATCAGCTTTATTGAGGTCATATCTTTGTTTACTCATTATTTACAGAATAAACATGAGCCTCAATAAGCAACAGCAGAAAATCAAAAGTACAAATTGAGTATAGCAGTGATCAAACGCATAACTTACTTAGGCCGTCTTTACACTAGAACTGTAAGACCGGACCTGGTACACTTTCTGTACGTAGTCTGAAAGACGACCATTCCACACAAGTACGGAGAACGAATCGATCGGCACAGAATACTCCAGTTTCCATACTGGACTGGGTACGGAGATCCTTCGATACCCGATCCGTTCGGAACGATTTGTGATTGGCTCAAATAGGTCACATGAGGATTCAAACCAAAATGGTTACCCCACCACCGCATGGCAACTCGTCTAACAATTTTTGCACATGGGAAATGTGGGAAATTGAAGAGTTAGTGAGTATTTGGGCGGAAGCTGATCTCAATAGAAATATCGTACTTCCTGTTTCTCAGCTATAGCCGCTTAGTGAGGATTTCAGAAAGTGATGTAGGGGAACGGTCTCTTTATTTGTGTGTGTAAAGAAAAAGTTATCGCACTCTGTTCGTACCGTATCAATCAGACTAGTTGCGTTCCGTTCGCACATCATACCGTTCTAGTGTAAAGACGGCCATAGTCGCGCTGGTTCTGATAGCCCCAAAATTAACACAGGGTTCACAAAAGTATCATGAGTGCATTAGTTTTTCGCGTTATACGCATGCGCCTTTGGCATATGACTACTGACTATATGGTACAGGATGTCCTAAATCCGCAGTATGCTAGCACCATCGGTTGACCATTTTTAACATCAATTCAATACAATTGGGTCTCCTAGACCCATGCGCGACTAACGGAAGGTTAATAAGGATATATATCAGTTGAGTATCATGGGTTATTGATGTTTAAGAGGAAAATTATGGAGACATGGTAAAGTAATGGAGATAATTACGGTGTTATCGACACTTTTGGGAATTAACTTGAGAATTAAGGATTATGAGAATTTTATTTTGAAGGTAATCATTGGAGGGGGAGATCTGCTTGGAGGAAGGACACTATGGGTGTTCATTCTTTCTTTTATGCATTCAGGCCAGCCTTTAGATGATTATCTTATACAATGGAGGAGGTACTAGATATTTGGATTTAGTGTTATTTTGGAAATATTCTACGAATATTTGTTTTATCTTGACTGTGGGGGTATGTGACGTTATCACGTGTTGTGTTGAAAAAACATTTTTGGGAGAGACTTGGTCATTGGGATAATAGCATACGTTATTCAGTTTAACAATGAGAATATAAAAGTATAGGAATTTTTGTGATAAGATGTGATAGTGTTGATAGAATTTGTAATTCTAAAATTGGATATAAATCGAGGATATACAATTGTGAAACAGCAGGAGGGGAGATGCTGTGACAGGATGAGACTGTCTTTTGGGTTGTATTAAAATACAGTTGAAATTAGTCTTTGGATTCTTGGGTGAATTGAAGTATTGAATTAATTGAAGGGTAGTTTATGTTATGGATTTTATGAAGTGTTGGAAATAATAGAGATTTCTTTGTTTGTTCTTGTTGGATTTTAATAAAACGAGAGAGAAGGGAGACCAGAAACGCTCCCAGAATATAAGCGAAAAACGAACAAAAAAAGCTTATGAGTCTGCCAAGGCGATTGCAGGTGGGAGGCTGAGTGCGCTCCTCTCCTGAATTTGGAGGGGGGACTAGTCGAGACACTCACGGCTGTTGTGAAGCTATCATGGCCAGTCAAACAAGTCTATTAGTTTCTTCTTCCAAGTTAAGGTGTGTGCAGGCTCATCATAAGATGCTAATAGAAGGACATTAGTGTCGACTTTAGAGTAGATGGATTATAGGGGGGTGTCAGGTGTCGCTGTTGACCTGGCCAATCTAGGCCAGGTAGAGCACGGCACTCTGAGCACCCCACTCAACTCATTATATGGGGAAACACCATCTACATACAGTGGAGTCATTATTAGAGATCGGAACCTCAACATTCTTCAGGGCTTTGTGAGTCAAAGGAAAAAGCTGTTGCAAAGGATCATCGTGGTCAAGTGCCTATCATTGTGAAAAGAAGACAACAGCGCATTTTGAATCTTCTGTCGAACTTAGTGGGGACAGTCTGAGCCATCCAGTGGACTCACTTACTAATTGATCCAGATTATTCTAAGGTGTGTTTTTGTGTTTCAAGGTGATGTTTAATTGGTGAAAAATGATGGCCTGTTAATATAAAATGTGCTAAGTACCTATAAGCTCATTGGAATATATGTGATTACAGATCTGCAGACGTTTTGATACTACATAAGTAAAGTGAAACGCATTGATATAGAAGTGATTTTCATAAGTAGTCATGATATGTATGTGATCAAAGACAATTTAAGAGAGCTTTTTTAAGATGAGCCTTAAAAGAATCTTTTATTCTCAGAATACTTGAACGAACTAGAACTTTATCGATACATTTATCGTATTTTCCATTTATTGAATATTGCATGTTATCGTAGATTTAAGTAATTGGGGATTTTAGGATTAACTTTCTTCTTTGGTGTTAAGAGCTATCACTTCTTTCTTAGATTTAAGATTGATTTTATTTTTTGTATCTCATTGGTATACTTATTCAAGTTTGAATAAAAAGACATTCATTTAATTCTCAAATTCGCCTAACTTATTTGAATAGATAAGACACAACCTGCCACCTCTTTTAAAGAACCCAACCTTTGTCGATGATTGTGACTGGGCTTAGGAGGTCTAGGCTGAACTTATCGACAAGCTGTCGATGTCGACAAAATCTAACCGTCGATAAGTGGCATATTACACATTTATACACAAGTTTACATGCGTATGGCTAGATGATATACATTGATATACACATGTTTACAAACGTTTACACATAATTTTACACATGTATCCATGTATACACATATATACATACATAAACACATACGTGTAGACCCAGTATATTATTATTTTCACAGTTCAAGTTTCGTAGCACAAGAGAGTGCTTCATGTATGTAAATATTTTTAAACAAGTTTTTGTTAATATTCTTAGAAAATGTGTATTCTTGAGCTATGCGTATTTAGCCTGCAGGCCGGAAACGAAGGAAAAAAGATTTTAATACGAAATCTGTTGCTAAATTCTGAAATAACGATCGCCAAGCGCATAGTCGACTGCTCTTGAATTGTAGACAAGAATGTGCATAGTCAACTGCTCTTAAAGCAGTTGTCGATGGTCAAAGTCTACACTAGAAAATCGACGGTGTAGAGTCTGTACACTGTAGACTCTGTAGACAAGTCTACACTGTAGACAAGTCGTGTTCATGCTAGCTCGAATCGACAAATGCGTCATTAGCCACGTGACCATCGACACTTGTCGATGAGCTCAGCCTAGACCCCCAGGGGTGACATTGGTTACAATGGCACCTAACGTGTAAGGCCGTGCAAACAGCGACATTGGTTACAAGTAACTGATTGTTGATGCAAACGCGACCAGCTGCTTATTCGCACATGCAAGCAAATAATCATAAATCAAGTCTATTTCATATTTCGATAAATATAAAATAAAATGTACTGACTGATTCATCATCGCCGAGCCGAAACCACTGAAGTTGTTAATATGAAATTTGGTAGACTAGGATTACAAGACACCACAACGTTACAACCCGAGAGGGATAAACCCAAGTACTTGGTACTCCGATATAACAGGTCCCATATATAAGCGATTGATCGATTATTGATTGTTTACGGCAAACGATAAATCGATTGTTTATGTCTGTGAGGGTAGCGAGGCCGACATGAGAAAACCAGAGGCGTGATTACGTCATATCATTGTTCTTTTACTGGATATAGTAGCCAATCCGGTTTCGAGATTGTGTGCTGGCCTCCCATTGGTTCTTTATACAAATTCGAGTATATATAAGCAGATAAATTGTCACGTGGATTCATCGATCATATCAGCACATGGATATATCATCAGGTATCACGGAACCTAGGCTGAGGACGATCAGGACGATCAAAACGGACTAGCTCTTCAAGGTATCACTCTACTCTCTTTTCAGGTATCATTTCATTATTTTCATTTCACGGTGCGCCATTTTCAGGGTGATATTCACCTTCTGTTACGTCTTATGTGCTGGTCCCTGTCGTTGGAATTAATATTCCCGTAAACCAGTACATCAAGACGCTCATTATCCTTCTGGGTCCCTGGCGTTGGGATTAATATCCTCGCAAACCTGACTAAGGACATTTCTCATATCATCTATTATCAATCTAATCATTCACAAGTGGGTCACTGGCGTAGAATTAATTTTCTCGCAAACCTGACTTGTTCTTTTTCTTAAAGCTAGGTGCGTTCTTCTTAGGACGGCTTCT
>JAHWFO010054114.1:174613-232273 GCA_023313115.1 Rhysida immarginata
TAACAGACCAATTCAATTGCCGCCACTGCTTGCAGGCAATGGCAACGTTGTCACCAGCGACGGGGATAAGGCACAATTGATCGCTGATTCCCTGAAAAGTCAATTTACCACGCCTGGTGAGACAAACTTGGACAGCCTCCAAAACACTCAGATAGTTAACGATGGGTGTATCGCTTACCAGTACCTTCATCGTGTTCCCACCCCTACGGAAGTCATTAGTGCCCAAGAAATCTCCGACGTCATCAAGCGACTTAAAACCAAGAAAGCAGCAGGTATTGATTCCATTACAAACAGTGCGCTCAAGAACTTGCCTTCTAATATTGTCTCGTTCATTACCAAAGCCATGAATGATTGCTGGAGATATGGTTACTTCCCCGACCAATGGAAAGAGTCCGTCATAGTTACCATACAAAAGCCTGGCCTAAACCCTGCTCTTGCTGTCAGCTACAGGCCCATAAGCTTGCTACCTGTGTTGTCAAAAGTTTTCGAACGCATCATTCTGAAGAGGTTTGACGAATTCTGTTTTACAAACAATCTCGTTCGTGATGAGCAATTTGGCTTTCGCCCAGGTCACTCCTGTCAACTTCAGATCTGGCGTCTTGTTGCAGATCTAAACACTCCGCTTAACTGTGCCAAGTACGGTGGTCTTGTCTTTTTGGATGTCCGTAAAGCTTTTGATCAGGTTTGGCACAATGGCCTCATATACAAGATGATTACTTGCGGTTTTTCGGACGAACTCATTACCTTGATTAGTTCCTTTCTGACAAACAGGACATTTCGTGTCAAGGTTGGATGCTCCATGTCTAATCCTTGTGACGTCAATGCTGGTGTTCCGCAGGGTTCTGTCTTGGGCCCTGCACTGTTCAACTTTTTCATCCATGACTTCCCAACTTTTACTAATTGCAAGATATATCTGTTCGCTGACGACGCGGCCATCATGACTACTGACCGAAATCCCGCTCCCGTCATATCACGGTTACAAAAGGCCATACGTGCGAGAAATGGTTTGCAAAGTGGAGACTCGACTTAAACGTTGACAAGTGCAAGGCGATGTTCATTGCGAAGAAACTTCAAAAACCCCCGAACTCCCTCTTCCTTTCTGGTAAAGAGCTCGAGTGGGTAAAAAATTATAAATACCTCGGTGTGGTGGTAGATGCCAGGCTAAATTGGGGAGACCACGTCTCCTATGCGATAAGTAGAGCCAAGAAGGCGAAGTTCAGTCTGGTTGCCCTTCTGGGACGAAACAGCGCTCTTGGAGTGGATACCAAACTTTTGCTTTACAAGATGGTTATACGAACCATTCTTCTTTATGGTATGCCTGCCTGGGCTACAATATGCAGATCCAGATGGAAGGATCTCCAAACCTTCCAAAACGTTACTCTGAGGACTATCGCCCAACTTGACAGGAGAGTCGCTACAAATATTTCTATTGCTGAAGATTTCCATATATCTCCAATTGGTAGCTATGTACAGGAGTCGCTGAAAAAGTTGCTTCTGAAGATCAAGGACCATCCAAATCCCCTGGTTGTAGATATTCTGGAACACCCGCTCACGTTTAGAAGTTTCCTCAGGCATCGCAGGCCTCGACACGTTCTGGACATCAATTTCGACGACATCCAAAAGGCCATCTTTCCCGAATACTGGATCTCATAGCTCCTCGTGCTCCTCGTCAATCAACAATCAACTCTATCGTCCTTATAGCAAAGGACCCCATCTTATCCTCTGGATGACTTAACTAGGTTTCATTTGGCTTCTTGCCTAATTCAGTGTACTTCCCCTGGTTACTTCCTGGATGAGTATGGCAGTGAAAGCGTTGCTTTCGGACCACTCGTCTCGTTTTCCCTGCACTGTTCGATTGTCGACACTTTCAGTTCACTTCACACTTCGCTGTTCGATTGTCGATCGTCGTAACACTTTCAGTTCGTTGTAGTTCGTTGAAAACTTCTTCGTTGGAAGACTTCATAATTGTAAGTAGACTTCACAGTTTTTAGATAAATATAATATTGTAAATAATAATAGTAATGAATACAGGGTTCGTACGGGTCATGAAAAACCTGGAAAGTCTTGGAAAAATCATAAAAAAAATTCCAGGCCTGGAAAGTTTTGGAAAATCAATGGTTTCTGACTTAAGTTATGGAAAAGTTTTGAAAAAGTGTTTTTTGAACAGATTTAATGTTTTCTTAATAATTATTTATAAATGATATGAATATATTGTTCTTATTTGTATTCAGAGTATATTACGCAAAGAAGTTACTTTCAAGTAAGTCCAAAATTTATAAATTAATTTATTAACGAAAAATTACTTAGAAAATAATTTAAATTAGTTAACGAAAAATTTACCACCTAATTTAGATCCTGAAAAAAAGTTCGGTACACAATGAGTAATTCCAAGCACGCAAAGAAAAGGAAAATAGAGAGTGAATGCCGAATCTTTAATCATGAGTGGACTAGAAAATTCTTCTTTAACCAAATAGGAGCAAAGGCCGTGTGTCTTATCTGTCGTGAGAGTGTGGCGGTGTTCAAGGAGTACAATTTGAAAAGGCATTTTGAAACAAAGCATCGTAAATATCACGATTTATCGGATTCTGAAATACAGCGCACAGTAAATATGTTGATGAATAACTTAAAGAACGAGCAAATTGTTTTCGTAAAACAAAGTAACTTGAACAAGGATACCACCACAGCTAGTTTTCTACTAGCAAACAAGATAGCAAAACACAACAAGCCATTTTCTGATGCTGAATTTCTAAAAAGCTGTATGGTGGAAGCAATTAATATCGTTTGCCCTGAGGCCATTTCTAAAGTCCAGGCTATCAGCTTGTCACGCAGAACGGTGGTCAGGAGAATTCAGGCCATAGCTTCAAATTTGACGGACCAACTCCTTCAACCCGCTAAGAATTTCCTGTGGTATTCTCTTGCATTGGACGAAAGCACTGACATTCAGGATACAGCTCAATTGTTGATATTCATACGTGGGATCCAAGACAATTTCGAAATTAGTGAAGAATTGCTTTCAATGGAATCCATGACTGATACAACCACAGGCCAAGATTTTTTCGATAGTGTTAAGAAATGATTGTCTAGGTGTGGTTTGCATTTGCACAACTTAGCAAGCATCACAACTGATGGAGCCCCTTCTTTAACTGGCAAGCATTCAGGGCTAGTAAAACTGCTGAACGATCAAGTAAAAGAAAATTGTCCAGGTAATACAGTGCTGTCGTTTCACTGTATCATTCATCAAGGAATCCTTTGTAAGTCTGTGCTTGATTTTAAACATGTTATTGGTCCTGTGGTGCAGGTTGTTAATATTATAAGATCAAGAGGTCTCAATCACAAGGTAAAGACGTGTTTGCGCATGAGTTGTATTTTGCTGTGACAGCATTTCAATCTAAACTGCGACTGTTAGCTAAACAGATTAGTCAAGGAAACTTTGCTCATTTCCCAATTTTGCAAACTCAAAAGGTTTTGCCTGAATATTATGGAAAATATAGCCAACAGCTTCACAAACTAAATGCTGAATTCGGAAGACGATTTGCGGACTTCAAATCAATGGAACCGCAATTCCATATTTTGACATCACCCTTTAACTGTGATGTTGAAATAGCACCCATACCTCTCCAAACAGAGCTCATCGACATGCAGGCAGACAGTATGCTGAAAGCACACTTTTGTTCACAAAATCTTTTACAATTCTATGCAAATCTGAAAGAAATCTTTTCCAAACTTGAAAGATTTCGCAAGAAAAATGTTCGTAATTTTTGCCTCCACGTACATATGCGAACAGACTTTTTCTTGCATGAAAATAAATAAGTCCAAGAACAGGTCATTACTGACAAATGAAAACTTACAGGCCGTTCTGCGCATTAATAGCAGCCATTTCACACCTGATTACAATAAACTTGTTGCTGACTGTGGATACCTGCAAACTTCACACTTATAAATAGTGACTTATTATATATTTGTTATTGATTGTGCTAATACATTGGAATGAAAAAGAATGTAAATTGAAAAAGAATTGTTCAAAGGGATCCTGGTAACTTTGCTGCCTGGCCTACTACCTTTCTGTTGGTGGGGAAGTTGAGACCACAAAAATTGTGATAAACGAAAGAAAACTAGACGATCGGTATGTCGTCCGATCGAAGACTTCTGATGCTGGATGAAGGAAGGATCCCCTTGCCGTCTCCAGTTAACAAGTCCCCAACTTGGCAAGACGAACAAGGGAATGATCCTGCCGAATAAATAGATTCAGGACTTAGATCGTCTTGGTCGTGGCGCACTCGATGAGAACTGTCGAGATCGGGTACTGGAACCTGATGAAGCTCGCTGAGTGATGAGCAAAAGCTGACCGATGGCTTGATGTCGCAGTGCGCTCGATGAGTTGCTTTCTATTGGCAGAAGAGCAGACGAATAATAGCTGCTGCGTTGATGTAGCTGACGCACAAAAGCACTGCTGTCGTTGTTAAAGCAGATGACCTTCCCCAAACACATGGGAAGCGACGAAACGTAAATGAATACGCAAATAGCACATTCTAATTAAAAAGGATTACGATCGTAGCACACTTTCGTTTCATAGACACACGCATAAAACACCAATTGCATTTAAACATTCACCCAATCTTTAACAAACACTCATACTTTTGTCGCATTTAAATAACATAACCAGAGGTTAATATCTAACTTTTTAATGAAGCAGAAGACACACACACTTCAATTATTGCACTAAATTTTAACGGAGCTTGCGCAGATGAAATGATGAGCTACATGACGACGCTACGTTGTCGTTTTCCTCCGTAACTCGCTTCGTACAGCGTCCGCTGAAATATTTAGTTCATTTAATGGAAAAAAACGTTATGAGGCTTTCGCATTAATTCTCCAATTCCGCTGTCAATATAATCTCTTAATGACCGCGGGAAAATTCCAATAACGTTCTCTCCCTCGTGCCAATTAATTGCTTTCGTAGGCGAAGAGAATGTTATACAGTTCTGCTTGCACTTTAGGAACTTGCAAACTAACTACGGATAGTCTTTCAGTAGCGGTCGAAATGTTCAGACACCTTAAAAAGTACGTGAAAGATGGCCTACCGTAATTATAAGTCCTTGTTTGACGAATGGAGATGAATTAGGCTTGCGCTAGACTCGTTCCATTTGCTGCTGCCTCGTCTCCGCAGGTAACAGGTAGTTTTAGCCCTGCTATTCGTCGTTGTTCGAAGCCTCTGCCTTGTACAATTTTTGAAGAAGGCTTTCTAAGTCTCGTACGCACCTTTCACCACATAAGGCGTCCACCGCTTCTCGTTCGACGTGCGTTCGACGTGGCCCGAGATATTGCTGCCGTTCTCGGTTGCGTGCCTCGCCGACCTTTTCCGCTGTCTCCCCGTCGTCTCCGACGTCGCGCTTGAACTCGCCTGGCTTTCTTAGAATTGGCTCCTGCCTGGCTTTTTCGTTCTCATGTGCTCGGAAATGGTGGAAAGCGCCCTGGCCTTTAACATTCATGTAGTTGAATTCGGCTCGGTCGCTCCGTACGTCCTTCTTCCTTGATTTCCATTCTTTCTCCTCCTCTCGTGCTCTTCGCGTAGCTTTACGAGAACTTTTTGGGATTAAGTAATTTCTCCTCTCGGCGCCATCGTCGTCATCAAAGTACTCTGTGGATTTTTTCTGATGATGCGAAAATCCTCGTGACATAAATAAAGTGCAGCAGAATCGAGCATCAACAGAGCCAGACGGAAGAGTGAGCCAAATGGAAGGGGAAAACCAGATCACTCATCATGCTCAGGACGATCAGGACGGACTAGCTCTTCTACTCTCATTTCGGCCAATCCTAGCACGTATTTTTTATTTTATGAAGTAAATTATTTTATAAATGTCTGGTTTAATAACTACCCACAGCCTGCACATAAGCCTGTCATCACATGGCTCCATTTCGTGGTGGACGTTCTAGCTCTGTTTGGCAGCTTTTTACTATTAAGAAATTGGAAAAATATTTATGTGTTGTTGGTATCTCAGTTCCGTGTAAGCGTCTGTTCTCCAAAACTGGCCAAATTATTATTGAGAAGCGAAATAGAATTAAACCAGAAAATATGTATATGGCTATATTTTTGTCGTGTATTCCAGTTACTATGTGGCTATCATTTGTTGATATTAAATAACCTATGCAATTAATAAAGCTAGTAAAATTATTTCCTTTTGAATGGATGAATTATTTTATCAAATTTTTTTTTCATATCAAACTACCATAATTCATTTTTATATTCCATTCTTAATCTTATTCACTATGTAAAAGACCACACTAAAAGCAATTTTTCATATAGAAAGTTTCGCAAAATATTGATCCTAAAAATCGATTTTTTTCTTAGTCGATCAAAATCGGTAATAGAAAACATCGATAAGTCGATTTTTTCAAAGTGCCCAACACTAGTATCAACTCATTGCTCTCATTTCACGGTGCGCCCTTTTCAGAGCGATATTCATCTTCTGTTACGTCTTATGTGCTGGTCCCTGGCGTTGGAATTAATATTCTCGTAAACCAGTAGATCAAGACGCTCATTATCCTTCTGGGTCCCTGGCGTTGGGATTAATATCCTCGCAAACCTGACTAAGGACATTTCTCATATCATCTATTATCAATCTAATCATTCACAAGTGGGTCACTGGCGTAGAATTAATTTTCTCGCAAACCTGACTTGTTCTTTTTCTTAAAGCTAGGTGCGTTCTTCTTAGGACGGCTTCTTTAGCACACATCTAGCTGCGACGTTATTCTCCCCTTCCCTCCCCCCCTGGTTCTGTACAATTCTCTTTTAGGAATATGATGGCTTCGTCCAAATTAATCACGTTGAAGCAGGCTAAAGAGTCCTTGCAAGTGGCGGATGGTAAAACTGTCTCCTGCGAAAAGGCCTAAGGGGATGCCTGCTTGAATGCTAGGTTTGCTGCTTTCGACCTATTATTCAATGAAATGATACAGTCTCTCCGAGATGAAATAATCTCAAAGTACAAAATATATAATACACTGGAGGCCATTGTGGATGTCCTAAAGGTATAAAAGATAAGTTGGATGGAATCAAATTGGAAATTAAGAACGATGAGTGGCCTTCAAAAGTTATTTCAGCAATGTTTAACTGCTCCGAAGGCAGGAAACTCTATGGAAGATAAACCGGTTGATATGAGCAAGGTAAGTAATGTTTTTAAAACTATTTCCTGTGATAAAAGTGTGGAGTCTATGGATATAATAGATAATAGTGACTGTTCGACAAACGGTGGCTATAAAAGAAGTCACTCTGATGGAACCGATGAAGAAGTTGAAGACAGTCCCTGGATTGTTGTTAGTAATAAAAAATTCAGAAAGGGCACGAGGATCGATAACCTAAAGACCGTCTCCAGAAACGAAGAAGTCGTCAGCGAGTCTAGAATGAGGAATCCGAAGAATGGACAGAGTTGCTCGGCAATGATGTCACTTGAGCAATCGTGCGTCGACAAAGCGATTTCACGTGCGCGCGCCGATGTCAGTAATGCTTAAAAGATGAACAGAAAGTGACAATGTATTCCTTCTTGATAAATCGATACATGCCATTAACTTGGTATTCTTTACACTCACTGTTTTATCACGAGAATTCGACTTGAAGGGATCCACGAAAAATTCTGAAAAGTTGATACGGCCGAGCTAAGACCTTGATGGTCATATTTCTGAAAACAGAATTTGAAAAAATTAATCCGTTTTCAAGTTACCGTACAAACGGCGGACGGCCGGACGGACGGATAAACGTACAGACCAAGGGCGCATTCTTATAAGTAGCTTCTATGCCGAAGCTCCTAATAATTATTGATAAATCAATATACACTATATGATCACAAATATCCGGACACATGCACGTTTGTGCTCTAGCCACGATTTCATGGAAATCAATAGGGCGTTGCACATCCCTTTGCCCGAATCACAGCTTCCACCCTTCGGGGAAGACTTTCCACCAAATGTTGGTAGGTACTTTCCGGAATGTTCCTCCATTCCTCCCGAAGAGCGAGAATCAGTTCAGGTACAGAAGTTGGCCGATGTGATCTGGCCCGCAAGCGTCTTTCCAATTCATCCCACAGACTCTCTATAGGATTGAGGTCGGGACTTTGTGCCGGCCAACCCATTTCTTCGACCCCTGAGTCCGCAAACCACTGCTGTACACGCCTCGCTTTGTGGCACGGAGCATTGTCGTGTTGGTAGAGAAATGGCCCGTTTCCGAAAATTTGCCACAACGTTGGAAGTGCACAGTTGTCCAAAACATTCAGACAACGGTCGGAGTTCATGATTCCTTGCACAGGAACGAGCTGGCCCAGTCCGTACCATGAAAATGAGCCCCACACCATGACTCCTCCTCCTCCGAACTTGACTGTGGGCTCTGTGCACTCAGGTAAGAAGCGTTCTCCAGGTATGCGCCAAACCCAAACTCGCCCATCGGATTGCCAGAGTGTGTAGCGAGATTCGTCTGTCCACATTACACGTTTCCATTGGTCCATTGTTCAGTTTCTGTGGGCTTAGAACCACTCCAGACGTCGCTTGGCGTTGACCCTGCTGATGTGGGGCTTGTGGGCAGCAGCACGGCCATGGAATCCCATCGTGTGCAGTTCCCGACGAATTGTCATGGTACTGGCATCATTTGCAGAGGCGTTTCGAAACTCTGTGGCAATTTTTTCCGCCGAGGACTTCCGGTTGCTGCGGGTGACACGACGAAGCACTCGACGGTCTCTGTCCGTTAGTTTCTTGGGTCTACCGGTTCGTTGTTGAACTGTTGTTGATCCCCGGGTCTTCCATTTCATAATGACATCGCCTACTGTTGACTTGGGTATCTGAAGAAGGCTGGAAATGTCACGCACGGACTTGCCGCATAGGTGACATCCAACGATGGTTCCACGTTGGAACTCACTGAGCTCTGCCGAACGACCCATTCTTGCCAATGTCCAAGCAGAGTTGTGTCTGAAGGTGTGGGAAGCTATTTAAATGATGTGCAAGTCATTATCATGTGACATTGGGCCAATCGATGATCTGTGAGGGGTGTCCGGATATTTTTGATCATATAGTGTATCTTTCTTCTATATATATAAAGAAGGATGTTTGTGGGTCTGTACGTTTTTTATACAAATCTACAGTTTTATTTCGATCTTGATAAAATTTCGCATACATGACCTTCAAAGCATGAGGAAGGTCACTGTCTACCTCAGATTTCGGAAAAATAATAAATATCGATAAAAAAATCGATATCATGGTTATGGCAAGGCATATTAATGAGAAATATCTCATGACCAACAATGCAAGGCAAAGTTTGTACAACAATAGGTATCAACAATGGTATCAACACGCAATGCACCAACACAAGGCAGGGATCAACAATATATGTCTCATGACTAACAATGAAAGGAAAAGTTTGTGCAAGTGTAATTATCCCGGGCAACGCCGGGTACCTCTTCTAGTTTAAAATAAAAGAAAGTTAAAATACGCAAAAGTGACGTCATTTGTTCCTTGTTGTCTTGTGTTTTGTGCGAAATAAAGAGATGTTAAGGTTACTTTTGAATCGCCCTCGTATAATGTCTGTAAATTACCTCAACCCACAATAGTTTTTACAGGAAGTAAACACTATTTTTTTCATTATTTAGGGAAGTTTTAATAGAATGACTAATCGGTATTTAAATTTTTCGTAAAATTAGGAAATTTAAACCTTTTAATTAAAAATGCTACACTATTATTCTTATATGAGCATTTTCAATCCCTTTCTGCATCAAATGGTGTTCATAGTTTTGTATGGTCAATTCATTTCAAAATAAACTATTAATGAATGATAAAATCAAGTATCGAAAGGCTAAATGAATACTGCTAAATAAACCATTGAAGAACTGCGTTGTTTATATATTCAACCCGTAAAACTTCTAATTTGTAATTTGTATATATATGAAATGAAGGAATGGTTGTAACGGAGGCGTGTGCAATCAATACCACCTAGAGAGAAAACATGCGCAAGGAAAATCATACATTGTTACATCACCTACGATAGGGACAATTTCGGGCTTAATATTAGTAGAAATACGATTTACAATACTCCACTCACGTGCATCAAATTAGCGCCAACAATGAGTGAAATATTAAATGAAAAATTAAGTTGTATTCGTTCGTGACTCGTCATTATGTAATGATAGATATGCAAATTACCTATCCTTTCCTTTTCCTATTCGTTTTCCTATCCGTTCATTCCTTTTACACATTATGAATTCGTCGGCAAAAGGCACAACTCTCTTCTATTGTTTGCAAATAGATGCGACGTTTATATGCATTTTGTTCAGCACTTTTCTTCTTTGTAATTGTGAATAAATTGTGAATAAATTTCAACCAACTTTTAATTATGACTAAATTTCTTTTTATAACTTTCGAAAGTATTCCTACATCCTTTTTCATTGTTTGAAATCGAACGACCGCACGCTAATGAGGCAGACGCGAGCTAACGAAATGTGCGCGTGCTACAACAATGACTTCGTAAGGGGCGAATGTTCCAGGCTAGCTTTAACAATGCTCGAAGAGTCCAAACATTTTATTTATATATATATTTATTTATTTATTGACAGGAATACCCATTTACAAAAGAAATATTAAATATAATCATAAATACAAAATAAAAAAAAAGGAAATAATGATATAAATGAAATCACTAACGAAATAAATTAACAAGAATGATTTTACCGCCAAAGCGGATAAAGGGAGCACATTCGTATTATAGCATCATACATTGATATAGAGAATTAACCAACATTTTAAAACACTTTAGAGAAAATATATAAACATGAAACCTAAATTGTAAATTACTATTTAAGTAAACAAATGTATAGAAAGATTTTAACGAATAAACTTGAAGAACTGAAGGCCCATATTTAGTTCTTCGGGAACTAAATTTGTCCTTTTTGTCTAAAAAAAACTACTTAGTCCTCTTTGTTGGTCCTTTAAGAAATTTGGTTCTATTTTAGTTCTTTACAGCATAAAACGGTACTTTTTTAGTTTTCTCTTTCCGTAAGAGGCTTCCGTACTTTCTTCCTTGGAAACTACGACCAGTCAATGTGAAAGTGAAAGTTAATGTGAAATTAATAGTTATTTGACCAGTCTGGCACACATGTCCGTTGAGAAGAAGGTGAGCTGCATAGTACAGGTTATCACGAGCAGACTACGTACAGGTACAGTCAGTGAGATTGCTGATCCCAGGCAGGTTGGAGTTGAATTACATATATATTTTTAATTTACACAGTGCGTGATTATGGAAGATTTTGATGATGATCGTGATGAATATGATGATTACGATGATATATCTTGTAGCCCGAAAAGATCAGAATCGAATGATTCCCGATCTGCTGGGGTTAGTTTCCAAATGAAAATGCATTTGAAATAAAAATATTACAGTTTTTTTTCATATTTTTTTTTCATCTGACTGTTTTAATTTTAATGAAGCTATTGTCTGTGCCGTTTTGTTTACTTGTACTAGGCTGAAAAAAAATACACCCACACTGAGTTCCAAAAAAAAAGTATCAACAAAAATATAAGGATTCGTGGGAACAAGATCAACAGTTCAAATTGTGGTTAACACGTTCACCAGATGGAGATAATACGAAAGCTACTGTAAAGCATGTTCAACTTACATGAAAGCCAGACAAGCAAACCTAGTACGGCACTCTCAAGGAGATTCTCACAAGCGCAACATGCCTGGGGTCTAGCAAAATTTCCAAATTTTTAAAAAGCTCTCTGCAGGATCAGGTAAAAATTGCTAAGACCAAAATTTGTGCAGCTCTAGCGGAGCACAATATCCCATTTTGCTTTATGGACCATCTCTCAGAAATTATTTCAAACACCTTTAGCGATTCAGCCATTGCAAGAAATTTTACTTGCAAAAGAACAAAGGCTATGGCAATTACAAACAACGTGCTTGGTGCCCAGTTCAAACGAAATGTAGTAGACGAATTGAAAAAAAAATGTTGCAGACATCAGACCAAAATTTTCCCTAATTATAGATGAATTAACAGATATATCTACTATTTTTCATCTTGCAGTTATTGTTAAGTATTATTTTTGATTCAGATTACAAAGTACAAGCAAAATTGTTAAACTTAATTGAGGTGGCAGATTCAACAGCTCATGGCTTGTTTACTGCAGTCAGTAAGGAAATGAATAATGTTGGTTTGAATTTTAAAGATATGATAGAGTTTGCATCCGATACAACGGATACAAGCATAGTCCAAAAATTAAAAGAAGTTGCTCCTGATTGTACATACACTGAGTGGCCAAATTATTATGACCACCCCCTTAATACAGTGTTGGGCCACCTTTCGCTCTTATTACTGCTTGCATTCTTCAGGGCCGCTGCCTGATGGCCCGTTCGATCTCATCCCACAAATTCTCAATGGGATTGAGATCTGGCGATTGTGCAGGCCAACGAAGCAAGGTAAACTCTCCGGCATGTTCTTCGAACCATCTGAGGACGATGCCAGCCTTATGACAAGGAGCGTTGTCCTGCTGGAAGTACCCATCCCCGTCAGAGTACACCATTAACATTAAGGGGTGTACTTGATCTGCGACAATACTTAAATAAACTTGGGCACGCACACATCCGTGCAGAGGAATCAAAGGACCTAAACAATGCCAAGAAAACATCCCCCAAACCATAATACTGCCGCCACCAGCTTGAAGTGTTGTGGTGATGCAGGTGGGATCCATACTTTCGTGTTGTTTTCTCCATATTCTAACACTGCCACCTGCATGATGCATTTGAAATCGTGACACATCGGACCACATGACCCTTTTCCAGTCATCTACCGTCCAATCCTTTTGCTCCTTGGCGAACTGGAGACATCTGCTCTTGTTCAAGGCTGACAGTAGAGGCTTTCGAACTGGTCGTCGGGTTTCATAGCCTAAACGGTGTAATGAGCGGCGAACAGTTCGTTCAGAGGCGGTCACAGTTTGTCCTTGATTAAGATTTGCCGCTATTTGACGCACTGTTGCTCTTCTGTCGCCCTGGACAACTCTGGCCAATCTCCTTTCAGCTCGAGCATTGAGGAGCCTGTGACGACCACACACTTGACGTTGAGAGCCGGTTTTTTGCTTGGTAGTCCACTCTCTGTAAACATTAATAACTGCTGCTCTTGAACACTTCACAAGTTCAGCTGTTTTGCTGATACTGGTTCCGACACTGCGCGCGCCGATGATCACCCCGCGTTCAAACTCAGTTAAATCACGTTTTTTGCCCATATCGTCGCAAAAAACACAGTGCAACTGATGGTTCACCTCACCTGCATTCCTTTTTTATAGCTATCTAGCCCTCTAGCGGCAGCGCTGTGACGCAATAGCTCATTTGCCTAAAAATACATATTCTTACTTCTCTTCATCTCATAGACGACAAAGAGAATTTAAGCAGTATCAAATTTTTGCTGATTGTCCAGAACATAAAATGCTCAAACTATACGATATCCGATGGCTATCTTTGCTTTCTTGTGTTGAAAGAATATTAGAGCAATACTCAGCACTGAAACTTTATTTTCAAGGCTTGGTAGACCGTTTAATTGCCTCAGAGAGGTTGCATTGTATGTTTTCTGACCCAATGCAGAAGTTATATCTACTTGGTATAAGCCATATTTATCAATAACAAACAAGTTCAATGCTATCTTCCACTCTCAGCAATCCAATGTTTGTACAGTGAAATGAGTTCAGCTTATAAAACTTTGTTGTCTTTGTATCTCAAAGTTTCTTATGTAAAAGAAATAACGGTTTTTGAAATTAACCCCGAGTCCAGTGTATATCTTCAGCCACTTACCAGCATTTATTTGGGTGCCAAGACTGCGATGGAAATATCAAGCCTAAACATTGAAAAAAAACAATTACACGTCTTCTACTAGAACTTTCAGTCTATGTTAATAACACTTTATAAGAAACTGAGAAAACGATTGCCATTTGACAATCCCATATTCGAAAAGCTTTCATTTCTACAAATTAGTGCAGCAGTCAGTGGAGAAATTTCATTTCTTGCACCTGTTTACGCTTTGTGGTTTTGTGAAATCCATCTGTTCAAAAAACCCTACAACAGCGGAATTCGGGGGGAAATTATCAGAGAAATGCCCTGCATTCCAAAGACACTGTTGTCATTACTTGTATCAAATGCAGATTGTGAGAGGATTTTTTCATTTTTAATGGACATTAAGACATAAAAAAGGAATCGCTTTAAAACGGAGGGAGTGGCCAAAATTGGTTTGCATGGACAGTGCAATACTTTTAGTCCTAGTAAAGAAATGATATAAAGGTATTCCAATGATATGTATGATAAAATATCACATGTTTTTGAAAATGATGTAACTGAACGTGAATAAATTACCCATTTCCTTTATAAAATTTACTATGTGTTTTAGATATTTATTCTCATTTCATAGGAAGATGATTTGAGTTAGGCTACATAATCTAAATTGAAAAATAGTTTAAATAATTAAAATTAATAAAATAGAAATTTAAAAGTGCGTATGTGTTCAACACAAACTCCGGTACGAATTTTGTTTATTTTTTTTTAATAAAATTTCTTTCTTTTCAATATTGGCGCGGATTTGAAGTATCATGCTATGGCTAGCCAAATAGCACAACTTGACAATTATTATTGACTTACGGTATTAAAATGCTAACAAAATTTCAGTCCTTTTTTTAGTACTATAGTGAACTATTTGGTCCTCATTTTAGTCCTATTTTAAAAAATCTTTGGTCCTAACCATTTTCAAAAACCTGGTCACACTGCTGAAGGGTTCAAGGCGGAGTGAAGTTATTCTTTATATATTTGAACAAATAAAAGTTCTATAATTTGTAAGATATTCCCACATAATTTTAAACGAAGTGAGCCTTAATTGCTGAAGCGTTATGTCTAAGCATCTATCATCTTTTCATCTTCAATTACCTCCGAACAGAGAGCTAAAACAGACGCTTTCTTCCAATAACATCAAACAGAGACTCTCTACTCCACAAACTAAAATGACCTTCCCCTAACCAGAGGGACGAGATCATAACCGTACGTATGCCGACTATATCTGACAAAACTACTCATAACTCGGCTAACGACGCTAACCTCACCACTATCACCACCCTGATCATTGAGAGAGTTGAGAAGGCGAACACCCAACTGCTAAGCACTGTAATGCAAAGCACCACAGACTCCCTGAATCACACCCTAATGAACTTGGTTGATTGCATGAAGACTCACAGGCTTGGCCAAACCTGTGACAAACTAGACCCGATCTCCTTGATATGGTCCAGCACCACGATATGGTCCGATTAATCCCCAAGATTCATCAGTACAGCTCCCGCTTTCAAAGACCACGAATCACCTTGATGCCTCTACTTCTGCACCAACGGAGATAAATTACATCGGAACTGCTAATAACATCCCGACTTCTGACACCACTCAGCCAATTACCAATGATGCAGCCAATCTCAGGGATCCCAACCCAGCCCGTTTACCTTTTGCGCCGATTCATGAGGATGACCTGAGACCTAACAAATCACTGCCCAATCAACTTAGGAGGGTTCAGCAGAAGGGATCAGGTAACTGGCCCGTTCCAATAAAGACACCTTGTACCATCAGGCTACGTATAGGAAATATCTCTGGCATCACTATTCCGAGAACATCAGATTCCGGTCACTGAGTGTGGTCGATGGATCACGCGTTCTGGTACCAAGTCATCTTATATATTTATTCGTCTTATTGGCGACAACGTTGAAGAATGCTTAACGAAATACAATTGTCCCTCTAATGTATCAATTAAGCAATTTAACGGCAAAAATCCAAATTTTGCTTCTGACTTTTGGAATATTGACAAAATTAATCCGCGAAGGCCTGAGAAATAACAGTACTAATCATCCGCTGCGCTCAGGCAACACTAACCTCGCTATCCTCAATGTTTTTTATCTAAATATTCGCTCCTTGTTTCCAAAAATCGATGACTTGAATATGATCCTATACAACAACAATGTTCTCATTGCCGCAATAACTGAAACTTGGCTCTCCTCGATTCAAGATGATTGTCTCTTATCTGTTCCGAACTATAATATCTTCAGATCCGATCGCCCAACGCGTGGCAGAGGTGATGCCGTTTATGTCCACAATTGCTTCCAAACAATGGCCCTGACAACCAATAGCTTAAATGGCCTGGATTTCCTGACGCTTAAGGTTAGGATCTTTGGTCATATATATACGATAACAATCATTTATCGTCCTTCCTATGTCCCTATGAAAGAATGTGCCACAATATACATGATCTTGACGACCACGATCTTCATCTTGTTATGGGTGACTTCTACTGCTCCTATGATGCCGATTCCTCCGACTTACGCACTCTCAAGATCTCTACGACGGCCCTGTTCCTGAAACAAATTCTTGATAAACCTACACGCGTGACGTCATCATCAGCCAATATCATCGACCATATACATTTACCGTCTGACATGCTATACGATCGTGCCATAAGCATTGATGTCCCTAAATGTGATCATACTGGTTTCATTGTTAAGTGTTTCATCGCTCGTCTACCTGAAGATAAAGCCACAAATAGGCCCATATTTCCCAGCTATAGTGAAATGGACTGGCCCAATTTCCTTAGTCGTTTAAATGCCATTGATTGGAGCCTATTTGATGACTCAACCAACCCTGATGATCAGTTTCACACACTGAGATCTGAAATCATGGCTGCTGCGTTCAATTCCCAGTTCAAGCTCAAACAGCCCGTTATTAAGAGGCATGATAAAAGATGGTGGTCATCCTTCCTTTACCACTTATGGAAGACCAAAGTATTAACGTACAAAAACTATTGCCAGAATAACATTTCCGAAAGCCTGTTACAGTTCAAAAAAGCTAATGCAATCTTCAAAAAACAAATTCGCCGCAACAAAAGAAATAAGGTATTGGCTAACACCTCATCAAAATCTCTCTGGAAAATAATCCACTCCAATTGTAAGGCTAACTGCCACAATTTATCGCCTGAAAAACACAAATTATATCTCGAATGGATGAATAACCCTGTAGGCATTAGCGAGCCCGTTTCCCTGAGTTGGCTTTCGCCTTCAACCTGGGCCCCAATCTATCCACGACTACTGTCACCAGAACAGCTACTCTCCCTTTTAAGTAAACTCAAATTTTCCGATGTCACCAACACTCATTTGATACCCGCATGTATTCTCCAGAACATTGACAAATTCTGTCTACGAAAAATTTTGAACCTATGCCTCACAATAATTAGCACTAAGAGATTCCCAGCTCTTTTAAAATGTCCACCATAATTTGGAGGGCACGGCAGTCGAGCAAGCACAGTCGTAACATCCTTTTCAAGAAGCAACTCGGCGTACTTTTGACTCTACATATCTTTGTGCCAGAGTTGCATAGAATCCTCAAACTTTTTATATGTAGAGTACTTTGCAAATGAAACTTAATTTTTAAATATTACGTTTCTATCATTTCTAGTTCTTAAGATACAAGAACTCAAAGTTTCTTTATTTAGACACTGACTCACTGACCGATCATCAAAAATCTGAGGTACTTCCCGCAGTCCTAAAGACTTGAAATTTGGCATAAAGATAGTGTTTTGGGTACAATGAAAGGAAAAATTTAAAAAATCAGAATATTAAAGTGTTAATGGTTAAATGTCACTGCCAAACATCAATTAACTTGCAACGGAATGGCTATAGAGCTGATAAGTATGATGTCACTTCCTGGCCAGTTGCCTAGCGATTCCAAACATTAGGTTTAACAATGTGGTGTAAGGCCATCGAAAAGCATAGAGAAGTTAAACCTAAGTTTGGAATCGCTAGGCAACCGTCCAGGAAGTGACGTCACCACTTACCAGCTCTATTATGCAGTTGCTGACGACATTGTTTGCAAGCGTGGAGCAATTGATCTCGACATTGTTGGCCAATTGTTAAGAGTGAGAAGCAATAGCAACTCCTAGATATGAATTTCGTTAGAAGAGGCATGGCATTTATTAAAACCAGATTAATGTCAAAACATTTTCAATTTCAGTTAAATCAACAATATTTATTTTTCTTATTAAATGATGCTAATATTCGTCAATTAGGTTCTGGTATTTTTTATAAAATGAATTGCGTAAATCGAATAGAAAAAATTACAGCTGAACACTACTTTCAAATGCTTAATAAATAAAGATGAGCTAGAAGGCGATTTGACTGCAATATTTGGTGGACTGTAAAAGACGGAACAATTTTGAAAAAGAAAAAAAAAAACGAGAAATGACATCAATTGCATGACACAAAATTATAATCCTTCAACATGGTTCCTTACCATAAGTCCTTCTGAATGGATACGGAGTGATTTAGTGGAACACATTAGGGAAGTCAACGGGATACGGCTAACAAAAATATTAGTGAACTGCCTCAATTTCTCTCTTAAAGATGCCCCAATTCTTCAAAAGTCGCCACTTGAGGAGGTAGCATCATTTGTAACAAATATGTCACGTGAGCCATACTTAACAAGAATTTTTCTAATGATGAAAAATAGGAAAGAAAATTCCGCAGCCTAGATTCGAACTAGGAACCTTTGGCTCGGACCGCCAACGCGATAACCAATTGCGCCACTGCGGCCATGAAAGCAAACGCTATTTGCATGACCTTAGGACTTGGTTAGAGCAGTTACCTAGTTCGCAGGCTGGGACTATCTTTCCTAAGGCGTAAATTCTTAAAGAATAAATCATTAGATGGTCAGTGAGGGTTCCTAGTTCGAATCTAGGCTGCGGAATTTTCTTTCCTATTTTTCATCATTAATTCGAACAGCTGAGGTAGGCGTACCATAAAAACCCTCACTGACCATCTAATGATTTATTCTTTAAGAATCTTTCGCCTACTCTTAATCAACGGGTTGTATCAAACTCACTAACAGAACAGTTACTGTTTGTCACAAGGTATTGTGAACAATAGCGCGAGCGCGGGCGAGCGGAGTTCATCACAGCGCGAGGCGCGAGGGAAGCAGAAGGCCCAGGCTCCATCTGTTGCCACAAGTGATAACTGCAATATTATAAAGGCAATCCTCAGTATTGTGGCAATAGATGGCAGGACAAAAGTCCGCTTCACGGAAGTAGAACAAAGATGCGCAAAAGCGCGAAATATGAGACTCAAAGGGAGAGCAGAGACAGAAAGCGGGAGCCAAGAAGAGAAGACCAAGAACGGAGTCTTCTCGATATCAAGAGACTTATGAACGTTCCCGAGGCAGCGAGTGCTTCGAATATGCAGAAACGTGGTTTCTGATGAGCTCAAGTGCTTCTTGAGTGACTCCTTTGCTATTCCCTTCACCGAGCCATGTTCGAGAGACGTTATCAGCAGTCAGAGAGTTGCGTCGCAGTCGATGCGTAATGAACTATGTGTTTCTCATTCTAAAGGAGGACTCAAGAAGGAGATTGGAAACGAGCCGGGGCGAGCAGGAGCAGTTCCGTACGGATAACGAACGCAGCCAGCCCGACAAGCAGCTTGAGTGCGCCATTCTTCACTCCCATAGAAGAGGCTTCAAGCAACGGTGTCCACGTCGGAAACGAAGGCGTTCAGTCGGAATTGTGGTTCCACGATTTCCTGTCACCAGGCCCAGAGTACCGTAACCTAGTGCTTATCGACGGCCTTCCTCAGTGGCTGCAACCGGACCGACAGCGGGAACAGATAGAAGTCCCCACATCGCAGCCCACAGCGTGGATGGTGTTTATGCCCTGGGGTCTAAGGGCATTCCTAGAAGAGGACCTAGGTGCCATTTTAGATTACAGATGTAAGCTGGTTTTTGTATATCTATGCTTTCCATGTACTCTCTCTGTGCTAAATTTATTTTCCGCCGCGCCGAGTCTCGTGCGCGTCTTTTCAATGTATGGAGAACTGATATCCTTTCCTTGTATCTTACAGGAGCATTGTCTGACTCCTCTGTCATTAAACGCCTTTGCGTAGCTGTAAACTGGGGGGAGGAGTCCCCACGTACAGCACACTTTATTCCACTGCAGAATTTCTTCTGGACCCAACTCTCTATCAAGTCATCGGCGACGGCAGCGTGCGTCGCCACGTTAACCCTGCTAGTGCAGCGTTTAAGAGACTGTATATTATCCCGTGCTTGGACTTATCTTATTCATTCCTGGTATTTAATGAATACAGATTAAGAGACAATTTAAGTATGCAATTTAATCTTTTCTTTATTGTCTATGTATCCCACAGTGATTTGTATCCCATGAACATAAGTCCTCGTGATAGAGGATATGTTCGATGTGTTCCTTTCCCATAAGGAAAGAGATCTGCTGTTATTGTTATCTTTATTAATTTCTACTACTTTTCTGTTATGTTATTTAATAAATATTTAATGATATGACTACATGGCTGTTTTCTTTACTTTAAAACATTTCCTATTCCACTGCGTACTCGAATATTCGTGACACTGTTTGCGAAAAAAGAGCACTAGAAAGATTATACTGTATGTCAATTTGGATTCGCACATCAAATTACTGAAGCACTTACCGTAACAGATATCGTAGTCAATAACTGCAAAAAAGCATTATCATCTAATAATCACTATAATATTGTGCGCAAAAAGGAATAAGGTATGATTAACGATAACAATCCTGCAATAATATTGTACGCATGGAATTGTAACAGATATCCAGTTCGTGGAAGAAAAAAAAGCTATCCTGAATTATTATAAAACAACATACACTAAAAAAAGCGAAAAACAAACGCAACTGATATAAATTCTACTAAGAGTTTAAGAAGTCGTTTATACAACATCGGACTAAGGGTATTGTCGAATCGGCCGTGTGGAGCTTTGGAGGCATGTGACACTTTGCTTAGAATTCCACTGTATGGGACTGATCCTCAAAAGTCGAAGACTGTAAGAAATATCTGAAAAGAAGAGATTGAACATATCTCAAACCATTATTTCTACAGGGTCGAGTCACATTATTATGACACTCCCTACGTTTGTCTTCGGGGTTGCCCAGACGAGGAACTATGTCATGTGTTGGGAATTGGTTAGGTGACTATATAAGGTAAGTTTCCATTATGTTAAAAACATATCACTCATTGCTGCAATGGGTAAGAAACGTGATTTGAGATCTGGAAAAGGTGATGATAATCGGCTTTCGGGACAAGGGTGGCAGTATTTTGGAAACCGCGCAGTTTGTGAACTGTTCTCGTGCTGCTGTAGTTAAAATGTACCATAACCGGAAAAATGGGAACGTTCAGAATAAACGGTATGGGAACTGTGGAGCACAACGTGCCATTGATGATAGAGGTGAATGTCTGCTGCGAAGGTGTGTGAAGGCCAACCGAAGAGCTACAGTGGACCAACTTACCGCTCAAACCAACGAGGATGCTACCAGACATGTCTTTAAAACCGCAGTACAGAGGACGCTGCTACGTATGGGACTCCGCAGCAGACGGATGGTCACCGCACCCATGCTGACAAAGGTTCATCGCCACAAAAACGACTTTAATTTGCCCAATAGTACAGAAAGTAGACCACTTCTGCCTGGAAAAAGGTTGCCTTCTCCGACGAGTCACGATTTATATTCTATAGAAGTGACGGCCGTTGGCGGGTGAGATGAGAAACCTCCGACAACAAGAATCCTGCAACCATTGTTGGACGAATCCAGACTGGTGACGGCAGCGTCATTGTATGGAGAGTGCTCTCATGGCATTGCCTGGGCCCACTGACACCTGTTGAAGGCACTCAACCGATTCAGTCATTTATCCATAATTGACTGTCTACCCAGAGGGGGATGGTACGTCCCAGATGGGCGACTGTCTACCCAGAGGGGGATGGCACGTCCCAGCAAGACAATGCGACGTGCCATACGGCCTCAATTGTTCGGGGGTGGTTGGAGGAACACGACCAAGAGTTCCAAGCACTACCCTGGCCCCCGAAATCCCCAGACCTCAACCCAATCGAGAGCCTTTGGGATCATCTCGATCGTGATGTGCGTGCTATGGAACAACCACCGCGTACCCTTCAGCAGCTATCGGATGCTTTACAGTCAGGGTTTGAAACTGGATCCTGAGGATAAGAAAAAAAGTTAAAAGGATAGTAATACAAATACAAATAAGTAAATTGCAAGAAACTATGAAAAATAGTAAACTGTATAAAATAAGTAGACGCAATTTTCGCAATATTATTTAATGTCTGTAGACGCATCTCGACGACAACGTAGTCTTCTTCAGTGAAAAACTAAAAGAAAAAGACGACGTCGTCGTCGAAATGCACATACAGACATTAAATAATGCTGTGGAAATAGTGGTTTCTTTATTTATTTTATAAAGAGTGTAATACAATTGGACCGTTTATTTTGAAAGTGGTGTAAGTCCATTTTTTAAAAAAAATGAGCTATCACGTAATTCGTTCTTAATTTAATGTATATTTTTTATGTATAACCAGTCCATGTTTAATTTCTTAAAAAATTCCCATGTTTTGTACAACTTAAAATCGGTTGGTAAATGAAATTACATAATGATCGATTATGAAAGTGGTGTAAGTCCAATTGACAGATTTTGGTATCATAGAAATGGCATTGCGAAAAAAGAATTTTCTGTACACACCACAGGATTATTATGATGTAATAACACAATGTAGAAAACGTGACAAATTCATTTTACATGAAATGAAACGAGAGAATTTCATTTCAACAAAAAATCTTAAAAATGCGATTAAAAAACAGATAAAAAAACACTAATGGCGAACAGGTCAATTGGTTACAAATATGTTGGTTGAGATTTCTCAAAAGTGCACCATACACTATTTTATATAAAATATCGATGAAGGACGCAGAATTTAAAACGATAAATTTATTACCTACACGTCCTGGAAGACCACCAAAATTTGAAAAAATCGCCCTGGCGCCTTTGTACCAAAATGCCAGGCCTATTAGTTACGAAAAATATAAAGACATGATGCAGTTACTACCCTATGTACCTCCGGTGCATCATGCATATTTCGAAACACTGCCACATGCAGAGCCTAAGTAAAATCTATCCGTGTCTTGTAATTTTGACAATGTAATTAGCGTCTAAAATTAAATTTTATGTCTTGTTATGCGTATTTGTAAACAAAATTGGATTAAAGTGAAGTATATTTTAAGTTATATTTGATTTAAAAATTGAAATTTTTACAGTTGTCTAATTTTGAAAGTGGTGTGAGTCCATTTACAGCCTATAAATATATATTATTATAGTCTAATTCGCCTAAAACAAATTGATATAATCAAATTAAATAACGATAAAACAGTAGAAACATTGCCAGACTTCATATAATTTGCCTAACCTTTAATTTTCTCGAAACAAGAGAAAATGGACTTACACCACTTTCAAAATAAACGATCCAATTCATTAATGGACTTACCATAAACTCACTTCAGTTAGGAGTAAATTTGAAATAATTAATAGGGCATATGTTCAGCGCGAACAATACCCTATATATGTGGCATTTGCTATAACATAAAAGTCAAGGCCTTACTTTGAACAGCGCACTTATAGACATAGGCTCTTCGGTATTCTCGTGTGTGGTCAAGCTTACTTAGCATTATTAAGAGTAAAACGCCTGAGCAGCTTGCATCTAATTAATATTGATTCTTACAGTAGTGCCAAAGTTCAAGAGTCCGCCATAACGAGGATAATCGACTCAAATGGACGTACCGCACAGATTTGCCAAAAATAAATCATTCGAAGCCACCGAGAAGGGCCAATAAGGATAGGGAGTGGGCTATGCAAAAACCAGGGGCTGATATAAAAAAAAGATATCAGGGAATGGAGGACCACTTACAAAAAGAAGTGAAATCCCATCAAAAAAATTTCATGTAAAAATGTAGCCAAGTCTCGCGACTCATTAGCCGTAAAAAGTTGTGAGATCTCATGTAGGGCCAAGTCTAGGGCTCTTATTAACTCTGACACTTTCATTTACAAACCACTCCAAATCATTACATCTTTAGTTAAAGGACATTTTGTGACTTGGCAATTACGCAGCCCAATTCCCATATATATATATACAGTATATGCAATCATTTATTAATAAACGTGAATACTAAAATAACAGCACCAGAAGCTGTTAGGTAAAAAAATTAATATTGATGATTACAGTAGTTTCAAGGCTTAAGAGTCTAGTGAAGCTTACGTAGCCCTATCAAGATTAAAATGTCTGAGCAGACTGCATCTAATTAATATTGACGATTATAATGCCACAGCTCAAGAGACAGCCATAACTGAATATAATCGGCTTAGATGCAGTACCGCCCAAACTTGCCCAAAATAATTTATTCGAATCACAGGGAGATCTTACAATTTTAAAATGCTATGTAAAAATTAAATTTAATTCCACGCAGTAAGTACATATACGTTCAGTTCCCATATAAATATTATTTTATGTATAATACTTTATTAATAAACGTGAATATTAAAATGTAAGAAACAGCCGTCACATTCTCGTGCTACGTAATTGCCAAGTCACAAAATGTTTTTAACTAAAGATGTAATGATTTGGAGTGGTTTGTAAATGAAAGTGTCAGAGTTATTAAGTGCACTAGACTTGGCCCTACATGAGATCTCACAACTTTTTACGGCTAACGAGTCGCGAGACTTGGCTACATTTTTACATGAAATGTTTTTGATGGGATTATTATTTACTCGTTATATGCATTCATTACACGTTGTTACGAGTTGTTTAATATATTATATGCTTATCTTTGCCTATCATTTGGTACTATTAGGCACGTGCTAGAAAACCAATTACCACTATCATTATTTACGCGTTATATTCATTCATGATACATCCTTACACGTACACGTGCCACTAGACCAATATCTGCTATCACTAGTTACTCTTATATATACACGTCGTGACGATTTATTTTATATATTGCATGCCATATATGGTTAGAGGAAACTTTTAAGGGGCTATCGTAATGTTACCATTAGAGCACGTACCTATTCCGGCTATCTCAGGTTCGTACTTGTTCATGCTCTGTCCCATATTAATGGATTGGTGAAAACAGAGTGTGAAAAAGTTACTTCCTTTTCAAGTTTTCGTAATAAATAATAAACTCCCTACGAATAATAAAATTTCATTTGATTTAGAGTCCGTTCTGCCGTTTCATTAATCGTCAATGACGTGCATTCTGCTCGCGCACCATCTCATTAACGTTTAGAGCAAGCGCAGAGCCGAACCTATATGCTGATTATGCGTTTTCCCAATGCAATTGTACCGATTTCGGCCATCTTCGAACTAAATTTATCAATTGGCTAAACAGTATTTAATAACGTTATATTCGTTCTTGGCTCATCGTTACGAGTGATTTGATAAGTTACTTACTGTAACTTAACATGGAAAATTTTGGGGGGTATCATAATAGTACAATCAGAGCGCGTGCCACTGTACCGATTTCGACCAGCTTCGAACTCTTCCGTGCCATTTCTTATATCTATCGATTGGTAAAAACAGATTTTTAAAATCTTTCATACTTTCCGAGAAAATCGAGCTACAAACGGACGGACGGTCGGACAAGGCCAAAGCATAAAGCACCTTTCGGTACTTAATAAACCATTATTGAATGATATAATCAGGTACCGAAAGGCTAAATGAATACTGTCACATAAACAATTGAAGAACTGTATTGTTTATATATTACACCCATAAAACTTCGAATTTGTAATATGTGTATATTTGAAATGAAGGAACTGGTCGTAACGGAGGCGTGTGCAATCAGTATCGCCATTGAGAGAAAGCATGGGCACGGAAAAATCATACATTGTTTCATCACTTACGATAGGGACAATTTCGGGTTTATTGGTAGAAATACGATTCACAATATCCTATCGCCGTGCTTCAAATCAGCGCCAACAATGAATGAAGTAAGAAATGAAACATTAAAGTTGTGTGCATTCGTGATTCGTCATTATGAAATTACCTTTCTTTTCCTTTTCCTATCCGTTCATTCCCTTCACACATTATAAATTCGTCGACAAAATGCACAACTCGCTTCTATTGTTTGCAAATAGATGCGACGTTTATATGCATTCTGTTCAGCACTTTTCTTCCTTGTAATTGGTACTCTGAACCAACTTCTAATTATGAATAAATTTCTTTATATATTTTTCGAAAGTATTCCTATATAATTTTTCTTTGTTTTAAAGGGAACGTCTGCACGCTAACGCGCGTGCTACAACAATAACTTCGTAACGGGAGAATGTTCTAAGCTAGCAATAACAATGCTCGAAGAGTCGAATTATAAATTTTTCAATTATTTTTGAATTTTTGCATATTAAAATTTAAAACAGATTATTAACAGACATCATATTAACAAATTAAATACAATTTAAGAAGTTTATAATTACACATATTTTGGAGCAAATTGATTAGAAATATTTTATATTATTTTATTTCTATTATTATTTTATATTCATATTATAACACCGAATTTTTTGCAGCAATTATTGTCCATGCAGTTATTTAGACATGTGCCTGTGTTTAAGGCTTGATCCATACTTTATTGTTGTTTACATCATTGGCTAGAAATTACCTTTCCGATAACATTAGGCCCTAACAACAATTAGCTGCTGATAACATTAGTTAGGCCTAACAATTACTTGCTATTGACAACAATTAGCTATTATTCTTTAGGGTTAATAACAATTTGCTTTTGAGAACATTAGTTAGGCCTAAGATATAATTGCTATTGACAACAATTAGATGTTAATTTTGTAGGCTTAACAGCAATTTAGATGACACATCATTCAAAGTCGTTTGATATTTTACATGCCATATTTTAGCATTGAAAGTTCCAATGAACCAAAATGTTGTTGTTAACTGACGATCGTCGCAGACCAGATACACCCCTTCATGTCGACTGTTTCCTCAGGGTGATGGCACCTTTCAACTGGACAATGCTCCCTGCCATACTGCCAAAATTGTCCACGACTGGTTCGAGGAGCATGAGGATGAATTCAAGCTACTCCCATAGCCACCAAACTCCCCGGACCTCAACCCCATTGAACATTTGTGGGACATCTCGATCGCCATGTCCGCAAGCTGGACCCTCCACCACGCACGGTGATGGAATTACGGGATGCATTGATCGCCGAATGGTCCCAGATACCTGCAACCACCTTTCGAGGACTTATTGACTCTCTACCACGTCGACTGGCTTCTCTGCTTGCCGCCAAAGGTGGATATTCCGGATAGTAGCAGGTGGTCATGTTAATGTGTCCCAACCCTGTATATTTATATGTAGCCATCCAAGACCTTCCAGATTCTAGGCATTTTACTTCTAAAGAGTCTTTGAATGATGTTGCAGAAATACTCCAATTTATGTTTTTCAGAAAGGAATATAACTCATCCAAATATTTTATTATTTTCGTCTCATATTTCATGATGAAAAAATGCATTGGAAATGGGAAAAAATTGATTTTCGTCCCAGAAAATTTCATTAATTTTTTAAAATTTCAACCGACTTCCTCATTAGATGTATGGTCAGTAATTTTTCTATGCCACTACGAGGTAAAGTTTATAAGCGATAGAAATCCTGGTGGATTGATGAATAAATTTGCTATGCCCCGAAGTCGGAAAGTTAGAGCAGCCTGGAAATCTTTCCAAGCAGCAGGAAATCCTTCGCTTCTGGAAATAAGGAAGCAACATTTTCTTAGCAATAGAAGATCATTCAGGAAAACCATTAAGAAATCCAAATTTGAGCATTAGAAACCTTTTTTGGTGAGACTAGTGCAAATGACGCCTTTTCCTTGCCAACTAAACTTCTTTTTGATAAAGAAAGGAAGACACCACCTTTAAGAATCATCAAGTAGGAAATTTACGCTGATGAAGCTTTACATTATGACCATCTTTTGGCAAAAGCACGGACATGCAGTGAGGCACTGACTCGGCAAGGTGCTGGTAGGTATCTGCTACCAGGCGCTTATCACTGGTCTTACAGTTGCTATACATTGCGAGGTCGTTTTCGTCCAACTGAGGATTCGAATGTCGCAGTTTCTGGTAGAAATCAGCGTATCCGTACCCGACCGTCCAGGTGGTAGACCAGAAAACGTGACTCTTAGAACAAGAGAACTTTCTTCCAGTCCTCTATAGTTCAATTGCTGTGTATCCTGGCTGAGTGTAGGCGCAGTTGGCGATAGCGTGCCGTAACCGCAAGGATTTGCCTTGGGGCGACGACTACGCACACCTTACACAGAATGCTATGCTCAACTGTGTGTTTCACCACTGTTGTAACTGCTGGTGATTTGGGTCACTGTAGCTTTTCTTTCACAGCGAATAATGCGTACTAGTCTTAACTCCCCTCTGGAATCAATGCATAGTGGACGACAAAAGGCAGGATGACGACTCGTCGTTTCTCCATCCGTACGCCAAATTAAATAATGACTACACGCGAACAGCCCACAAAACGCGCCATTTCCGAGATCGACATTCCGAGGCGCCTGGCCTTCACGATTTGTCGAAGTCTGATAGAGCTGCTGCTTTTCTCATGATGCAGCCGAACACTCCACGTTCAGAACTCAGTTCATTAAATACGGCGGTAATGAGCCGGGTTTGCCCCGTACGTTTGTCTCAAGGCGAGATCGTTACTCTAAGCTGGAGGTGGTCATAATTCAATGGCTCATCAGTATTATACCTCGACTGCAGATAATACTAAAATGGCCCTAATAGAGAAATAATTTCCCAATGCTGTCAGGCCTTTAAAGCAATACTAACCATTGATTACTTTTTCAGCGGACAATGAGTTTGATAATTTTCACCTTAATATTCCCTCTGTCTCCATCCCAGAGATCCACGAGACTGTTGTGTCATTTAGCCCTGATAAAGCCTCTGGACTAGATGGTTTCCTTATTGCTGCTCTGGCCCACATTCTACAAGCATCACCAGAGTTTCTGGTGAGGATTTTCGCTCAAGTTCTTTATTATGGTTGCTTTCCAAATTTTGGAAAAGGGACCAGGTATGCTGGATTTCTAAAACTAGTGATTCTGTCCGCCCCATTGTCTTATTCTTGCGTTGGGCCGTCTCTTGGATAAAATCTGTGACCGCAGGTTTTTGGGAGAGATGCAAGACTTGGGCAAAATCTTGCTAATTACCTTTCAAGTTAGCAAAAACTAAGTGCATCTTTTTTCCGTGCAACAAAATTAAGCGCTAACAAATTATTAAACTTGACAGTAAGACGATCCCTATTGAACCCAATATTAGGTACTTGGGATTTGTTTTAGATTGATCTAGTCTTTGGTTAGATAACATGATCGTCCTCTCAAAAAGAGTACTATCAACTGGCAGCCGTCTTTAGATTTATGCAGGTAGGAATTGCGGCGATTCCAAAAAGGCTAGGAGAGTTTTTACTTCGGGTTATTTGCCTCATAATATTATACGGTGCAGAAATTTGGGGGGTCCAGGCTCACGACCCCCAAGTCAGCAAGCGCCTGTGGGTTGCACAGCGTCCCCTTCATGCTAGCTCATACGTCTGCTTATCGTACTGCTCCAAACGAAACCCTTAATGTTCTGACTTGTTGCTTCCCTCTCCACGTGGAGGCCGAGGTCAGATAGAGAATGCATCTGTTTCGGAGTGAGCACTATCCAGGTCACGAGCCACCTCTACATTTTGCAGACACTGTTCCCTCTTGAAACTTTCAAATAACTGATTTTCACTGCTGGAAATAACATGCGACATGATGCAGTGATGAAGATCTACACAAGTGCCAAAAGGAGTGGACTGCCAGCACTAAGAACAAGGATGTTCGATGATCCTCTAAACCCCTAATCCTATTTCATTTGAAATGGTAAAAGAGTAATATTTAAAAAAAATGATTTCATGTTACGGTATTTTTAATAATGAGACCTATAAATTAACTAGGTATGTGTTCACATTTTTTCAATGTTTTTTTTCTTCGTAGTTTTACCTGTACATGTACATGTCTGAAGCAAAATGGGGGGGGGGCGCTTTTGGTCATTTTCCTCGTATAAGCTTTAAATTTAGGGAATCTGAACAGTAGGCCCCTAGCTGAAATGTGAGCGTAGACTTACACCAAGGCTTAATATTCTATTCAATTATTTAAATTATTGAGAAGCCGATGTGCAGACCTACCAAACATAGTAGAAGAACGACTTGATAAAAATAAGAAACCTTTTGTCCATAGGAAACAATTTTTCAATGTGATAATTTAAATTATTTTTTTAAAATTTCATTTCAACATATCCAGTTTTTAATATTTTTCGACATATTCGTTATATTTTTATAATGAATCGAACCCTTAACCTCACTTTTCACAAGATAGGTTTTTTTTTGTGTCTTGCGAATGAAGGATTATTAAAACATTCAAGCTAAACGTTTTTTGTGTAGAATATACTATTATAATACTATGAATATTACTAATAATAATAATACATACAAGAATAATTTTACCGCCAAAGCGGATAAAAGGAGCACATATTTGTGTTATAGCACCGAGACATCGTACATAGATACTCTGAATTAATCTTACATTTTAAAACACTTTAGAGAAAATATACAGGGTGATTCTGAAAACGTGTATATAACTGCAAGCAGTGACAGAGGTGATCAGGATGAACATTTTCTTTTAATACAATTTGGGTCCGAATTTGAACGCTAACTGAGATATGAACAGAAATAAAAATGCCGCCACCAAGATCAACAAGTTAATAACTCAGGTTCTGCAAAGCCTGGAATAATGAATTTTAGAGATATAATAGTGTACATAATACTTTGTATACCGTTAAAGTTTGATCGAATTCCAACGAGTAGTTTCCGAGTTACGCACTCAACATCGTAACACGTGCTGGTTAGTACTCGCATGTGAACACTGTTACGATTTTGAATGCGTAACTCGAAAACTACTCGTTGGAATACCATCAAATTTTAACGGTATACACAGTTTTTGTACCTTATTATACCTCTAAAACTCATTATTCTAGGCGCTGCAGAACCTGAGTTATAAACTTGTTGATCTTGGTGGCGGCATTTTTATTTCTGATCATATTTCAGTGAGCGATCAAATTCGGACCCACATTGTATTAAAAGAAAATGTTCACTCTGCTCACCTCTGTCAATACTACAGTAATACACATTTTTTCAGAATCACCCTGTATAAATATGAAAACTAAATTGTAAATTACTATTTAAGTAAGCTAACGAAAGAGAGAATTAAAACGAACAAATTTGAAGAACTGAAAGATTAAATGTAGAGAATTCTTTATATATTTGAACAAATAAAAGTTCTTTAATTTGTAGGTATTTCTATATAATGTTCAACGAAGTGAGCCTCAATTGCTGAAGCTTTCTCTGTAAGCGCCTATTATTTCTTCATATTCTATTACTAAAGCGTTTCTACGTTAATATCTACGTGTTGAAACAAGCGATTAGCTACTAGCAATTAGCAAATTGTCTAACAATAATTATTTATGGATATTGTTAGGCATAACGGAAATTTGCTTTGATAACAATAAGCAATGGATAACAATAGGTCTAACAACTGGTAAGGAATTGGGTTATATATTACAAGCTATATCTTAGCATTGAAAGTTTCCAAGATAAGATATCAAAAAGGGAGGGACCTCAAATCCACAAGGAGATTTGAAATACCGATTACGTATTTCGGCTACACGTAGCCATCTTCAGTGATGAGAGACAAAAGTCAGCTAAATAAAACTTTCCTTTATTTGGCTTTTGTCTCATCGCTGAAGATGGCTACTTGGTAGCTGAAATACAAATCCGATATTTCAAATCTCCTTATGGATAAGAGGTTCCCTCCCTTTTTAGTTGTTCCATTCCACAGTGTTTGCTTAAGTTTTGCTAAGGTATATACACTGAGTGGCCAAATTATTATGACCACCTGACAGTTTTAGGCAAATGAGCTATCGCGTCACAGCGCTGCCGCTAGAGAGCTAGATAGCTATAAAAAGGGAATGCAGGTGAGGTGAACCATCAGTTGCACTTTGTTTTTTGCGACGATATAGGCAAAAAACGAGATTTAACTGAGTTTGAACGTGGGATGATCGTCGGCGCGCGCAGTGTCGGAACCAATATCAGCAAAACAGTTGAACTTGTGAAGTGTTCAAGAGCAGCAGTTATTAATGTTTACAGAGAGTGGGCTACCAAGCAAAAAACCGGCTCTCAACGTCAAGACTTCTCAATGCTCGAGCTGAAAGGAGATTGGTCAGAGTTGTCCAGGGCGACAGAAGAGCAACAGTGCGTCAAATAGCGGCAAATCTTAATCAAGGACACACTGTGACCGCCTCTGACCGCCGCTCATTACACCGTTTAGGCTATGGAAGCCGACGACCAGTTCGAAAGCCTCTACTGTCAGCCTTGAACAAGAGCAGACGTCTCCAGTTCGCCAAGGAGCACAAGGATTGGACAGTACATGACTGGAAAAGGGTCATGTGGTCAGATGAGTCACGATTTCAAATGCATCATGTAGATGGCAGGGTTAGAATATGGAGAAAACAACACGAAAGCATGGACCCCACCTGCATCGCCACAACACTTCAAGCTGGTGGCAGCAGTATTATGGTTTGCGAGATGTTTTCTGGGCATTGTTTGGGTCCTTTGATTCCTCTGCACGTATGTGTTGCATGCCCAAGATTATTTAAGTATTGTCGCAGATCAAGTACATCCCCGTTATGTTAATGGTGTACTCTGACGGGGATGGATACTTCCAGCAGGACAATGCTCCTTGTCATAAGGTTGGCATCGTCCTCAGATGGTTCGCAGAACATGCCGGACAGTTTACCTTGCTTCGTTGGCCTGCACAATCGCCAGATCTCAATCCCATTGAGAATTTGTGGGATGAGATCGAACGGGCCATCAGGCAGCGGGATCCAGTACCATCAAATCTACAGGAATTGGAAGGTGCAGTTCTTCAGAGTTGGTCTGAAATTCTTCCTACAACCTACCAACATCTCATAGAATCTATGCCTCGAAGAATGCAAGCAGTAATAAGAGCGAAAGGTGGCCCAACACTGTATTAAGGGGATGGTCATAATAATTTGGCCACTCAGTGTATATGATACCATGAGAACACGTATTACTAAGCTAATTCCCACTGTTGTTAATTACTCGTTATATTCAGTCATGACACGTTGTTACGATTGTTTGATATATTACATGCCATATCACAGCACTGAAAGTTCCAACTGTACCATATGGTACCATTAGGACATGTGCTACTAAACTAATTCCTAGTATCATTAATTACTCATTATATTCACTCATGACACGTTATTACTAGTTGTTTGATATATTACATGCCATATCTGAGCAAAGAAAGTTCCAACAATACCATGCAGTACCTTTAGGACACGTGCTAATAAAACAACATGCCATAGCTTGTTTTTGGAAATTTTTAAGGGGTACTGTTAGAGCACCCGTTATTGTACCTATTCCCATATTTATTTATTGGTGAAAACAGAGTGTGAAAATGTTAATGCGTTTTCAAGTTATCGTAATAAATAATAAGCTCCCTACAAATGAAGAAATTCTTTTGGTTTAGGCACCAATATCCCGTTTCTGTAATCGTCAGTCACGTGCATGCTGCACGCGCACCATCTCAACAAATTTTAGAGCACGCGCAGAGCCAAACTGAAGTGCTTAGCACGTGTTTTCCCCAATGCAAGGATGATTTGTCTCTTCCAGTAATTCACTACACGCACTCTCTCTATGCAATAGAGTCTATTGCAACGCAATGCATTGTTGGAATTGTGTCTACAGACGGACAGCTGGACAAACCGATCACCAGAAAATGTGCTAATAATACTAATATGATGCATTTAAATATTTCTAATAAATACAGGATGTTTACACATGAGTGCAGCGGTTTCTTGAATTTCTTGCAGCCATTCTATAATAATAATGGTGATGGAATTCGGTTATGCGAGACAAACTTATTTAATTTGAATGCCCATCTTCTGAAAATTCAAAATTTACGACTCGCTGTTCTTTGCGAGAATGATAATGTAACAGGGCACACCTATCTGAATATGCTTGAAATCTATCTCTTGCCATTTAAAAACTGCCTGTGTGGACTTCTTTCGACAGAATGGTGCCGTTTCACAGTTCCACCGAAAGTCCGAAAATTCTTGAATTCCATCCTGCGAAATCATACGATTTTGTTAAACCGCTGCAGTCATTTATAAATACCCTCTATTATTACTAAAAGATGTATGAAAAATTAAAAAAACAGACAATAAAAATTTACAATTTGTAACACTTTTATGTGTTTTATTGAAGGAAAATAAAAGTGCTAAATTTAGGATTAAGTTAAAGAACTTTACACAAGCCAAATTTGCAGTTCATACTATCGATAAATTTGCCACATTTAGATATTCGTATTTACATCGATCCATAGAACATATACAAATTGTTGTAATCGTCTTACAGATATCCAATACTAATGTAACACGAACGACATTACGAAGTTTAGGCGCTTTCTTCGCCGATTCACAAATAATTATAAATATTAAAGTTCAAGCCAATAAAAAATAAATAAAACTTAAAGGAATCATACCGTCATCATTGATTTAAAGAACTTACATAAAATTACAATATATTCCATACCCTCCCACCATAATATACCAATCAACATAACAAAAGTTTCTTCTGATTATTCTATCTATTTTCTGTCGCAAATCCTCCTTCCCCTAGGCCAACAATAATCTTCGAATGACCTTTTTGATTCTTCGATAATTTCGTCAGCAGATCGTTTTCCCTGTCCCCAGTCAGTAGAGAACGTTAGTTGTGGAGAGCGTTTTCCCCGATCCCTGCCAGGAAAGAAAACTAGATGTGGAGACCGTTTCTTTTCTTCAGCTTTATTTAATTCATATTCTTCTGGAGAGCGTTTCTGTTGATCAGAAGTTGGTAACCATGATCTGCGATCTGCTTTATTGCCTTCTGCTAAGCAACTGAATTCTACAATAAGTAACATGAAAATTCCTCCCAGAATTTTAAGTGACAGGTCCATATTAATAAGATGAAATTTTCCACCTAAATATTAAAAGAAATAAAAGAAATTTATTAAACTTTTATACAATGCCAATGCACATTGTTCTTGGGAAATTACTTAGATTAGAAGTTCAAATGATATAATTTCTTCTTTGACACACGAGATATAATGTCATTTATATTTTCATTTTGATATTTTTACATCATTTATTTTCTTAAAAACTGAAATAACTTAAAATTTTGATTATTATAAGGCAATATAATTAGTTTATCATCATGATTGTATGAAACAGTTACTTATTCGTCATATATGAGACCACTTTCGTCGCAGTGCGTTATGTGACATGCTGATGAACAATTTATTGTTCATTTCTAGGCTCAGTCTAGCAGTCTATACAAAAGTGCAACCATACATCTTAATCCTGTTTTCTGCACTAGTCACTGCTTAATATACAGGGTGGCCCAAAAAGAACTCACTCATTTCGAGATCTGATAACAGTTTTATTAATGAACAGATTTTAATGATATTTTAACATGTTTCATATTGCCATAATGCGAAAGTGTTTCCAATCATAAAATTTGCAAATAAGGGATTTACACTTTAATTGGATAATCTACTGGATATGGCTACCAAATTTTAACGGTTCAGGATATCCAAAACGGCAGATTTCAACTTTGGCTGTGAGATTTGAGCTATCTGTCATGGCGTTCAGAAGAAGCGCCATGTAATGTTACGCAGTTAAAATCAAGCAAGCAGACGATGGCTGATAATAAACTTGAGCACAATCCCGAGGCTGAAGCACCAGGAAAAGAGAGCAGACGAAACACGTAGCTGAGGCGTTACGAAAGCAGACGAAGGGAAACGGGGTCGAGAAAACCTCGCAGAAAATGCAACAACTGAGAAAAACCAATCAGACGACTCAATTGGCGAAATTATGCAAAGAAAGTCGTGACGAGCGCTCATTGGCCTTGCATAAAGAGAAAGGAAGCAAGCCAATGGATGAGCAGCCGATTTGGAAATATAACAAAGATATTGACTTCAGGTTTCAGCGGTTAGCAAAGGAAACGTTTTGACTAGACGTAGTACTCCCGGTCAACTTAAATCATCATACAGGCAAGAAGATAATTTTAATGAACTAATTAAATTGAATCATTCATTTTTTTTTTACTAGTGCTTCGCATCAAAAAGGTTGCCGAAGGAATAGGCATACGGCCGATGTCTTTTCGCCGCTGAAACCTGGATCGTCATACTCAAAATAACTGCCGAATATTTGGAACGCGTGTGTTTTATTCTTCTAATGGGCAAACCATTAGTGTCCTGCTTACGACCAAGCGAGTTATGTAAGTAAACCAAGTATCAGTTAAAAATTTTAATAAAAATCATAAACATTTAGAAATTCCGATAGTGACCTCGAGCGAAGCGATACAGCTAATGTCGACATAGCGGTAAAGAAAAAAAGATGGCGAGCCGAGTTTCATACTCCAGCCAAAATTCACAGTGGAATACCAGCATGAAGAAGCGGGATTGCAAGTGATGCATTTAGCGATATCCAGCCAGTCAACCAAGTAACTGAGCTACGAGCGGATAAGGCACCACCACAAATTTCGCCGGCTAGAAATGCATCTAGACATCAATAACAGGATCGCGCGGGATAACCGTACTTCGCGTGATGTGCGTTACCAAACTTAACCTTCTACAACAGGCCTAAGAACTATAATCTTTAAGTTTAAGAAGAAGAGCCAGCTCAAACATAACTATCGGCCTCGGTGGCTCAGCAGGTTGCGTGATCGCCTCTGATGTCCGAGTACGCGGGTTCGATCCCGGCCGAGGACGACGAGGATTTTTCAGGGGGAAATCCTGAGATCACGCACTTCCTTCGGAAGGGAAGTAAAGCCGTTGGTCCCGTGTAGTCGTTTGCCGGCTGCACGTTAAAGAACCCTTGCGAGGCAAAATTTGCGGCCCCTATAACGCCGTCCTGAAATGACCATGGCAGTTGAAAAGGACGTTAATACCAAACAAACCAAACCAAACCAATCAAACATAACTTATAAAGTTTCACGACTTATCTTGGACATTTTTGTTTAGTGTTTTATTGTGATGAATTGCCGTTTATCTGATTCGAATTCTCATTTTACTATTTTTTGTTATTACTTTGGACCTGCTCTTGTCTCACTACTCCAACCTCCTCACAGCAGCATTTGGGTTCCGGTTCTCCTCCCATTCGAAAAGGAGAACATGACGTCTTCTCGTCAAGAAAATCCGCTGCATTAACTAATTTGTATTTTCGTAATTCAATATAAATTACATTATTTTTGAATTGTTAAAATTTACAATTTGTTTCTCATTAAATTGCTAAACTTAAACCTCTACCAATTTATTTTCATCACCCCTCAGTTTTACATGACACTATCTCTTCTGATGAAGTCTATCAGGTCACACAGAGTTGTTGGTCTGTTAAGATAAACGCTGTTATTTTAGAAATCTCCATAAACAATGGTCACTTGGATTAAGGTCTGGGAATCGAGGAGGCCACGCTATTGGAATATTTCGTCCAATCAATCTGTCTTCAGTAAAAAAAGAAACCAAGAAACCATCCTTTATAGGGATGGTAACCTGTGGCGCCGCACCATCATGTTGGAATGTTACGTTTCCCAATATGCCTCAATGCCTGATGTAAGGAATAACATGATCCTGTAAAATCCGTAGGTAGCGGATCCCTGTGATTGTCACTGTTACCAAAACACCATCGTCCTGTTCTTCAATGAAAATCGGTTAATATTCATGTTTGCAGTGAAGCCAACACTGCACTTAGCTGCACACACTAGTGGCCAAAAAACTAATTTTAACAACTTTTTTGTGGACCACCCTGTATTTGTCGCTACACGTCAGTCAATGTCCCTTCGTAGCACAAGGGAGTCGTAGAACAAGGGTTAAGGCCATTTCAGAATTACGGTTTCTGTGTGGAATTTACGAATAGGTTCATAATGCGTTCATTAGAACTGTGTGAACCTCACTGTAAAGGCTGTTACACATCGTACCTTGTCTTCGGTGCGGGAGTACAAATTTTCAATGAACGCATTATGAACCTCTTCGCAACGCGGATCCTTAATAAATTGTTCACCAGGCAAAATTGGGTTTATTTTTCATTCCCCCCTTGTACGGATACTACTTTCGACTTTTCGTTTATGTAAAGTATGGAGACTGTATATTTCCACAAATTAAAGAATTTATGAAAACTCTTACTGTATCTCGAATTTATATCGTTTTATGAACACTTATAAACAAAATATTTATATCATGCGATCTTCATCGAATTTTTAAGAAAGGTGTTCCTGATGAGGTTGATGGAGATCTTGAGTTACATTTCGGAAAAGAAAATAAACAGAATTCTGATCGGTTTCGCCTTTTCTTCTTGATTTTTTCAAGGATACAAACGAAGACGACACTCGACAACCGAATAGTGAAGCAGTGGTTTCACAACGTTGAAACGGAAGCAGTGCTTTCGCAAGGCTCACCCTTCCAGAATAAATACCAAAAGGAATAGACTGAGGTAGTCAAGAGGCCTGATTAAAACCAATAGGTCTTCTATATTATGAAAAAGAATAAGATTCCCAGAAGTCAAAAAAGGGGGGGTATCAGTAATCGGGAAAGAAGAAGGGGGTATCAGTAATTGGGATGTAGAAGAAAAGAAGGGCGAGACATAAAAACCCTAGAATAAAAATAATAAATAATAAAAATTAAGCACAGGCTCATAAGACCCTAATAAAAAAAAGCTGACGTTTCGGATAGAGGCTATCCTTTGTCAAAGCAAGGAGAATAATAGATAATTATCCTGAGGAGACAATCGACAATCAAACAGTGAAATTGGGATAAAAGCAGTACTTTCAGAAGGCTCACCCTTCCAGAATAAAGACCAAATGAAATACACAAAAGTATGTAAGAAAAAATAATAAGCTAAGATTGGAAGTGGGAGGAGGGGTAAAAAAAACAAATAGAATTGACTAGTGCGACCAGTCCAAGAGGAAGTCAAAGATCTTCGCGATGCTAGATGGAATGACAATGTGAAAAGCTTGTCGGAGCGACAATTCTACGTATTTAGAGTACGGTTAAAAAATAAGAAAAATATCTTTACACTTTTAGAAAAATCATTAAAACAAACAAACAAGGAAATGCTCTTACTGTTTTTTTCTATTCAATAAAGAAACAAAAAATAATCAAATATTTTGAATGCAATGACCAAAAAATGAAAACCCAAGGAGGAAAAAAAGGAAATATTGGTTACGCATTTCGAGTACCAGGTACCCATTTTCAGCGGTGAAATTAAAGAGACAGAAAAAAGCCGGGTATCTCTGGTACCTAAAATACGTATGCGGTACTTCCTTTTTTCTACCATTTTTGTTTTGTCTTTCGCCGCTGAAGATGGGTACCTGGTAAGCTTTTTTTGATATTGTTTAGAGATTTCTGCGAAGCAAACTTTGGGGATTGGTAAACAGTACTTTTCAGACCATAAAAAAGGCGTGTTATCTGGAGATTTAGTCGCCATGGTATTAGATCTCCTATTCCAATCAACCTCTTGGAAATTTTTCATTTAGAACATTGCGTACATCCAAGCTTGTGTGTGGCGATGCCCCATCCTGCTGGAATATGATACTGGATTGCATGTCCTCTTGAAAGCCATTTTTAAATGAGAAACATTGACTTGGCGTTATTAAGTGTACACTTCATTAGAAAAAAAAACAACTTTAATACTTTCTTTATTGAATACAAAAACCAATAAGGACTTATTCTTGTTTGTTTCTTTTCAATGATTTTTTTCAAAAGTGTAAAGATACTTTCCGGAGATGCTGTATTATTTTTAATTTGAGGTTAATGAAATAAAATGAAAATTAAAGTAATCTGTAAGTAATCTTATATACATTGAAAACAATATAAAATTAAAATCACTGAAAATAAAGTAAGATCTTGACAAATTCATTAAACATGTAAAAAAAATAAAATGTAATAAAAGACATAAATGTTACAGGAAATAATTACAGTTTTTGTGTAAGAACAAATAAAAATAACTCACTTAAATTGTTATTTAGAACAAAATTAGAGGTCTTGCATTTCAATGACACTAAAATTCAACGAAACCTCGATTTATATATCAACTCAGAGCAAACTCTTTGCGTAATGTTTGAATTGGGACTACTGTTACTATTTTTGAGTAATTAGTCAATAACTTATTTTTGTAAAAATTAAGGTCAAGAAAATGCACAGTACTTTAATAATTTAATTCAAAAGCTTATAATTAAATTTAATAAAAAACAATTCAATTCATTAACATCCTTAATTAAACTTCCTTAATTATTTCCCTGAAATTGTATAAAATTAAACAAAGAATTAAGGAAACGTTTAATCACTGTAACAGCTGTAATTAATTTGTTATGTTCTTCATTAATTATTCCTTTATAAGGGTGTATACTAAGATGTGCGTGTGTATGTTTGTGAAACTACTGTATTCACTTGTCCTTACTGAAATGAAATAGAATAAGATTATGTTATTCAACTAGCAATAAATATACCTAAGCTTATAATAGATTTTAATTAAGTTTCAACTTGACACAAAAACTATGAAGAAACGGTTCATCCACAGCGATGAAATGACGCACATCGGGGAATTCGTCCAAGATCTCTTGGTGAATATGATGCAGTAAATGAAGTCTGATAGCAATGATTTCCTGGCAGGAATTCTAACTCCTTCATTCATTTGATGGAATTCATTCGAGTTGGTGGCGAACATGAAATGGCACATGAGGCCCGCCTGTGAAAGGCATGCGAAGCAATCGGGACGTCGTTGGGAAGCTGAATAGACAAGTAGAGTTCATTGATGAATCCCGGTTCTCTCTCGTAATAATCGGCCTCGGTGGCTCAGTGGTTGCGTGATCGTCTCTGATGCCCGAGGACGCGGGTTCGTTCCCGGCCGAGGACGAGAGGATTTTTTCAGAGGGAAATTCCTGAGATCACGCACTTCCTTCGGAAGGGAAGTAAAGCCGTTGGTCCCGTGTAATCGTTTGCTGGCTTCACGTTAAAGAATCCCTGCGAGGCAAAATTTGCGATCTTCCTGAAATGGTCATAGTAGTTGAAAAGGACGTTAATACCAAATAAACCAAACCAAACCAACCAATCTCTCGTAAAAGATGCTCGAATACACGTGTGGCGATGTGTGGGTGAAGGCACACATTTAACTCAGTGCAATACACTTTGCTGCATACTTACTTTGTGGTGTTTAATCGCGTTTATAATTTATACCAAGAATAAGCCCTAAATTATGACTAGGTGTGATGTTGTAATAATGTATAAAATTTCTGTACGCAAGCCTTCTCTGTAGGTGGTGTTGAATAGGACCACTAGTACGAAGTTACAATGTTTTCTCTTTTCCATGTTCAGGCCTGGTAGTTTCTCGAAGGCCGTGGCTACTGCCCAAGCTTAAAAATATTTTTCAACAATCATACAATTTAAATAAAACTTATATCTAATAAAAAGCAAGATAATACTAATCCACACAAAGATATTTTAATGACCCAGATGTACATTTTAGTGACTCTGATGAAGAGGAGCTTAGCCCTTATTGGGTTTGTGTGGATTAGTGTTTTCTTGCTTTTATTTATTTGTATTAGTGTCTACAGTTTTTGGCTTGGAATCATTACTGTCAGCTAAAGGTACGTGTTCAGGAAAAAATAAGTAACATTCGCTGACAGCTTTGTTACGTTATCCGATATTCTTAAACTTTGACTGTAGCCAACGCCACCTAGAAAGAAAGCCAAACAACTGAAACGTCATACATTGTTACATTGTAAACGCTCCGGTTCTAGGCAACGTACAGTACATTAAAAGTTGGTGCTTTCACACTCGAGAGCAAGGGGTTAAACCAAAGAATGACTTTTAAATCGATTTTGTTAATTCGCAAAACACGATTAATCGTTTGACAAAGGAATTAAATACTCTGTACGCTAGTCCTTCGAAATATAAAACTGTGCTTTATTCTTTTAATACTAATCATACGCATACATTTTCTATATTGTCTGCTTTTAATTTGTCCTCTCAAAGTCAATATTTTTAACATTTCTCTTTAATTCCTTTTCTCTCGATGCAAGGCTTCATTATATCCAATGTAAACTGGGTTTTATCCCTAAATCTATAGTCTTAGTGTTCTACATATTACCTTGTCTTCGGTAGATAAAAGTTCGTAATACATATGCACAGGGAGGTCTGGATCGACCTTTTCGATACAGTTTTATTCGAAAATGAAAAAAAAAACATTCATGTTAGAATTTTTCTTAATGCTGAATATCCACACAACATAATCATCAACATATCTTTAAATCATCTTCACTTTCATTAAATAGTTCATTCAAAATTTATACTGTCATCCAAAAATTTCATTTAATTACAAACACATTCCACTAACAGTGATAGTTACGACGTTCTTATCTACTCTCCAGGTAAGTGCTAAAATCTAAAACTCTGATATTTTTCTTGGCCTTAATCATATCGCTTTTATATATTATCATTTATCTCTATAGGTACTAGTTCAGATATTCTTGCCGCTGATGAAAAGTTACAATGTAATCAATAGCACGCCATCTTGGTCTTAGGTAAGGTCAGTCGACGGGAGATTAAGGTAAGTCAGAAAGGGCGGGGGGGGGGAAACGTATACTAGGGGATCAGGTTAATACGATTAGTATGAGGTAGGACCGTCGATTAAATACCTAATTTTCTTAGTTTCCTTTCAGGTGATCATCGATGGGATTACTGAAGAATTTCCTCGAACGGTGCTTTTGCCAAGGTTTTCGAAAACATCTTTGGGTTTCTGCGTTGCTTCTGGCGTCATTGTTTGATTCCTGCCCTTCTAAATTCCATGCGCTGACATTGTAGGCTGGCTATCTTCAAATCTATTCGAAACCAAAAAGAGCACGGCAGAGTGTTTTCAATTATAAATGTTATGGCCAAAAATAACTGCTACCTTACCGGATTCGTAACTGAAACATTCGTCTTAGATAAATTAGCATCCTGGCGTGGCCTTGAGAACGATATTCCATTAGGTCGTTTCCTCCTTCGCTCACGTTCCACAGAACTTAATTTCTGGGTTAGGGTTGCCATATAATTTCATTTCTCGTTAATTATCTAATTTAGAATTCAAACCGTTTAAATTCCATGAGTCTAAACGTTCTCGGCGTTGACTGAGTACGCGATACATGTGGACTCCTTTATTTTGAGTCCCCTACATTCTGGAAGACAATGTCTTGAAAAACGCGGCTTTCTTCTCGTCCGACGCATTTGCTCCTTCAGCCTCTACCAACTTCAAGTCCCAAAAAAAAAACTAAACTCTACACACGGTATAAGAAGGAAAGGTAATCCGACGATACCACGTGACCATGTGAGAATCTTGTCCGTAGTTCCAATCTTGTCCGTGTCTGGCGGCGCTCCACACAGGGAGGCCAGATTCCCAAGCGACAGACGGTGGAAAGCAATGGTCACTTTGTGAAACAACAGCTCTTCGGTATTCATCAGTTTAGGTAAGTCTGTTTAATTTCATTAGGTTTTATGCTCATTTTAAAAGTCATGTATTCAAGCTTTGTCCTATATGGTTATAAATGAGATTAATAACGTCGTAAAATTAAAATCGTATTCAGAATGAGCACTAATGATGTTCTCCCTCAAACCATTGTTGAGTAGAAATTCAGTAATATGGAATTTGTATTCAACAATGGTCTTGAGCAAGTGCTCATTCTAAATGCGGGCTTTAGTGTTTCGTTTTACAATCTGTAATTTTATTAATGGAAATAATATCACTGAATAATGTGCACTTTTTATAAAGTTACATCATGTTAGCATGCATACTAATTGACACTTCTTAAATGCCACCCGAAGTAAAGAACTTCACATAACCATGCAAGTGATCAAGCTAATTTACAATGTGCTTTTTAAGTTTATGATACCGACTCAAATCCACGCTATTAGAATATTTTTCCCATGTCACATTATGTTATTAAGAATATTGTAATGAAACTAGGAGAAAAGAGGAGACGATTGTTGGCGAAAATTGCGCGAATGAAAGAGAAGTGGCTGAGGGTGATGACACGAGAGTAAAATGGTGCGGCGACAGGTTATCGTAGTCGTCATCTGTTTATTTATGACAATCATGCTATCTGCACAAGCGTCGTTTTTTGTTATTAGAAAACTCGTACGTAAAATTATTAAGACGGACAAAAACAAACATTTTTTTTATAAATAAAGAAATTTTAAAGGAGAATTTAAAAATTCATACGAACAGTTGCGATTGGCTGGGGTTTAGCAGAGGCTTGCCCCTCTAATTATTAGTGAGCTATCAAAGATAAAAGATATGATATAAAACCTTCCCTTTGAGAAGCCGCCTTTTAAAAAATCCTGTAAACGGCCATGGTGCCACTCTTTTCTAAATTATGAACTCTAAATCAAAGACGCCCAACCACTGCATTCCCTAAATTAAGCAACTGATCTTATAATTAATATAATCGAGTAGTAAAGTAATTTTAATAAACTGGTTTAAGAAATGTGCCTTAATAGTAACTTTTTAAAACATCCAGTTTAATGAAATTTTTCTAGCTCAAATTCATATCAATTCCAAGCTGATTTTCTTACTTAAATTTTAAAATTTACAATTTCAACATCAAATTTAACCATGATGTTCCAGGCATGGTTATGATAGTTTCTATCTCTCTGGTCCCACAGATTTTGGCAGTCCTGCACAGAGCCACGGTACCCTTCTTATACCATGCATACCATGCACATCGACGGACATCGTGATTCACAATGTGGTCCCTTTGGAGGCCGCATGAAAAAAACAAACTGACTTGCTTGCTCCCAGGCCAACAGCATCCTTAATAACATATACACTATTAAAGTAAAATAAAAATAAAAGCACCTTATTAAACTGTGGATACTTACTGCGCAATAGAAGAGAGGAGGTCAATCCACTTGTCCACAAGAAAAAATTATTCTTCATATATGTGTACATTTCAGTCACTAAGTGACCTTCTTCAGTATGATACAATATCCAACATTTACAGGGGTTGTATATATACACAATAAAGTACGATTGAGAAAGAGGGGCCACTCTGAAGCTACATAAGGTGAGAAGTCATGATTGGTGAACAACAAAAACGGGACTGGTGAACTTAATATAAGTACCTTCTTCCACTTGTTTAAGCCTTGGTTAAGGTCCTCTGTCTACGTTCATTAACTTATCCGGGAGATTTTTGGAGATTTCAAGAGATTCTAAAAAATTAAGAGTCCTATAGTCGTCCGTCATATGTATACTTTTTATGTTGTCTTTCGTGGCCACATGACAACTGGTCAAAATATGGTTTGCAAATCCTGATTTTTCTGGTTTATACTTCTTTATATAACCAAAATGTTCGTTCATACTGGTTTCGATTCGTCTCTGTGCTTTGACCTATATGTTTAAGGTCCATCAGAAGGTCACTTGGTGACTGAAATGTATACATATAAGAAGTATAAATTTGTCATGTAGACAAGTGGACTGACCACCTCTCTTCTATTGCGCATATACACTGTTATCAAAAGTTTCAGGATACCCCTCATAAATCAAGGAATGTGCAAAATTTTGCATGAAAATGACATGTAAATTATTTAAATAGCATCATACGCCTTCAAACACATATTTGCTTCGTATTATTAAGATACGGGTCGTTCGGATGCCACTTGTGCAACAAGTCAGTCCGTGAGAATTCCACCATTTTTCAAATACCCCGTACAACTACAAACAATGTAATTGCGAAATGGAAGATCCAGGGAACAACGAACTGGAAGACCCAAGAAATTGACAGACAGAAATCGTTGAGTGACCCGGAACAATCGAAGTTCTTCTGCTGAAGTGATTGCTACAGAGTTCAGAAATTCTGCTTCCTCTGTTGATAGCACAATGACCATTCATTGGGAACTCCATTCCCTGGCTTTCCATGGTTGTGCTGCTGCTCACAAGCCCTTCATCAACGACAACAATTCCAGGTGACGTTTGGAGTGGTGTAAAACTCCCAGAAACTGAAGCATGGAACTCTGGAAACGTATCCTATGGAGTGGTGAATCAGGCTACACACTCTGGCAATCAGATGGATGAAATTAGCTTTGGCGGATGCCTGGAGAGCGTTTCCTACCTGAGTATGTGGTGCCCACTGTGAAGTTTTGAGGAGGTGGTATCATGGTATGGGGCTCTTTTTCATGGTTTGGACTGGGTCAGCTTGTTCCTGTTAAGGAACGAAGAATGATGTTGCTTATCGAGACATCTTGGACAACTGCCAACATTGTGGGAACAGTTCGGAGAGGGGCCATCTGCTGCCAACATTGTGGAAACAGTTCGGAGATGGGCCTCTTTTGTACAACATGACAATGCTCCTTGCCATAAAGCAAGACCTGTACACGGCTGGTTTCAACACAACGGGGTTGAAGTAATGGATTGGCCTGCCGAGAACACCGATCTCAATCCTTTGAGCACATGTGAGATGAATTGGAACGTTGACTACAAGCCAGACCACGCTGTCCTTCTTCCGTGGCTGAACTACAGTGCTCTGAAGGGCATTGCAGCTTATTATCAAAAACTGGTGGAAACTCTTCCTCGGAGGGTTGGAGGCCGTCATTAGAGCATAAGAGGGAGCCACCGCTCACTAATTTCTGTTATCTGAAGCCTGCTACGCAGAAATGCTGGTATCCCTAAATTTTTGATCACATAGTGTATATGGTATTAAAAAATAACATGAAAAATCACTATTCTAATTCAGGGGCATTTGATTGTATATAGCCTCTCTCTTGATCTTGGATTCCTTACATATATGTTTGTTATTCATTTATTTACATGTATTTATTTATTTATGTGATGGTTTTTCTTGCTTTTTTGTAGTGATTGAAAATGGGAAAGAAATGTTTTATACCCAGATGTAATTCTGGGTATAAAAATTGCCCTGAATATGTTTCAATGTTCAAAGCCCCATCTGGAGATCTACTAATTAAGTGGAAAAATGCTATAAAACGAGACGATAGGGAACAAACGGAAGCAGATTTTGTGTGCGAGAAACACTTTGCTCCACGACGGTTGAGGTAAATGGAGAAGTTATTGCGCGCCAGAATCTCAGATACCCGAGACTTGAAAAAGAAGCTGTTCCATCTATCTTACCCAATTGCCCCTCCTACATAACAAAAATAAGTAAGCCAACAAAGCGCCCAGCTCTAAGAGAGTTTCCATTGATCCATAGCAATAATAAACAATCAAAAACAAAAAGCAACTCACAAACATCAGATCAAGACGGGGCTGCAGTCACTGAAGTTTGTGGAATGAATATCATTGTGAATGTGGATGAGAATAAGGAGCATGTCCACTCATTTGCAAATGACACAAGAACTTTTTTCGAAACAAATTATGGAAACACTGCAAATGTAACTGATTAAAATTTAAATGTTACTAATGCTTTGGACTTTCAAGCACTTAATAACGTTGCTGGAAAAATTATGATGCCAAACGAATCATGGAATGTCCATAAAATTAATACTGACAGTTCTAGTAGTGTAGTGTTTTTGCAAGTGGTAAAATATCCTGGAGGAGTTGAACAGCCACCAGTTGTATGTAAGCAATTGTGTTTCAATAAAGTGGCTTCGGGGAAGTATGAAGTGAAGAGCTTTGTCTACAACAATCCTGTGAACATATCTCTCATAAGTGGAACCATCCAAATGCACACTATTGCAGACATTGAAAAAGGACTAATAATTTTTGACCAAATGAAAGTGTGTACTGGTGGGCCAAGTGAAATGACATACAGCTCAACAATAAATCCTGTATGTGCCTACAAACATTTTGGTGTGTGGCGCCACAGAAAATGCACTTTTGTCACTGACAGCAACCAACATGTTTGTAAAGCCTGCAGTACGTTGTGTTCTACGCTTGATAGACATCAATCTAGACAAAATACTCCTCTAGCATCAAAAAGAAAATATATACGTCTTTCTGGATTCTGCCCAAAAGAAAAAAGAGAAATTCTACGAAAGGCACAAATAATACAAAATGTTAAAACACTGAGATTGTTACGACAGAAGAGAGTTTTGGAAAGTAAACTTCAAGTTCTGCAGGCAAAATACAGCCTGATAAATGAAAAGCAATTGGATTCATATCTAAAGGAATTGCAGCTCTTTCCTGGACAGGAATTAACAATTAGAGAGTGTATTTCAATTGGACAAAAAACTACAAAAACTAGCAGACGATACACTGGTGACTGGTTATTGATGTGTCTTTTATTTCATATTAAAAGTCCTTCAGCATATAAATTCTTAAAGGATAATGAACTTCTTCCCCTGCCTAGCATTTCAACCAATCGAAAATATTTACGAATGGTAAACACTAAGTGTGGCTTTGATGAACAGTTTTTTGAAGCTTTCAGAAAGAAGTTGAGCAAAACGAGGGAAATTGATCGGCATGGACTTCTTATATTTGATGAAATGCAAGTAAGAAAGAGTATGACAGTAAATATGGACACAATGGCATATGATGGATTTGTAAATTTCGGTAACTTGGGTCCACCAGCCTCCGATGCTTATTCAGCGGCAACTTCATCTAACCAATTAGCAGATCATGCACTAGTGTTTATTTTCCAGTCTTTCACTGGTTCCTTTTCGCAACTCATTGCTTGCTTCTCTGCGAAAGGTGCAACAAATTCTTCAGTTTTAACAAAGTTAGTTGTGCAAGCAATAACAAAATTGGAAAGTATTGGGGCAAATGTTCATGGCATTATCTGTGATGGTGCATCAACCAACCGATCCATGTGGAATCAGCTTGGAGTGTCTGGAAAATTACATAATACAATGAATTTTTTTATTCATCCTTGTGATGACAGCAGAAAAGTATATGCATTCTCAGACGCATCCCATTTGATAAAAACCATAAGGAATTGTCTGCAACAGAGAGGAACTTTTATAGTAAGTTTAATATATTACTGATTAGACCATATGTGAAATGTCAGTAGTTATTTCATGTTTACGTTTTATTTTATTGGTCTTCAGGTGAATGGGGATGTTATTAAATGGCGACACTACACAGACCTATACTTGTTAGATCAAAAACATGATGCCAGATTAAGAGTATGCCCCAAAATAAAGGCTGAACACATAAATCCATCGAACTGTGAAAAAATGAGTGAAACTAGCTACACAGGTAATGAATGTCATTAAAAAAGATAAAGTTTAAACTGAATTAATCAGACAGTTTATTTTAATTCATTTTATTTTTTACAGTTATTCAGTCAATCAGTAGCTGATGGTTTATTATTTTACAAGAGCCGAGGATGCACAGAACTGGCAGATTCATCAGCGACTATTTCTTTTACCATTCGAATGAACGTGATGTTTGATGTTCTGAATAGGAAACATCCAAAAGAAGGAATAAAACTCGGAGGAAAAGACCTGATGGTATATAGCCTGAAATTCATATATTTTTCCCTTTATTATATTTATCTAAATTATGTATCAGAAATTTATATAATTTTCAGTATTATGCAGATCTTTCATTTATACATTTTCACAATTCGAATTCATTATTATATGGGATTGTTATAATAAATTTTATTTAGGTATCCATTTCCACATACTTTTGACCTTTCACATACATATTCACAGGTGTTAGAGAAATGCTTACATTGGCTAAATTCCTGGGAAAGCGAGGTTACAAATGGGACAATTCAAAAACATTTCTTTTTGTCCGACCAAACTGCACAGGGTTTAAGAGTTACACTGATGTCAACAATTCAATTGTCTGACTATCTTATAAATTCTTGTAACTTTAAATATGTGCTAAGTTCAAAAATGAATCAAGATGTTATTGAGGTAAGTTGGGGTAATTCTTATAAGAAGATTCTTAAGATTTAAAGAAGCCTTTTTAAAGGGAAACAAAATTCAAAATTTCTAATATAACATTAAAACACATATTTATACCTTAGCAATGTGCGCGAGATATTTTACAAAAGTTATTCATTGCAATCAATTTTTTATTCAGAGATTCTTTGGTGTCATTCGGCAAGCAGGTTGCCAAAACGATCACCCAAGTATGCCGACCTTTTTGCAGCTGTACAAGTTGCTATCTGTATACAGCCTGTTGAAGCCTCCAAAGAATGGAAACTGTGAAGCCACAAATCTTGAGAAACCAAACCTGACTTTTGAAGAATATATCTCAACGTTCAGCGAGAAGGATCCTTCCAGAAAATCTGTTTTGATTGAAAAATTAAAATCAAAGCTGGATGGACTGATAGCCACGACAGAGTGGGAAGCTGAAGATGTCATCTGCTACGATCATAGCCACGATTACTATGAAGTACCAATTATAGATTGCATAATTTATTATGTTACAGGTTATGTTTGCAAAAAAATGGCAAAAATTAGCTCTTGTGAGATTTGTAGGCATGCTTTTTCATCTGAAGGTGTATTTTCAGAGCATAAGGAGGCAGCTCTAGTTAATCTGAAAACCAGAGGCAGCCTTATTCATCCTAAAGTAAATATTTTCAACAAGTTAACTACTGCAGAGAAAGAATTTGCCAAAGTAGCAGACAAAGAAAATGCCTACGAAATCACTATTGCCAAAACATTAGAAATTGCTCCACTTTCATTCCCTTGCGAAGAACATAAAAAAGATGTAGTAGCCGAATTGTTACACTATTATGTGTTGCTGAGAATGCGGCAGTTTTCTAAGCAGTTTAATGATGATATAAAAAAACTTGCAAGGGAAAAAAAGAAAAAAGCTAAATTTTTTAATAAGTAACTTGTATATAATAAACACGTAAATTTCCTTTATATTATTAAGAAGTTTAAACAAATAAAATTCAGTATATAAATAAATAACTGATTTCACCAGTATCAGTCTAATGTTTTTGAATTGAAATTCTTGTGTTTATGAAATCCAATATTAAAAGTGAGGAATGATTGTTACTGAAACTTGTAGAATTTTGTTTTTGGAATTCTTCAAGTTTCACCAAAAATCATTCCTCACCTTTAATATTGGATTTCAAATCACAAGAACTTTAATTTCATTTACTTCAAATTATTAATACTTCAAATGTAATATAAAACTTAATATGATTAAAATTACTCCTTTCAATATGTTTAATAAACTATATTCTAAAAATCAACATGTGAGTTATTAATTTCACGATATATTTTTAATTTTCACTGAAAAATTTTCTTCACGATTAATCAAATACAATGATTTATAAAATGTAAGTTCATTATGAAATTCCTTAACAATAATGTTAGAATAATAACACGACATAATTTGAAAGTTAATGAAATTTTTAAAATTATTCACTCATCGGCTTCTCATTCATTTGAATGACCAATATTTGTAATAAAAGAAAGCCTACATGTTTTATTTCAAATGCTATTTTTTTCTTCCAATTTAATTTCTAGAAAATAAATAAAACCTTAAAATCAACAATTACGTAAATATACAGAAGAAAACGAGCAATTCCCTTACACACATAAGGAGAAAAACGGCCTCCCTTTCAACAGCGCCCTCTGCGAAATACCTCGCGAACTACGGACAAAATTGTAAACATCTCCTAACAATGCTGCCATTGTTCGTCGGATTACCTTTCCTTCTTATACCGTGACTCTACATTCCTTCTAACAAAGCCTACAGGGTTCATCATTCACGTGTCTATTGTCATCGAGAGAAACAATCACTTAGATTTCTTTGATTTGTCTTAACAATGGACCTTGTACATTTTAGTAATTTTATATTTTCGGTAATCATTTCCTTTTTAATTATATGGTATTCAATTTATCCTTTTTTTTTCTTTTCCCGCAGATTGAAGAACAGCAACTTCAAAGTCGTGACACCTCTGATTCTCGGGGTTCTCTAAAAATTACCGAAAGTTCATTCCCTATAGGACATCGTCATGACCTACGGAAAAGATCATTTCGGAAAAAAAAATAACGACAAAAATTCCGCGTGCGCTCGAAAAATTTTTGTGGGTGTTACAACATCATCATAAGTCGACGAAATTTAGATCTTATAATTGGTAGAAATATGATTAACAATGGTGAGAATATTAAGTAAAGCACTGTATAATGTATGGACAATTCATTGTTGCAGGCACCCATTTTGATTCCTATTTCATATAATGATTGCTCGTGTTTTGCAGCAAGTTCAAATTTCAGAGATGCATTCTCCTCTAAGTTTTATCAAAAAGGAAGTGTTCATTATGCAAGCTTGAATTTATTGCAAAACAAGAAACAGTCATCATAAATAGGAATCAAAATGTCTGCCTGCAACAATAACTGTCCATACTTTCTTTATGTAGTGCTTTAATCTTAAGTAAATATAACAGGGCAATTATGGAGTGCACAGACCGTTAAACTAATACCATGGTGTTATTGTGTGGTTATTATTCTACGACTCTCGGGCTTCTCTAGTGTCACGGAGATGAAGCAGAATGCACAGTCGAAATCAATTAATAATAACCCTGAAGACGGATATTATAAGGGTAACAAGAAATCTTGCCAAAAAATTTCGAAACTATATCCTGGGTGACTCAAAATTAATCTACCCTTGTAGAGAAAGAAAACCTTTTTCCAAACAATACCTCAGTACCTTTAAATTCTTTGAAAGCATTGCCCCATTATTTATGTTAATACGAAACCACTGTACTGAGGATTTCTGCTGTTGACGCGCCTTATTCATAAAAATAGCGGCATCATTAAGCATTTTATTATTATTACTACCAGCAGCGATTTCCATTTCCACATCGCCTACTGTATCTAAATTCTTTTCTTTATCACCTATTTCTTTTTGAGCTTGAACGTTATACTGCCCCTGCCAATCAACTGCTGCATCAAAACTATCTAGTGGTTGATTACAGCACACACTCTTTATGGTTTCGGGGGTTACGACCTAAGTATTTTTTTCTGAAGTATTCGGGTGACGATCATCCTTAACAACCTTAATTTGTCTATGCGAGGAAACTTCTGATAACATCTTTGAATCAGCAGTCTCACCTAGAAGATACTGTTGTACTTGTTTTATACAACCGTCAAAATCCCACGTATTTTTAGGACCATTGCTCATATCAACACTATCTGCTTTTTTCTGGTTTAAAGCAGCCGTATAGTTCAGAAAGAGAGATAACACCAATTGTACAAAGCTATCTTTATTTATAAGTTGTTCATTTAACGCTTGCTCAAAATCACTTAATTTTTGAGATATTGTTTCGTTCTTTTGTTTTTTTAAGCACGGCACTATGCATTCTTTTACCAAATGGTCTGAACTACTATATCTATTGAGTAATGAAACGTCACTACAGATACCGTCGACCAAATTCCCTTCTATTATATTGGATAACAGCAGATTATCCTTAGAATGGACACTTCGTTAACGTTTGCGAACAACTACGCCACACTCCCGAGCCGAATCACTGTCAGCTACTAAGTCATTATCCGAATGGATTATGGCTTCCGTAATAGCCATAGCCTCTTTTAAATCTCTCGGCTCCGTTTCCTCTAAGCAGTCTTTTATTTCGTCCCAGAATGCGTTAGAATAAGCTTCCATGTTCTCCATTTCCAACGGTTTAATTCTAATGACTTTGGATCCGCCATGTAGTCTCAATCCCAAATTAGAGCTACAATGAAAAACCCTCTTAAGCTAATTAAAGCTGTACTCACTAACAATAATTTTTTTTGATAGTGACCTAAAATTTTAAATGGAATACTATACTTATACGATTAACTACTGGCCCAATATTATTTTTCCATATTCAAATCCTTATATCCACAACTTTATGAACCTAAATACCTGACTGCCAATCCTCGACTTACACTATGCTTAATGTATATCTTTTAACTACATAAGCTATTGCGTTAATATTTGCGCTGCATTTACACACACTTATTAATTTTTCGCGCCTCCTATAGTATCTGCCGCCTTAAGACTTAATCTGCCAGTTATAAAAGACGTTTACTCCACCAATATTCAGTAACCTAAATACCTACAACTTTTAGTGGAAAATATAATTTAACGTTTGACGCCTGATATTGCTTCGACGCGCCGCGTATGAACTTTGCCAAGCAAGCGGAGAAGTGAAAGTACCAACACGGAAAAAGGGAAAGAAAATTTTTCCCTTGCTTCCCAGAGATCGTATAGACCCTGTTCAACTCTCTGAATACCATGCGCCTCCTATAAAATCTGTGTCACGGAGATGAAGCAGAATACACAGTGGAAATCAATCTATATAAATAAAAGGCAATGTTTGTATGTGTGTGCCCTATAAACTCAAAAACTACTCGATCGATTTCACCGAAAATTTCAGAGTTTGTTCTTATTAGTGCCGGGAATGTTTAAAGAGTGGTTTGAATGAAATCAGATAGGTAGCACTGTAGTTTTTGCATATCTATACATAAATACGGCAACACATTTTTTGTTATGCACTTTTACCAGTGTTAACGTGGACGAATACGCATGAAACTTATATGGTTGGAAAGTTCCTGTGCTCTAGGTGTGCACAATATATTTTGTTTGCGCATTTGTTCACTTTAACACAGGTAAAAAGCGTTTCAACAAAGGTAGCATTGAGGAACAGGTTGTGCACCATATTTGTCAACGCATGTAGCATTGCCTTTTTTATTGTTTTTTTTTTTTTTTAATAATAAATGTAAAATTAACTGAAATCATTGTTGAGGTTCATTTGATAGAATTTTAATTGTTGTGTTGTTGATGTTCATTTGAAAGCATTAGAAAACCGTATAGCAAATACTCTGCAGCTTTTGAAAGTCAACGAAATGATTTCAGAACCTGAAGGTCCCCAAGTATAATATATACCTTTAATGTACCTATACATTATTCCATAGAAACAACTGCTTAAAAATTGTTATTAATTAACTATTCAAAATATTTCTATAATTAGTAAGTAAGCATTTTATGTATTTTTCGTCGTTTTCTAAGCTATTTTAAGGGGTTTTTTCATATATTTTGAAAGTAATATTTTTAGTTAAAAATAAACTAAATACCAATTTTGAAATTTTTGATTTTTATTTATTTTTTAAAAAATTTTGTTAATCACTCTTTAGTAACAAAAAAGTTACCAATTTTTGGTCCGAAACAGACCATAATTTTTCACAGTGGGACGGGGGGGGGGGGGGAGACGCAGAGATCAGGAGGGACAATTTAGCTTAAATATAAATTAATTAAACAGGTGGTGGCCTTACAGTATAACAGAGGGACATTAGGAGTTCCAACTAGTTTCGCCATTTATTCCCGGCTTTGTCAAGGATGTATACAGCAAGAGGCATGCAAGCCTTTATATACAGAACAGTGGTACAAATTATGCATATACATCTATCTATTATGATCCCTTTTTTCTCGGTTTCTTTATTATGGTTTTTGTTTTCCTTTGCATTTTGTTATTTCTTGCCTGTTCATTTTTCTGTAAATCCTCTTGTCCCCAGACAACCGGATAAGTTCTCTTTTCGGTCCGCGTAAACGCGCACCATCCCTTTGTATATTTTCTTTTTGTATAATTTATAAAAATTAGCGTTTACACCCTTTTTTTTCTATTGGCCATTATATTTCAAAAATCTGTGCTGTTTCTATTTATCCTGTTGGCCATTATTTCCTCTTTAATTCTTTTGTATCCTATTGGTTCATGTATATGCATAATTTGTACCACTGTTCTGTATATAAAGGCTTGCATGCCTCTTGCTGTATATATCCTTGACAAAGCCGGGAATAAATGGCGAAACTAGTTGGAACTCCTGATGTCCCTCTGTTATACTGTAAGGCCACCACCTGTTTAATCAATAGGAACAGTATTATGATTCACCCTTCTACCGACTTAAATATAAATATTATATTTTAATAATAATTCGATAGATATATTAAAAGATACCTTTAGATTACTTTAAATATTATTCCGAGAAATTTTCAATGTCAGAAATGTCATGCAAAGCATCTATCTATATATATAAAGAAGGATGTTTGTGGATGGGTTTGTTTGTTTGTTTCTTATACAAATCTACAGTTTTATTCCGATCTTGATGAAATTTTGCATACTTGATCTTCAAAGCATGAGGAAGGTCACACTGTCTACCTCATATTTCAGAAAAATAATAAATATCGATAAAAAAAAATCGATATTTATGGTTATGGCAAGGCATATTAATGAGAAATATCTCATGACTAACAATGCAAGGCAAAGTTTGTGCAACAATAGGTATCAACAATGGTATCAGCACGTAATTCACAAAATTCTGCATGGACCAACAATATATATCTCATGATCAACAATGCAAGAAAAAGTGTGTGCAACAATAGGTATCAACAATGATGTCAACACGCAATTCACACTATGCTCGGACCAGCAACAGATATCTCATGACTATTAATGCAAAGCAAAGTTTGTGCAACAATATGTCCGTCGTGTTCGCATCAACAATGGTAACAACGCGCAATTCACTAATAACAATGAGCACAAAATGATGATGCAATATGGTTAAGTTTCAATTTGTAACAATGTATAGATTTCCTGTTATTCAGGCTTTTCTTAGAAAAGAGAGTTCTTAGTACTTAACAATCTCTTGAAAATCTTTAAAAATGATCAGTAACTGGAGATAATGGGGAGTTAGCAGACTATTGAGAAAGAGTGGAAAGATTACACAGGAAGCACTTCTTTAGCTCCGTGCTGTATTGAGGAAATGGGAAGATAGAAAATAGAAGAATGGGCGACCGCTAGACTACACAAAGTGATGAATGGCCAAGTTTTGTTTCAAGACATCGAGAGAAGAGTGGGAATTGCAACATCAAGTGTACATCTAAAGTAAGATTACGTAAGTAAGAAAATATTCAGACTAGCAGTGGCATCCTTGGAGAGGTCCATCCATTGTGCGCCTTTAAAATTTTTTTTTCGAATTTCCATTAAGAATTTTTACTATATTATTTCTAACCGTTTTCATGTGTTTATTTTTAAGATATTACAAAATTTAATCCATAGATTTTTTGCTTTGTGTTGTATTGATTGATTTATTATTTAACCAATTGGGAGTTTTAATTTAATTTTTTGAGGTTGTTCTGTTTACCTACAAGTCTAATTATTCCGGGCAACGCCGGGTACCTCTCCTAGTTTTGGATATTTATTGTGTTATCTATTTTACATTCTTCAAACTTTATTAATAAACAAGGTTGAGGCTAGAAATATTACACATATATTTTTTTTCTCAGAAATGTGATCGAATTTCGATCATTGGGAGATTCTAGTTGATAATAAATCCGAACACAGATTTTATAAGTGTAACAAGAAAATTAATATTTATTATAAACATTAATAACAACGGAACTCACTATCACCTGAGTAACCAGTAATTTTGTAAATTAAATAAACTAATAATTTTAATGCTTTAATCAAACAACATAGAGATAAGAGTTGTCTAAATCTTCTATCTATCTATATATATAAAGAAGGATGTTTGTGGGTTTGTCTGTGGGTCTGTTTTTTATACAAATCTACAGTTTTATTCCGATCTTGATAAAATTTCGCATACATGTCCTTTAAAGCATGAGGAAGGTCACTGTCTCCCTCAGATTTCGGAAAAATAATAAATATCGATAAAAAATCGATATTC
>JAHWFO010054114.1:232283-252652 GCA_023313115.1 Rhysida immarginata
CGATAAAAAATCGATATTCATGGTTATGGCAAGGCATATTAATGAGAAATATCTCATGACCAACAATGCAAGGCAAAGTTTGTGCAACAATAGGTATCAACAATGGTATCAACACGCAATGCACCAACACTATGCAAGAATCGAGTAAATATATCTCATGACCAACAATGCAAGGCAAAGTTTGTGCAATATAAATTTATTTATTTATTTATTTATTTATTTATTTATTTAAATGGTATAAAAAGAAAAAATCCTGTCAAAGGCCCAAATGGCCACATGGCCGACGAGAAGGGTCCTTGGAAGGACAAAGTAAAACAAAATAGTAACCGGTAAATACAAATAAATAATAAAAAGCTATATAGAAAATAACTAAACAGAATAATCCAAAAGGTTAACGAGGGTTAGTAAGTGTGTTAATCGATAGAAGATAGATTTTGAAAAGGCGTTTGAACATATGACAGGAGGGGGAAGACCGAATGGCTTCAGGTAAATCAGACCACCATTTAATTCCTGCGTAAGAAACACTGCGTTGTTTATAATTACTTTTAGCAAAGGGAAGGCGAATAGAATTAGCTGACCGAGTAGTATAAGAATGGTAGTGATATTGATAAGTAATTATTAAAGGAGTAGCTAGTGATAGATGGGAATTTACGAGTTTATAAATGAACAAAGTTGAGAAATGTAAATTTGGAAAATGGTTAAAATGCCAAGTGATTTGAAGTGGTGCGAAACAGATGTAGGTTTACGAACATTCAAGAGGCATCTCAAGAACCACTTTTGGAGTCGATATAGACGAGAAAGACTAAAGTTTGAAGCGGAACCCCAGAATTGAATACCATAGCATAAAGCAGAGTGGATCAGAGAGTAGTATAGAAGGATTAAGATATCAGAAGGGAGATAATATAAACGCGAGATCATGCCTTGTTTTCTATTAAGTGTCACGGCTTTCCTGCAAGCCTCTGTGTGTGACAGCAGAGTAAAGAGAGAGGGCGTTTATAAGTTCAAAAAAAACATTAATTTTAATCTTTCGATTAATGATATAATACACAGATAATGTATTGGCTGCTAAATAGGCTAGGATGACATGAAGCATATAATTCTTTAATATGAATAAAGTTCAAGTAGGAAATGTTCGGAAGTGCAGTATGAATTATCCTGTAGGCCGTCGCTTCACTTGCGTTGACCCGATAAACATTTACTGTCGAACCAGGAAAGGTCCTTAGCCCACCATGAGGAGGGTGGGGGCTCCTTCCTGTCGGAGAGACACAAAGGAGCAGAATTAATATTACGAAATCACTAAACAAAAGAAGACTAATCGTGAAGCCTTTCGTTGCCCGCTTACTCTTCTACCTTATTACTACCAACTTACTTTAGCGTATTGCAGAAATCACGTCGGACGGTAGTCCTACAAAAGACGTGATGGGGTTTGTGGCACAAGTCGACAACCCGATGAAACTAGGCTACTGGCTTCGACGCTCCATAGAGAGGTTCGGAAACTAGACGTGGCTGACATGCAACAAGAGTAAATTAACATAATATTAGCACCTTACAAACACATAAAGTCGTATCGCACGTAACGTCTGGATACCGTAGTCCTTTGCACTATTTTATATTATTTATGAAAGGAGCCAGATATTAATGACACTTAACATATTCAAACAAACAGTTATAAAGTACGGAAAAGGGTCACACTCACATAAATGCCGACGAGCTCGTGTATCCGCGCAAGCAATGCAAAACGCGGAGACTGGCGCCAGCTCGCGCAATGCCGCCCGCTCGCAAGATAGCTCCGACGATGATTCTCCAGCAGAAACTCGCGTCGTGGAGTCGGCTGGTTCACGGCAATCCCTCGTCGGTCGCTCCGCCAACGTTCCTGTTAATCCTGAGGCCGTCGTCTCCTTCCCTGACGCTCCCCTTCGCTCGTGAGTCGTTGAACTCCTCGCTGCTTTTCTTTTCCAGCACCAATCACGAAAGCTCCTTTTAATTCGTTCCTTAGCGTTACATTCAGCTCTCCTTCTATCTAATCCATTCGTGGAGTTTTTCCTCTCTCCATCTTCTATGTCGTGATTCTCTTTATCACGCCGAACAAATTTTCCATCCGTCTTCCATCGGATCCAATTTTGCTCTCCTCTAGTTTTCTCTTCCAACTTGCTTCCTCCCCTCTTCACACTTTTCACCCTCTCTTGGTTGCGCCCGTCTACTCTTATTCCTGGCGGGGGTGTTCTCTCGCTATAACGCTTTCGCTCCGAACTTTTCCTTTTTTCTATCTTCTCTCCTTCATCGCTTTTTCTGTCACTAAATTTCGGACGATGCTCGTCCTTAATTTCTGACATTAAGAACAGACAGTAGATAATTAACATGCGAGTCCCAGGACAGATCACGTGATATGAGGAGACCTAAATATTTGAAGGAGTCGGTACCTGAAATAGGAGAGTTGTTGTAAACTACATTAAGATCCAAAGGGACATTATGTTTATTTCGCCGATAGAATAGCATGTACCTAGTTTATCAAGATTTAAAACTAAGGCATTAGCAGAATTCCAAGAGCTCAAGACTGATAAAGACTGATTAATAGCCAGGACAAGATTAGAAATATTAGAGTCAGAAAACAAAAGAGTGGTATCATCAGCATATAAAATTACAGAAATCGGAGATAGAGTGTATGTAATGTCGTTAATAAAAAGAATAAATAACAACGGAGAAAGAATAGAACCTTGAGGAACCCCAACATTACGGATTAGTGTGGGTGAAAGGAATTCATGAATAGATAGATAATAACTACGATTTGTAAGAAACTCAGTTAACCAAAACAATGGGGGACCATGCAAATTAAAAAAAGAAGAAAGTTTAAAAATTAAAAGTTGGAGAGGGATTGAATCAAAGGCTTTAGAGTAATCTAAGAACAGAGAAACAACATACTTATTATCAGAGAGATCATTAGTAATAAACTCAAGTAACTCGTAGCATGCTGTATCGGTACTGCGTTTCGGTGTAAAGCCATGCTGTAAAGGAGACAAAAGATTATTGTTATGTATATAATTTGAAAGACGAAGGAAAAACAGCTTTTCAAAAATCTTAGAAAAGAATGGGAGAATGGAAATCGGGCGATAGTTTTGAAAATCATTTGGGTTACCTTTTTTGAAGATGGGCAGAATTTTAGCAATCTTCAGTGCTTTGGGAAATGATCCCATAGTAAGGGAAATATTAAATATATGGGCTAGAGGACAAGCAATACTAGTGTTAACCGCAATAGCAATGTCAGCTCGTATATCCAAAAGATCGGGGGAAATTGAAAATTTCATTTGACTGATTATCTTGGCAACTTCGGAAGGATCTGTAGGTGCAGCAAAGAAAGAGACCGAAGGTAAAGAGGCTTCAACAGAGTATTTAATAGAGGAAGAATGATAAGAAGGAGGAGTGGGCAAGAGCGCTGTTAGAAATTCCATAAGAATAGAAGGATTTAAATTGTGCGTGTCCGCAAAAGGCGATTGAGATGCCGAAGTATTAGATAATAAGTCATTAATTGTTTTCCATCTAGTTTTATTAGAATCCATTTTACTAAAAAGTTGCGCATAGTAATTACGTTTGGCTACTTTAATAGTGTTACGCAGCCGATTAGAGAAAGATTTAAATTGGAGATTTCTGAACTGGATGGGATTTCGCCTGTATTTACGATACAGCATGTTCTTATGAGAAACCAAACGCAAAGTGTGCGGGTTTAGCCAGGGCTTACGAAGAACTTTAGAATTAACAGAACAGGGAAAGGAAATAAAAGGAAAATATCGTTCATAACCAAATTTAAAGTGAGTATAAAACTTATTAAAAAGTATATTTACATCAGAAGAGCATCCTAAAATTTCGGTCCAATTAGTCAACAGAAGATACGAATCAAACATTATAATTCTAAAGGGAGTTACTATTCTCTTATTAACCTTTTTTTTTGCGGCTCAAGGATCTAATCAAAGAAGATTTATAGATAAAATATATGGGGAAATGATCCGATATGGACACATCGAGAGTTCCACATTGGAGTGAATTGCCTAAATTAGAAAAACACTGGTCAATAGAAACATTGGAGTGAATTATAAGCCATAGAAAAATGAGTAAAAGAGTCAACCATGGAATGCAAGCCCGCTCTCTCGGTTAAATCCATTAAACAATTCAAATTTGCCGAAGGTTTGTGAAAATTAAGATTAAAGTCACCCACTAATGTGATACATTTGTTAAGCCGCAAAAGACCAAGTAATAAAGAAGTAAGATAAGTAATAAATAAAGAAAAAGAACCCGAGGGAGGACGGTAAATTGTGACAATAACATGCTTATTATTAACAAGAATCGAAAGCAGTTCATAGTCGTCAGTAATAGTTGTAAAATCAGGAAGAAGAGTAAAATGCAGAGAATTTGCTACATAGATGATTATACCTCCTCCTTTTCTGGAGGTCCGATGAACAGCTACAGGAGCATATCCTACAAGAGCAGGGATCTCCGATGATGACTGCGTCCAAGATTCAACCAAAGATATAATTGAGGTGAGGAATTAAGTACAGCTAATGAAGCACACAGGGTGGAAAAATTCGCTCTAACATTAAATAAAACAGAAATTGAAACGTCTGTAGAGAATCAAAATTCAACGAGGTTAGTAGGGTGTTAAGACAGGATGACGGGACAGGAGAAAAGGGAGAGAACGTTAAGAATATAAAAATAAATTAAGCACTATAGAAAGAAAAAAAGAAAAAAAATTATATAAAAGCAAAAATTAATAAAGAAACAAAAAAGATAGAATTAAAAAGAAAGGCAAAAGCCCAAGCCAGTGGGCCAAGAGTACTAAAAAGATAAAAGAAGAGAAAAAAACAAAAAAAAAAAAAACAAAAACAATCTAACAGTATAATTAACTTCAAGTTATTACTAGAGCAGGAAGTTAAATCAAATTACATGATGAGTAAAAACAAAAAGTTGAAAACTGCCATATTACATAAATGAAAAATTATCATATAGTGGGTATAATGTAATAATAAAATTAGCAAAAAGTAGTTGCACATACATAATTATGGAAACACATTATTAAACAAAATCATGCCATGGTTTGAAGATCATTCAAACTCCGCAATAAAATTATTTTACCAGACGGGTTTCTAGTCATAATCTTCCCACCGAAGGACCACGCCTGACGAGGGCCGAATTTTTCCTTGGCAGCACGTAGAAGTTGATATCTGCTAGCCATAAGGTCCTCGGAGATTACGAACGGAGTACCACCTAGATATCGACGGTTCTTTATTACTAGATCCTTAATGTCGGAGGAGGAAAATTGGACTATCACCGGGCGACCTTTAGAGCCCGACCGAGCTCCCACTCGGTGAATGGTAACAATGTCAAACGGATTTAACTTAACTTCAATTTTCGCATGCAGTAGATCAATTATTTTGGAAGGGAGATTTTCAGATGGGTCTTCGGGAAGATTAAAGACACGAATGTTAGCACGCCTTGAATACTGTTCCAAGTCGTCTATACGTGTTTTGAGCTGGTTAATGCACTCCATCGTTTCAGACGGCGACACTAAACCTGATGCAGATGGATCAGATACAAATTGCGTACAAATGGGCTCAATAGAATCAACTCGTGTTTTCAAAACGGCGAGATCCGACTCAACCTTAGCTATTTGGGAAGAGAGTGAGTTCATAGATTGATCTATTCTTTCAACAATTTTAGTAAAAATCAAATCTGCTAAGCGGTCCAGTGTGTTGACATCATCGAAAAATTTCTGAAATCCTCTTTCGATCTACTTAATAATGGAATCATCCGAAGGCGAACAACAGGGAGAGTCCATAACCATTTGACGGGTAGAGGTTTTTCTCAAATTTTTATCTTCTTTCAGCATTTTAGCAAAATTAAATGATTTACAGAGAGTAATAAAGAAATAAAAGCTATAGCAGAGCTTTAAACAACACAAATTGAATGTTAACTGTGTAAACAATAGGAGAACTTGACGTTGAATAAATCCGAGCCGTGTGTAATGTAACGGTGGAAAACATTAATGGATCATAATAAATATGGGTCGGAAAGAACTAATGAAAAATCACAATAAATAAAGCACATCACTGATGCAGTATAGAGTTGTTGGTAATTCACTTACAGTTTAAATCATTCTTAGAATGAGTCCTGACACCACTGGCAAGCAAGAGCGAGTTACAACCTGCTACTCACGTCCGCCATTGTAAATAAGTTTCAATTTGTAACAATGTATAGAATTCCTGCTATTCATGCTATTCAGAGAAAGAAATTATTTAGACTAGCAGTGGCATCCTTGGAGACGTCCATCAATTGTGAGCCGTTAAAAGAATTTTTTTCAAATTTTTATTAGGAATTTTTACTGTAATAATTCTAAGCGTTTTCATTTGTTCATTTTTAAGATATTTCAAAATTTATTCCAAAAAAAAAGTCCGAGCCACGCCGGAGTTATCACCTAGCTTATTTGACTAACACAGCAGATCCAAACATTTCTTAAAGATATGTTTTGATATATTCTGTGGGAAAGTGTATAATTTGGAAACTGAAATGCTGATAATTCGATAACTGAACGTTCGTTTCCAAGAATTTTTGATAATGAGCCTTAAGTAAAGATGCAGTGACAGAACTTTAATAAGGCAGCGTCTGTTGATTAGGCATAGGAGTCACGCGTCCTTCCCTTGATCTCCCTATCAAACGTCCAGACGACTGGCAGAAATTTATGTGCCTGGAAAAGAAAGAGAAAGAACGATTATTGGTCAGAGAAACTCTGCAACTAAAACAGAAAAAGCTATACGGGCGTTTGAAACATCTGAACAACGGCAGTTTTGAATAGAGCAACAGGGTATAAGAACTTTTACGTCAAGGGCAAGAGAAACATGGGTCTAAAATAGCTGGTGATGCTCCGCAGTGGTGAGCCAAGTCAAGAAGAGTTTAGATAACGTCCCAATATATCACGTAGAATTCCTGTTTTTCGTATTTTTAGTAGAATGGATAATCCCTTTGCTCTGTGTTGTATTGATTGATTTATTACTTAACCAATTGGGAGTTATAATTTAATTTATTGAGATCTATCTCTTTTCCTACAAGTGTAATTATCCCGGGCAACACCGGGTACCTCTGTTAGTCTTCTTCTATCTATATATTTAAAGAAGGATGTTTGTTTGTTTGTGGATTTGGTTTTTATACAAATCTACAGTTTTATTCCGATCTTGATGAAATTTTGCATACTTGACCTTGAAAGCATGAGGAAGGTCACTGTCTACCTCAGATTTCAAAAAAAATAATCATTGATAAAAAATCGATATTCATGGTTATGGCAAGGCATATTATCAACAATGGTATCAACAATGGTTTGTGCAACAATGCTTATCAACAATGGTATCAACACGCAATTCACAAACACTCTGCATGGGCCAACAATATATAACTCATGACTAACAATGAATTTGAAAAGTTTGTGCAACTGTAAGTATCAACAATGGGGTCAACACGCAATGCACCAACACAATGCAAGGACCAACTAATTTGTATATATATATATCTCATGACCAACAATGCAAGGCAAAGTTTGTGCAATATAAATAAGTTTCAATTTGTAACAATGCATATAATTCCTGTTATTCGGGGTTTTCTTAGAAAAGTGAGTTCTTATTACTTAACAATTTCTTGAAAATGTTTAAAAATGATGAGTAAATGAAGATAATGGAGAGTTAGCAAACTATTGAGAAAGAGTGTAAAGACGACAGAGGAAGCATTCCTTTAGCTCTGTGCTGTATTAAGCAAATTGGAAGCAAGTAAATAGAAGAATCGGCGACCGCTAGACTACACAAAGTGATGAATAGCCAAGTTTTGCTTCAAGACATCGAGAGAAGGGTGGCAATTGCAACAACATCAAGTGTACATCTAAAGTAAGATTACGTGAGTAAGAAATTATTTAGACTAGCAGTGGCATCCTTGGAGAGGTCGATCCATTGTGCGCCTTTCAAATTTTTTTTTCGAATTTCCGTTAGGAATTTTTACTAAATTATTTCTAACCGTTTTCATGTGTTTATTTTTAAGATATTACAAAATTTAATTCATAGTCTTTTTGCTTTGTGTTGTATTGATTGATTTATTATTTAACCAATTGGAAGTTATAATTTAATTTTTTGAGATTGTTCTCTTTACGTACAAGCCTAATTATCCCGGGCAACGCCGGGTGCCTCTGCTAGTCGTATATATAAAATCAGCGATGGTGGGCTATGTCGCAACAAAGAAAAAATCTAACGATGCATTATCTAACAATGGGTTATTTCCCGATTATATAATCTGGTGGATTCTCTTCTAGCCAACACCACCTATAGCAGCCGACACGTAAGTTGAACGATCTTTTTGACATGCGCCGTAAGTCATCTCATAAATATTCTTTGTCTGAACCCATGATGCACTTGTTCTGCTATAGTAATGGTGGAGATATCGTTGAAGCGTGGAAAGCCTATTAAAAGTCATAATATAAAACAAATTGTATTCGAGTCGACTATTCTTTGTCATTTTTTAATTTATTAATTTATTAATTTCATTTATTAATTTCATTTATCCATTTAAAAGAAAAAACGAAAATAGGAACTAAATATAAATACGAAAACAATGTTTGGAAAACGAAAGCGGATGTTTCATGAATAGCTGAGCGATTTATTTTCCGTTAACGTCTATTGGCTGGCGTTAGAAATGACGTCATCCTGTTGTTCAACTTTTGTGGCAGCAGCTATAAAGACAAGGCCTGGGCGCTGAAACATCATTACATTGTTACGTCAGCTCAGTAGGAAAATTTCAGAGCTTATTATTGGTGGGGAAAAAAAACGGCGGAGTAGGATGAGCTCGCGTAAGTGTGGTTCTTGCAAAGTCTACGTGAAGGTCGATGAAAGAAATGTCGTTTGTTCACGTGGATGTGGTAAATTGTTCCACATTACGTGTGTGGGTTTGACTGAAAATGATTTGGAGCTTTTGATTGACAGTGGTAAGTCGTTTTTGTGTGAAACCTGTTCAGTATCGCAAAAAATTGCTAGAAACAATGAATCGCCATAAAGAAGAGTTCATTTTATACCTGAGGGGGAAGCAGAAGATTTGAGATGCATCAAGGAGGTAAATATACCAAAAGATATAATGGAAAAAAAAATAAACAGTTAAATTTTATAATGGAGGAAATGAAGTCAGTTAAATCAATTAAAGAAGATATTTCGGAATTGAAAAATTCAATTCAATATATTTCAGACTCTTTCGAACAGATTACTACAAAATTAGTGGCTTTTGAATCTACACTCTCATGAAAAAAGACATTGTCTCGTGTTCTTTGGAAAATCAGAAATTGAAAAACGATAATGAAATTTTAAAGAATCAATTTGATTCCTTGCAACTATATGTACGTCAATTAGAGCAACATTCTTTTAATGCAAACATCATGATCTATGGAATACCTGAAGTTCCAAACGAAGTCTTATGTGAGCTGGTTAAAAAGATTACTAATAAATTCGAAGTACCTGTCTCTGATGATGAGATTGATACTGTGTTTCGATTGAGTTCTAAAAATGTAAAGAAGAAACGGTCTCGTACTATCATTGTGAAATTTAAGCGTGCTCAAACGAAGATGAAAATAATGCAACAAAAGAAGAAAAAATTTCAATCCCAAAATACTTTTGATGTTGGTATATGTAACGAAAAATATGATGTTTATCTTAATGAGCATTTATGCCCATATTTTAGTGATTTGTTTTGGAAAGCTAGGTCTATGAAAAAGAGTAAGAAATTTAAATATGCCTGGACAATAAATGGCTTGATCTTCATAAAAAAGTATGATAGCTCACAGGCTATTCGGATCAAGACTGAAGCTGATTTAAATCAACTTTGATCTTATGAGTGATGTTTGAAGCTGTTGATCAATCTGCATTTACTGATGCTAATTATTACGAAGATTTTAATGATTCTTCACTTCGGATTTTTAGTAGTGATGATTATTTATTTTTACATGTAAATATTCGGAGTATATCTCGAAATTTTGATGAATTGATGATTTTACTTTCTTCGATTGAATATACAATTCATGTCATTATTTTGCCTGAAGCTTGGCTTTATGGGAAGAACTTAGACTTATTTGGCATACCTAATTATAATATGTATTATAATAGTGCAGATCTAAATAGAGCAAGTGGTGTCATGGTTTATACTCATTACAGTGTTTTTTCTTGTAATATGAATTTGATTTTTAATTCTGCGGATATATTACATTTAAAATGTATTTTTTTCTCAAGATAATTCTGTTGATCTCTTCGCAATCTACAGAAGTCCTTCTAGCTCAATTAAGACCTTCATTGAGGAATGTACTGAGAGGGTTTCTAATGCTCGGAATGATTCTACTGTGATTATTGGTGATTTGAATTGTAATTTTCAGAGTGAGGTACTTGATGAGGATGCTGTGAATTTTTTAAAGAAACTGCATTTATATCACTTGAAGGCTCTTATAGATATTCCTACAAGGGTTACTAGTGATTTTGCTACGACACCGGATCAGTGTATTATCTCTTCCAATTTAAGGAAAGATGTAAACGTTTGTGTTATAAAAAAATATATTACCGATCATTTTCCTATTCTATTTTGTTTGCATGGAAAAGATGATCATTTAAGAAATTTTAACTGTATTTCACAAAAAATTAATTTTAAAAAATTGTATAATGTTGTGGCTGATATGAATTGGGATATTATACTAAAAACTCATGAGTTGATTTGGCAATGGATTTTTTGCTTGAGTGTTTGAGGGTAGCAATTGATGAAATTAGTTATGTTGTGGTTTCCAATATTGGAAAAAGAATCTCAAAACCTTGGATTAATACTGATATGGTTAAATTGATATCTAAAAGAAATAATTTGCGTAAAAAATAATTGAAATACCCTCGAAAGTATTTTAAGGGTATTATTATTACTATTGTTTAAGTAATGAGTATAAAAAAATTAGAAATGAGGTTACCAAACAGATTAGACTATCCAAAAGTCTTTATTATCAATCTAAAGTTAATTTAGCTGTTAATAATGCTAATAAAAATGGAATATTATAAATGAATTATTGAATATGTTCTAATCCTCAACTGATAATAAGAAAGTTGATTTTGAGGTAAATGCATTGAATGATAATTATATTAATTGCTGCAAAGATTTTGGGATAGGAAATATTTGTGATTATAAAATGATTAATAACCCTATATCCTTTTTTTTACCCTTGTAACACATATTGAGGTGGTATCATATATTAAGAATTTGAAAACCTTATCGGGTTTTTTCTTTAATAAAATTAGTTCATATGTTCTTAAGAGTATATTTGATCTTATTTCTAAACCTTTATCTTTCCTTATAAATTTGTCTTTTGATCGTGGTATTTTTCCGCGTATTTTAAAAAACTCTGTTGTTATACCTGTATATAAGGGAAGTGATAGAGATTTTGTTGGTAACTATCGTCCTATCACTTTAACGTCACCACTTACGAAGGTGTTTGAAATGGCTATGATGAGTAAGCTAAGTAAATTTATCAATAATTGTAATATTATTTCTGGTAAACAATACAGTTTTCGTTAAAATGGAGGGACCGAACCATTAATACAATTAGTAAGTTCTACCATTGTAAAGCTACGGATAAGGGTAACAATCCCTTAGCAGTATATGTTGACTTAGCTAAAAAATTCATGGCTTTCGGATTTTTCTTAGAATGGATAGTCCCTTCCCTCTATATTGTATTGATTGAGTTATTATTTAACCAATTTGGAGGTTTAATTTAGCTTTTTGAGGTTGTTCTGTTTACCTACAAGCGTAATTATCCCGGGCAACGCCGGGTCCTCTGCTAGTTGTTAATAATTGGTTCAGAACATATCTTACAAATAGACCGCAATATATATTTCTTAATAATAATCTAAGTGATTCGCTAGAAGTTAAGCGTGGGGTACCACAGGGAACTATTCTGGCACCATTATTATTTAATTTATATTTTAATGATGTTTTGAATCTTAATTTGTTAGGTAGTGCTTATTCTTATACAGATTATCTTGTTATTCTTTACTTAGGAGAGTTTAATTTAAATTTTAGAAATTTAAAAAGTGATCTAGTAGGGATAGCTAAGTGGCTTTTAGATAATGGTCTGCGCTTAAATCCAATTAAGTCTAAATTTCAAATATTTCATTATAAAAATATGTTTATGGTTAATTCTGCATTATTTTTTCATGATTTTTTATGTAATGGATCTTGTTCGGATCTTTGTGGAGAAATTAGAAATGTAAATAATTTTCATTATTTAGGTGTCATTATTGATCAAACTTAAATTGGGACTTACAATGTCAAACACTTTTAAGTAAATTAAAACGTATTTGTTGGACCTTGATTCAATTGAAATATATTCTACCTTACTCCTTAATAAAAATAGCATATTATGCCTTCTTTTACTCACTCTTGCAATACGGCAAAAAGTCTCATATTTTAAAATTACAGAATTATCATAAAATGATACTTAAGATTTTATTTGGTCATAATTATTCAATTGACTTTATGAATCTTCAACAAATTTATGTATTGAAAGTAATGATAAAGGTAATTATGGTTGGTTGGTTGGTTTGTTTGGTATTAACGTCCTTTTTAACTGCTATGGTCATTTCAGGACGGCGTTATAGGGGCCGCAAATTTTGCCTCGCAAGGGTTCTTAAACGTGCAGCCGGCAAACGACTACACGGGACCAACGGCTTTGCTTCCCTTCCGAAGGAAGTGCGTGATCTCAGGATTTTCCCTCTGAAAAAATCCTCGGCCGGGGTCGAACCCGCCTCCTCGGGCATCAGAGGCGATCACGCAACCCCTGAGCCACCGAGGTTGATAGGTAATTATGGAGAAAAATATTCCTTTAAGTTTAACTAATCATTATAAAACTAGATATGTTGCGACTAATGCGATTTCGATTCCAGCTTTGTACATACAAATTCTCTTCATCAATATTATTTTATTTCTAGAAGAATTTATAATTCTGCTCCTATATATATTAAAAATATTTCCCTCAAAGGAAATTGGCGTAGAGTTATAAAAAAAATGGGTTTTTTCAAATAATGATTTTGATTCTTTTTTTTCCTTTTCCATCATAATTTTATTTTATTATCTTTTAATCCTCCTTTTTAGATTTAGTTTTTAGTTTTAGTTTTAGTGTAAACCCTACGAGCTTAGGATCAGTGGTTTCATTTTATTGTATTAACTGATTAAAAAAAATACGGTTAACAATTCCCTACTGAGGTGATGTAACAATGTAATGACGGTCTATAGCAGTAAATGGTCTATAGAAGTAAATGGTCGTTCAACTCTGGTCATTTTCCATTTGTAAGGGAAGCTAGGGAATTCAGATCACACTAGGAGCTGCAATGGACTTTCTGCGCTATATGCGGCACCTAGCGTGATCTTAATTTCCTAACTTGTAAAGTTATTTTATTTATTTAGTTGATGCCCAAAATTAATATTGAGCTATGTAATGCATTCAATAGTTGGATTGTCAATTACTTATTTAAGATTATGTAGAATACATTAATTTCGGCAGTATTTAGCCAATAATTCGGCTGCATTGAAACTGAAAATGTAACTAAAATTTCTAGCTCACGATTTTACATGCAGCGTAATTTTTCAATTGAGTTACCCCCCTATCGGGAGCTAGAAACGGGATAATTTTGGAATTTATTTTCACTTCCTTTTTCTTCGCTACTGTACGAATTGAATTTCTAAGAGTTTATTAAGTTGTATTCATTTTTTCCAAAATGACATTCACATAAAACTGTTAATTGTTCAGACGAGGAAATACCTTACTTTAGTTTCATTTTTCATTGGAGTTGGATGACCATCTACTATCTAAAAACTATGCTTCTAGTAATATATAGTAAAACTGCATCTAACCTCTCCTTAACTGCGATTGGTCGGCGTTCTCACCTTGCTTATGATTACATTGTTACTTGGTTTCCTGGACAATCCACAACATAGATTGTTAAAAATCACCTACATAAAATAAAAACTTTCAACGTTTTATGACGACAGGATTAAAAATAATAATTTTGGACACTTAAACAACTCCCAAAATTTTTCTCTTCTATCCCCTATGATGCCCAAGCAACATCGTCGGCCATATTTTTTGTGGCGAGCCTGATCTAATTGCAGTTCAGCAGTTTTAAAGGTGAATTTTTGTTTTGATAGAAATGATGTTTAACTAGATCAATATTATGTTTTCTTCTATATATATAAAGAAGGATGTTTGTCTGTGGGTCTGTGGGTCTGTGTGTACGTTTTTTATACAAATCTACAGTTTTATTCCGATCTTGATAAAATTTCGCATACATGACCTTCAAAGCATGAGGAAGGTCACTGTCTACTTCAGATTTCGAAAAAATAATAATTATTGATAAAAAATCGATATTCATGGTTATGGCAGGGCATATTAATGAGAAATATCGCATGACCAACAATGCAAGACAAAGTTTTTGCAACAATGGTATCAACACGCAATTCACAAACACTCTGCACGGACCAACAATATATATCTCATGACCAACAATGCAAATAAAAGTTTGTGCAACAATAGGTATCAACAATGGTTTCAACACGCAATTCACCAATAACAATGAGCTCAAAATGATGATGCAATGATAAAGCAGTCCTTTCCAAGAATTATAACAATGCAATATGGATAAGTTTCAATTTGTAACAATGCATAGAATTCCTGTTATTCAGGCTTTTCTTAGAAAAGAGAGTTCTTAGTACTTAACAATTTCTTGAAAATCTTTAAAAATGATCAGTAAATGGAGACAATGGAGAGTTAGCAGACTATTGAGAAAGAGTGGAAAGACGAGAGAGGAAGCACTCCTTTAGCTCCGTGATGTATTGAGCAAATGGGAAGCAAGTAAATAGAAGAATCCGCGACCGCTAGACTGCACAAAGTGATGAATGGCCAAATTTTGCTTCAACACATCGAGAGAAGAGTGGAAATTGCAACAACACTAAGTATACATCTGAGGAAAGATTACGTGAGTAAGAAATTATTTAAAATAGCAGTGGCATCCTTGGAGGTCCAGCCATTGTGAGCCTTTAAAAAGAATTTTTTTCGAATTTTCATTAAGAATTTTTACTGTATTAATTCTAAGCATTTTCATGTGTTTATTTTTAAGATATTGCAAAATTTAATTTAATTTTTTGAGATTGTTCTGTTTACATCCAAGTAATTATCCCGGGCAACGCCGGGTACCTTTGCTAGTACCCAATATAAAGAAAGGTTTGAACAAAAATTTAGCCGACCAGTTTGAAGGTCCGTATGAAATCACAAAGCGCCTTTCCGAAGTGAATTTTATTGTTAAAAAAATTGTTGGAAATAAAAAATAATACATGCAAATCGCATAAAACCTGCGTATGGTAGTAGAGAACCAAAGGAGATACCCGCAAGGGAAAGAACGAGAATAAACGAGAACGAGGCAACTCATTGAATGTCCCGAGATACCCCACCTATAGGTGTGGTTTGTATGTACCTTCCCAGGCCTGAGTTCTGAAACGAACAGCATAGACAAGGCTCTGAAGCAGCTCAGCTGCACAGGGGAAGAGCAGAGAGAGACAGACGGCACCATCCTGATAATTTATTTAGTGGAGGACCAGTAGAAGATATAAGTAGAATCAGAGAATCCCCATGAGACTCACGATGTATCAATCGGAATATAGAGAATGCCAATTTGAACAGTGTAGAAAGCATAGAATCTGCACAGGAATGTGCTCCACAATTTACAGGAGTCCCCGTACCTAACGAGTTTATAAGATATGATGCAAACGCTTACCCAGGAAGAGCGGAGAATGCAGTACAAGTACCTCCACTTACCAAACTTTGGAAGATAATCAAACAAATGGCGAAAACTAATCAAGTATTATCTGGACTGAATCCAAGTTTGTTTACTTATAGAGTATGACCATTCTAGAACCTATGTTAGTCTGGAGGGCATTATAGCTTGAAACGTGTTATGAAATTTTAGGATTAGTTTATTTGAATTGTTAATTAAAGGAAGAGTAAATAGTGTCAAGTCTATCTATAGTTAAACACATATTGTAAGTATGTTTAACCCTAAAGAAAGGTAGACACTTGGTTCAGAAAATAATAAATACTTAAACGTAATTATAAATTTAATCTTTGTTATACATGACAATGAATTTCTGATCTTTCTGTAAAAAACGGAAATGACCGCCAGAGGATGTGACTCGAATTTCTACTCAATTGGAAGTAATATCATTGTTTTGAAACTAGACATCAAAATTGTGTCAAATCAGTTGTTGAATAGAGTGGGTTTCAGCTATTCCCATTTTTTCTCTTTTATTGCTTTCATTATCTGGAAATGAGAATAAAGAATATGTAGTTAGTTGTTTTAATGTGGGTTAGTTGTAAATCATAATCTAGTGGTAAGGGTTGGAATGATTAATTAACTTTTATATGGCATTACAGTGATGGTCAATTGTCTTGAGGTTTTACCTTAGTCTTGCTATGCACTGATGATTTTTAAAGAAGCGGAGGAGAGGTCTCCCTGGCCGCCATGTTGTTTTTCACCCTACTAGGTTGCAGTGGATCACACTCGATCACCGAGACAACTACACCCCTCGCATCAGAGTGATAAGTTGGAACTTTAGTGCCTCAGATGTCACTAGGAACTATACAAGTGAACTGTTTATAAGTCCTTGAACAATCAGGTATTTTAAGAAACGGACTGTGAACTGAAATTTTGAAAATTTACAGACTAATTAACATTAACGCCTGAACCAGCGATTTTTATTCTGAATCATTAGTGGTGTGATGATTTTAAATATTTTAAGTGACATTAAAAAGGATGATTGTGTCTATGTTTTAAGTTTCTAAGTGAATATTCTTAATGTTGCTAACAGTTGACTTTAAGTTTTGTGTCTAGTTTTACATGAACATTAAAATGAATATTCCATTAAAGTACTGTACTTAATTAATGAGTGAGATCTTTGACAAGTTGATCTTTCAATTTAAGAACTTTAAGAACAGTAACTTTCGAATTGTAAATGCTTAAAGCATTGATTTTTGACTTTGAATGTTTTGTCTGAACATTGATTAAATCAGATAATTTAAATAATGATTTGTGATTTTCTAAGAAGCCTTGGAAGCAGAGTTATGAACTATTGAGAGAATCTTTAAACTCATTTAGATTATAGTATTAATTATTCATTGCAGTTTATGATACCTCATTATCATTGTGACTAAGTATTGTTTGTTTTGGATTTAAAAAATTGATTAAAAATAGGATGGAAGAGAGAGGGAGAGACACGAGATTACCCAGTTGGATAAACAGATGGAGATCATCGTGGATGACACCCAGAAGACAATGTACTTTCAATGAACTTTTCAACCACCAGTATGAGTTGGAAAAGTCTCATCTAAGGATAAGATTTTCATGAACATTTGTTGAGAACCAAGGTAAGATATTATTTAGGATCTATAATTGAAATTGAATTGTAATAGAAATCCCTTATAAGTTTTCTTTTATGTAATGAGAGAAGAGTACGCGAGGACAGGAAACGTGCCAGCCGAAGAGAGGACAGATGACACCGTCAGCAATGCTCGCCTATTCTCAGGAGTCAAAGTCCAAGGAACCATTAAAGCATTCATTTTTACGTCATCAATAGTTTTTAAATAAATAATTTTCAAAATTTGAATGCGGCTGATGCAGTTACGAATGATCATTGTAGAGACTTCTAGAAAAAAAGAAAATATAGAGAGATTGTTGCTAGACACTGTCCGAGAGAGTTGTTGGTTCGGAACCGTCTAAAAGGGATGTATTAGAACTGACTAGAGAATTACTGTCGGAACCGTTTAGAGTTATGCCAGCGTTGTCCGAGGAAAAGTTGTTGGTAGAACAATTGAAGTAGAAATTGTAACAGTTGTTCGAAGAACTATGTGCCAGACTGGAGAAACCATTGACAGTCTGAGAAAGAATTAAACGATGCCAGCGAAAGTAACCATACGAGAGCCGATTCGAGCCACCTTCGTCGTCGAGGTCGAAGAAATACCGCTGAGCGAACCGACGATCCAATGCCGAGAACAACACCAGTGAGAGCCGCGTTGCAAGCCCTAGAATCTACCAGATACGCCCCTGTTTAGCCACCCTCTGTTGAGCCCATCAAGACGGCGATGCCAAGACGACGCAGCTATAATGATGTCCGTAGCGGGTAAATCTCGATGACAATCCCATCATTTTCTATGACCATCTTATTTATATCACCTTATATTTAGAAGGAGTGTTAAGTTTATGGATATTTATCATAATAGTGGGTAAATCCAGTTTCAGAGAATTTAAGTAATATAAGAATAAGGGAAAGGAAATTTACTACTTAAGAAAGGGTTATAATTGGGAGTTAATAATTATAAAAACCTATTGTTCCTTAACTGCTCTACCTCTAATATATTGTGGGCCAGGTGAGATATTTACATATGTGTGGAAGGCCGGGCTAGTTGGAGCACTGAACCCAATGCATTCGAGCACCTGATCATTGTTTAGTTTTTTAAATCACGATTGGCAGATATTTTCATGGAACGGACACCACATATTAGGTGTAATAAATCTCTTAAATAATTGTTTTTCCAATTGAGTCCCAGGTCCCACAATATTCTTCCGTCCCATCTTTAATCTATATCTATACAAGCAGAGGCACAGGGTGTTGCCCGAGATAATTACAGTTGTAGGTTAAACAGAACAACCGCATGAAGTTAAATAATAAATTTGTTTTCAGTAATTCTACAATTTCCGTCTATAGACGAAGCGGTTGTTCAGATGTTTCCGATACCCGGATAACTTTATGTCATCTCTGCCCAATACTCATTCATTTCTTCGCTGACATTTCGATATATATGAATTATTGTTATAATCCTTCGAAAGATTATTATAGAACATGACTCCATGGTTTTTAGTTTGACGAGTTGAGTTTATGTATGATTTGTTATTGGTTATGTAGTCAACTGTAGCTTGAGCGAAGGGACTGCGTCCTATGTCATCTTTCAATCTTTCTCAATGGTCTGCTAACTCTCCATTATCTCCAGTTACTGATCATTAATAAATAATCCTAAGAAAATGTTAACTTCTTAGAAAAGCATGAACAACAGTAATTCTACGTATTGTTACAAATTCAATTTTGTTCTATAATTCTCAGAGGTGGGATAGAACTATCATTCTTATTGAACCTACTTATATTGCACACATTGCCCGGGACTTTACTTACCCTCTGTCTCATTTGTTCTGTCTCAGATTAAAATGTTATCCATCGTCACACCCGGAGAGCATCACTGAATACTTTAGACCTATCTTTTAAAATTTCCCTTGCCCTTAACGTAGAAGCTCTTAAATTTACAAGTAAATGTATTTAGTATATAGTGCAACACCAGTTAATATGTTAAGTATGCAGTGCAACACCAGTTAATATGTTAAGTATACGGTGCAACCCCAGTAAATGTCTTAATAAAGTTTCAACCTCCCTTCCCCCCCCCCCCCTTAGGGGTTAAATTTCGAAAAACCCCTACTTAGTGCTCACTTACATTTTGTAAAGAACCTCGGTACAAAATTTCAAGTTTCTAGGCCTTATGGTTTGGGCTGTGCGTTGATCACTCACTCAGTCAGTTTCTACTTTTTATATATATCGAGTAGCAGAGATACCCGGCGTTGCCTGAAATAATTACAGTTGCAGTTTTAAACAGAACAACCCCATGAAGTTAAATAATAAATTTGTTTTCAGTAATTTTACAATTCTACAATTTACAGTAATTGATCAATTCTACGAAGCAGTTGTTCAGATGTTTCCGATGCCCGGATAACTTTTTGTCATCTCCACCCAATATTCATTTCTTCGCAGGCATTTCGATATATATGAATTATTGTTATAATCCTTCGAAAGATTATTATAGAACATAACACCATATGATTGTTGGTTTGAAGAGTTGAGTTGATGTATCGGTTATGTCGTCAACTGTAGCTCGTACATAGGGACTGCTAACAAAAAGTTACTAAATCAATAGTTTGCTAACTATCTTTTAAAATTTCCCTTGCCTTTGATGTAGAATCTCATACACCCTCCTGCTCGAGCGGAGCTTCTGTTGTTCAGATGTTTCCAATGCCCGTATAGCTATTTATCTTTCTGTTGCAAATTTCACTGATCAATACTCGTTCTTTCTTTCGCCAGTCGTATGGGCGTTTTTAGGGAGCTCAAGGGAGACCCGTGTGATTCCTTAGCCTCCTCGATAAACATTGCCTTATCTATGTCCTTAATTGCATAATCATATTTATCCTCATTGTTAA
>JAHWFO010054114.1:261733-310318 GCA_023313115.1 Rhysida immarginata
AGATGTGAAGATATATCTTGTCTCCTACATCAAATCGATGAGGCTTGTCTCGGGAGGCATGATATGTTTTTCTCTCCTCTTGCTGCTCTTGCAACACGCGACTAGTGACTTCGTATGCGTCCTGTATGCGCAGTTTTATTCCCCTATTCAAATTTTCGACTACATTATAAGAAACTTTCACCGAATCCCGTAAAATATCAAAAGGAAGCCTCAGTTCTGTTTTGTAGAACATAAAAAAAGGGAGTCTCCTTGACTGCTTTGTGATAACTTGTGTTGTAGACTAGCGTAATGTAACTCAGAAATTCGTCCCAATTGCGTTGATGAGTATCAGTATAGTGCTTCAACAACTGCACAAGGGATTGTTTTGCCGTTCCATTACTCCGTTGCTAGCAGGATGCAACGCTGTTGTGAATATCTCTCTCACACCAAACAATCTGTATAATTCCTGCATTAAAGCTGACGTAAAGTTAGCTCCTCTATCAGTCAACAGCTGGACTGGCAAAGCCTGTCTATTAAATACGGTTTCTACCAAAGCACGAGCCACTGTCTCTGCTTTCTGGTCTGTCATTGCAACAGTTTCCGCATATCTAGTAAAGTTGTCGACTAAAACTAATATGTATTTGTTTCCATTATACGTAGTAAGCAGTGGTCCTATGATATCCGCACTAACACTTTAAAAAGGTCGATTTACTCCTGGAAACAACTGTAAAGGTTGCTCTCTTTGTTTAACAGCGGGTGCTTTTCTTTGGCAACTTTCACATTCTTTACAATAAGTCTGAATATCTCTAACCATGTTTTTCCAATAGCATTGCTTGTCAATTTTCTTCTTCATTTTCTTTGCCTTGATATAGCCACTAACTGGCAACACATGGAAGGTATGTAACATATGTTGTACATAAAATCTGGGAATAACCATTCGTTTCCAACATTCTCTTCCCGATTGAGATCTTTTCACATGGAAAAGAACACCTTCCTTATCTAAAATAGAGTCTGAGAGCGAGGCTGATCTCTCAGGACTGATATTATTTTCTAAAGCATCAATGATGAGGCTTAATTGTTCATCTTTTTGCTGCTCTGCTGCAATTAATTCTCGTGATAACAAAGGACTGTATTCCGCTATTTCATTAACTGGGATGCGTCTTAAAGCATCTCCATTCCCATGAAGCCTACCGGGCTTATGAACAATCTCGAAATCAAATTCTTGGATTAATAAATTCCATCTGGCTAATTTTGAAGTACAGTCTCGGATCGAAAACAACCATTTCAATGGCTGATGATCGCAAATAATCGAGAATTGCGGTTCGTACAAGTATACACGAAATTGCTTAATAGCGTACAAAACTGCAAGGCTTTCTTTCTCTGTTGTACTATAATGGACTTCACTACCCTTTACTAGTCTGCTAGCATCAGCTATGCAGCACTCTTCTTCTTTAGAGTTTTGCGACAAAATCGCTCCCAAAGCACTATCACTCGCGTCGGTGGAGACTATGAACTCTCGAGAAAAATCTGGGCTTCAAAGAACTGGCGTGGTAATCATTGCTTGGTTTAAAGCATTAAAAGCATCTTCTGCATCTCCATCTCATCTAAATTCAACATCTTTTCTCGTTAAGTTAGTCAATGGTTTTGCTATTTTGCTGAATGAATCAATATGCCTTCGGTAGTAACCGGCAAGGCCTAGGAAAGACTGTATTTCCTTTACATTTCTAGGTCTGGTGAAATCTCTCACTGCCTTAATCTTATCTTGATCAGGGGCTATACCCTCCTGTGATACAAGATGTCCCAGAAACTTTACTTCTGATTTTATAAATTGACATTTTCTTGGCTTCATTTTCAAATTAGCTTCTCTAATTCTTTTGAATAAAAATTCAAGATCTTCCAAATGCTGTCGATAGGTGGCACTGTATACCAGGAAGTCATCTAAAAAAACTAACGCAAACTTGCCTTTAACCTTTCTAATAATGTGTTCTGCTGTTCTTTCCCAGATGCTTGGGGAATTCACCAGATCCATAGGCAGGCACTTAAACTGATAATGTCCTCCTGGATTCGTAAATCCAGTCTATTCTTTGTCGGTAATTCCTTACTGGAAGTACCCCTGGTTCGCGTCCAGGACACTAAAAAACTTAGTGTCTCCTAGCAATGGTAAGGTTTCTGCTGCCAGCGTTATGGGAAAAACATCGAGTTTAATAACCTTGTTTAACTTCCTATAGTCCACTACGAATCTGAAAGTATTATCTTTTTTCTTCACCAGTAAAGCTGGTGCGGCCCATGGTGACGTCGAAGTTTCAATAATGTCATTTTGCAACATTTCATCAATCAATTTTTTTATAATCTCTCTATGGGCATATGGGATTCTATATGGTGCTTGAGCTATAGGCTTAGCATCACCTATATCTATTCTGTGAGATGTAGCCGGTAAATATCCCAAATCATAAGCAGTCTGCGAGAAACATACTCTGTATTCGTAGAGTAAATTCTCCAATTGCTGCCTATCTTCCCCTCTAAATGTTCTAAATCGAATAGGCTAAGATATTCTTCTCTACTTAATATCTTCTTCTCTGTTTCTGATCTTATTTCAATCGTGTGATCAGGTTGAACAACCTCTTGATCAATGCTATAAATTTCTCCCACTACTGTTCCTTTCCTTAGTTTTAATTCTTCCTGTGAGCAATTTAAAATTCTCACAGGGACTGTATTATGTGTGGACACTGTGACTAATACATTAGCTGTTCTTAACCCTGGTTCATTTAAATTACATGTTTCCTTTAACTGTTCCTTTAACTAACTCTGGGAGGAGGCTCACTCAAATGGCTCCCACTTCCAGTATCACTTTCATTATGACACAACATTTTTTCAAACATTTTTTCTATATTCGCGCTTACTCGCTGTTCTATTCGTTTCGCTAATTCCTCTTTGCGATCCATGTGTTCAACTTCATGCAGAGTCGCTTGTTTCCTCTCAAAACGCTGTTCTGCTTCTTTTAATTTCTCTGCGAATTCAATTGCTTCTTCTAGAGTGGCTGGCTTACGGTAAATCATACCCTTCTGCATATTCGTACCTATCACTGCCAAAAATTTGTCTTTAATTCTGTTGTCCATCAGCTATAGTGCGTACTCACGCTTCGCATTTGCTACTTCTCCTTCATCATCAATTGGTTCTAAAAGTATCCTGCCAAGGGACTGTATCCTAATGACAAAATGTCTATCTTTTTCATCGCACTCCTGATGACATTCTGCAAATCGACGCTCATTCTGTTCCCTACGTTCCTTATAAAATCTAGCGGTCATTAATCCCTTAAACACCTCATAATTCTCCGCTGCTATCATATCTCGATCTTCTCTCGCAAAATATAGAGCCTCACCAGATAACCTAATTTTGGCAATTTGCAATTTTGTAAATTCATATACATTGGTACTACCATCAAAAATCGGCACTTCACTGTAAAAGCCTAAAATTTGCATATTATTATTATTATTCGCCATGATACCTATTATCGCTAATCACTAAACTTCCAGTCTCTATAATTAATTTCTGAACCCCTAATAACGCTCTTAATCACAACAAATTTTAATCAAAATCGCTCTGAAAAACTACAATGGTCTTAACTAACTTATTCTATTTATTAGATCAAACAAGAATAAATCAATTCAGATGTAAAGTGTATGAATCGTAATTACGAAAGAAATACTTTTCCAACAATTATGCGCTCTGCGAACGTGAACAAATAGTCACATAAGCATGCGTTTCTTTATTAAAATAAGAACACGCTATTGTTACTCACGCCTTGATAAATTATTGAGATTCCTGTGCAAATAATCTATGTAGTTGATGCGCACCAACATGCACCAACACTCTTATTCATACATGCAACATAAATCAATCATAAATGTCAAAAAAAATTTTTAAACAAACTTACTCAGCATAATATCTATCATGAGAAAAATGGCAAGAAACTTTCTCAAACTTCGCTCAATTAATTATGCAATATTAATTATGCAATTTTTATTTAATTTAAATAATTAATTATTCATCCTGTAAAAGACTGCGCCAATATGTGGGACTCGGGACTCAATTGGAAAAACAATTAATTAAGAGATTTACTGCGCCTAATATGTGGCGTCCGTGCCATGAAAATATCTGCCAATCGTGACTTAAAAACTAAACAATGACCAGGTGCTCAAATGCATTGGGTTCAGTGCTCCAACTAGCCCGGCGTTCACACATATGTAAATATCTTACCTGGCCCACAGATTCAGCTAGAGAGGTAGTGCAGTTAAGTAACAATAGGTTTTTATAATTATTAACTCTCAATTATAACCTCTTCTTAAATAGTAAATTTCCTTTCCCTTATTCTGATATTATTTAAATTCTCTGGAACTGGATTTACCCACTATTATGATAAATATCCATAAACTTAACACTCCTTCTATATATAAGGTGAAATAAATAAGATGGTCATAGAAAATGATGGGATTGTCATCGAGATTTACCCGCTATGGACATCATTATAGCTGCGTTGTCTTGGAATCGGCGTCTTGATGGGCTCGGTGGAGGGTAGCTAAACAGGGGGTCTCTGGTTGATTCTAGGGCTTGCAACGCGGCTCTCACTGGTGTCGTTCTCGGCATCGGATCGTCGGTTCTCTCGGCGGTGCTTCTCCGACCTCGGGGACGAAGACGGCTCGATCCGGCTCTCGTACGGTTACTATTGCTGGCATCGTTTAATTCCTTCTGATACTGTCATTGGTTTCTCCGATCTGGCACATAGTTCTTCGAACAACTGTTACATTTTCTACTTCAATTGTTCTACCAACAACTCTTCCTCAGACAACTCTGGCATAAGTCTAATCCAAACGGTTCCGACAGTAATTCTCTAGTCAGTTCTAACACAACCCTTTTAGACGGTCCCGAACCAACAACTCTCTCGGACAGTGTCTAGCAACAATCTCTTTATAATTTCTTTCTTTACAGACAATGGTCGTTCGTAACTGCGTCAGCCGCATTCAAATCTTGAAAATTATTTATTCAAAAACTATTGACGAAAGTGGGAAGGTAACATTCTCCTGAGGACGTAAAATATGAATGGTTTAATCGTTCCTTGGACTTAGAGTCCTGAGAAGAGGCGAGCGTTGCTGACGGTGTCTTCTGTCCTCTCTTCGGCTGGCACGTTTCCTGTCCTCTTCCCTCATTACATAAAAGAAAACTCATAAAGGATTTTATTATAATTCAATTTCAATTGTAGATCTTAAATAATATCTTACCTTGGTTCTCAATAAATGTTCATGAAAATCGTAGTCCCACAATATCTAAGAATATAAGCCAACGTAAAAATTATAAACTGTACAAAATTAAGATAAACAAGTCAGGCAACCGAGATGCCCAGGACTGAGAGAATTTTAAAGCATTCAAGTATAAAAAGGAAAGCATTTGATTTCTAAAGAAGTCTTTCACTGTTAAGTCTTAGATAAGGTTGCTAAGGAAGCCTCTGTTTGCTAAGCAAGGCGTACTTCTAAGGAAAATGTATAGTTCAAACTGAATAAAATTACCTGTAAAGTTAAATGGAGAAAGTAGCAATTCTCCATAGATTACAACTTATAGGAATCTTTTAATTTGCAAGCATTCCTACTTAAAGAAATAAGCGTTAATTGTTGAAGCGTCTGTGTAAGGGCCAATTTTATTTCATAAACTATTGCCAACGCTTTCCTACGTAAGCTCGTACCATTAAAGGAATGATAAGCTACTAGCTCTTGTTAAAATATGCCTAACACAAATTAACTGTTGATAAGGGATAAGTAAGTATATGCCATATCTTAGCATTGAAAGTTTCCAGCGGTTTCATAGTGGTATCATTGAAAAACGAATCAAAGAACCAATTTCGATTTTCATTAATTTTACGTTATATTCATTCATGACACGCCATTCCAAGATGTTTGATATATTACATACCATATTTTAGCATTGAAAGTTCCAATGAACCATAATGATAATATTAAACCACGTATCTTTGAAACAATATGGATTATCATTAATTTTACGTCATATTCATTCATCTCACATCATTCCAAGTTGTTTGATATATTACATGACATATTTAGCCTTGAAATTTCCAATGAACCAGAATGGTTCCATTAAACCACATATCATTGAACATATTTCGATTATCATTATATTCATTCACATCATTCAATATTGTTTGATATATTACATGCCATATTTTAGCATTACTTGCTGTATTACGCGTTAGTTCACTCTAGACTATGTTATAGTATCCAATTTTGGGGCGCATCTACAGATTTTAATTTAGTTCGTTTTTTTCGCTTACAAAAATGGTTCCTTAGAATACTTTTAGACTTCGCAAACCCTCTCCCGTCTCTCAACTCCTTAACTCCTATCAGATTGCTACAACATATCAACTTTACGTTGTTCAATTAGTAGCCTTCGTCTACAAAATTATTAACGGAAACCTAATTCTTACTACCCCGCTAATCCTGGTTCCCCAACATCAAATACACTTCTACCCCACCCGTAACTCCCTCCCTTTTAGAACTGCTTTTACAAAAACTAACTATCAGCGCCGTTGTGTTTCCTACAATGGAGTTAGATGGTGGTCTCTTCTCCGTGATAGGCTTCGCTCTCCCATGTCTTTCTCTACCTTTAAGAAGGAACTGAAAAAATATATCTTCTGTAACACACATATCATCAGGCCTTTCTAAATCTTTTTGGATAACATTCAACTTTAACTTTTACTTTTATCGTTTATAAGTAATTTTTTTCTGTATTATAATTTATTTAATTTCGAATTTTAATACTACATTTACAAAATGATATCACTAAATAGCATGAATCTGTTTAAATTTTATAGTGAATTTTATACCCTGTTACGTGCTAGCAAAGATACTATTAAATTACCCACACGTACAGCCAGGATAGAGAGAGAAAGCGCCAAAAAGAAAAAAAAAAAAAAAAGAACCACCTTCCCTTAATCTATAAAGCGATCAGTTGCAAAAAGGGGAAATGAAAACCCGGTTCCGTAAACAAAAAAACGACCACACTTACTTAAAGCATCAGTAAACGATACACCAAGTACGGTACAATAAGAGGGGAAAAATTAATATGCCAACCGAAGCGTTAAGACAAAACCAAATAATACCTGTCAGCCCAAACCCCGAAATATGACCCGTAAGAATAGTTAAAAAAAAAATTTTAAAAAAAATACAAATAAATATTTTCCTTTATTACATCAAAAGCTGGAGAAAAAATTGATCCATAAAGGGTGACTATGCGAGTATTACAGGTACAGCAAATTAGAGTCTTGCGAAAATAGGAACTAGCAAGATGCAAGGAGTAAGACGGTCAGTTAAAATGAAGACGTCCAGTGTCTCGACGCAGAATAGTGCAGGAATCAAATTCTGACGGAAGTCCAGCTGAAGAGCATATTAGAAGACCTCTAGCTGTAGACAACGTAGAACGAAGAAAGCGAGGCTTAAGAAGAAATAAAGGGTAATCACCAATCATCAAGAGTCAATCACGACTAAAGGGAAGGCCACGAAAACTGTAAATACAAGACTTAGCACATAGTCAGAAAAATATAAATTGGAAATAAAAAAAAGTTTAAAAGAGAGGGGAAAAAAAAATAAAAAAAAATATAAATAATATAATAAATAAAAAATTAATAATTACTACTCCCATAGAGATAGACAAAAAAAAATTAAAGAGATTGACAAAAAACTGAACAGGAACCTCCTCCAGACAATACCTAAAGACAAAACACAAAAAAATATAATCTAATAAAACATTAAATTTACGACAGATAAAGAACTACAACATATAATAACAGAGCGAAGGAGACGAACGAGGAAAAGGCGTACGAAGAACGAAAGGTCACATAGGAGAGGGAAAAAACGGAGACATCAACACGAGCAAGGTCCTGTAAAACAAAGAAAGAAAATAATAATGTAAAATTCAAATACAAGATGCATTGACACAGTTCTTAAAGAAAATCTCACACAGCAGGGCGCGACACACGGCCATAATATAAAGACGAAATTTAACTGTTAGCATCAGCCGGAGAACCAGAGGGGAAAACCGCATCCCGCACTAAACAGTTCGACAAATAAGTGTCCCTCGCCGATAATACCTTCATTACTAGTTCCATGACGTAAACCGCTCCTTTAGTACCACACCCAACGAGGGAATCAGCCAGCTCCATTGGGGAAAAACTGCAACTACCAGGAAACGAACGTCCAAGGAAACTAACTCTCATGAAGGGAAGAATGACGGCAGCCGGGAACGATGAACAAGGCCCAAACCATCGCGGCCCGATGGCGTAAAGAAAAAAGGTAAGAGAATCTTCGCTTCAAACCATGACGAAGGTAGAATACTTGCTACTGCTCAGAAGCAGAAGCCGACGGGAAGACAATCTACAAACTCTTCCGTCCAATCCAAGGCTAGACTGCCTCTCTATCTCAATCCTAAAAACTACCAAAAAAAAAAGTAAAATTATTTAAACGACTTGAGACCACGAGACACGAAACTCGCGCTCTCGGAAAAGGCTCAGCGTGACGCTCTAAAAAGACAAGCTACCGAATACAACGTAAACTAAACAATAGCACACGAAAAAACAAAGTGAAAAGAAAGCGCGCACGCATTTCCAACAATAATACTAAAAAAAAATACACATTCACTTCCCTGAAGAGAAAAAAAATATATTTGAAAACAATAAAAAAAAATTTAGTTTACGGCGAAAACTAAAAAGAAAATTTTATTCATAAAAACAAGGTTGACAAACCGTAAATTCCAACATACTTTCTATCAAAAAAAAGACACGGATCTAAATCGTAATTATAACTTAAAAAGAATTTATAAGATCGTTGTATTTTTCTCATGACCGGGGAGAATCAGAAAATAAAGGCAATACAACACGCCTCTGAATACTAAAGAGCCGACAGTTGGACGAACATGAAACGTCAAAATTGTCACGTCGAAGACAAAGCTAAAAAATAAAACACTTAAATAGTTTAACTCACCGGGAGGCAAAAATTTAACAATTCCTACAATCGCGTAGATAATTCCATTATAAATAAGAAAAAAGAGAAAAATAACGCCAATTACCCATTAGTCCGAATGGATCAGTAATCGCGACAATTAATTAAATAAATCATCTAGTAAAGGAAATCTTAACGCGTGGAAAAGTCAAATAAAATAAGCAACACCCGAATGAGACGCAAAAAACTACTAACCAACGCGAACAGAGCGCGTCACGTGAACCCTTTATATATAAAAAAAAATAGATAAGGAGGGGGAACACAGTAACCTCCATAATAATAAACTAAAAGTGTCAGAAACTTAGCAAGTGTCAGGGACAACAGACTTTCACCGAACAACACAAATCGGACCCAAAAAACCCCCGCGAGAAAAGAACAGGAATAACGGTTTCACCTGAATACGTGAAACGCACAACGAAAGAGAGGGAAGCTTAACGCGAGCTCGACATCGGTGCCCAAAAGAAAACCAAGCGCTTAATAATAAAACATAAAGGCAATTTAAAAGGGGTTAAAAAAAAAAACACCCGCGTGTTAAACCCCCCCCCCCCCCAAAAAAAAACGGTACGTAACAACCCATAAATAGTGGTAGACACTCATATGTAATTTCTAATTGTGCGGAATCTCTTTCAATGTAAAAAAAAATACAATTCCATGTGTAACTAATAGCTTTTTCTATATAATCCCTCTCGGGGACCTAACATGTCGCTTTCAGCCATACAGGCCCCGACTAGGATTCTTTTTTATTATGTCCTTTTTTTCAATAAATAAATAAATAAATAAATAGATAAATAAAGTTCCAATGGACCCTAATGGTTGTCCAAACACGGTGACCTAGATCCAATTGCGACTATCATTATTTTTACATTTTATTCATTCATGTCACATTATTCCAAGATGTTTTATACACTGATTGGAAGAAAGTAATTGGACACCTCGCACAGTGCGTGTATTTGCTTTTATTGATAACATCTAATATCCTGTCGGCCCCGCTCTGGCTGCAATCACAGCGGCCACTCTCCGGGGCATGCTTTCCACAAGAGTACCTACGACCCCCACAGGAATCTCCCGCCAAATGTCCCGTACAGCCGTCCACAGTTCAGCTAGTGTTTTGGGGAGTGGGCTACTTACTACCCCTCAACCGACGCTCGACTTCATCCCACAGATGTTTGATGGGATTCAGGTCGGGGCTCTGGGCTGGCCACTGCATGCGTTCAACATTATTATCGGGATACCATTGCAGGGTATCAGCGGCAACATGTGGCTTGGCATTGTCGTCTTGGTACAGGCATGGCTCTAGACCGTAGGTTGTCAAAGGGTTGGGAGAACGGAATTGTCCAGGATGGTAGTGTAATCTGTAGCCCTCATGGTGCCTTCCACCTTCACTACCGGGCCTACGCCATTCCACGAAAAACAGACCCACATCATAATTCCTCCTCCGCCGAACTTCACTGTGTGGATGATACACTCAGGAAGCAGCCGTTCTCCAGGTAAACGCCTCACGCAAACTCTGCCATCCAATCGAAACAATGTGAAGCGGGATTCATCGCTCCAGAGAACACGTTTCCAATCCTCAACGGTCCAATCTTTGCGTTCCCTGGCCCATTGCAGTCTGTTCGTTTTGTTCGCCGATGTGACTAGCGGCTTGTGGGCTGCTGCTCTGCCGTGATAGCCCAGCATGTGGGCCTCCTTTCGGAGGGTCTTGGTGGATACGTGACATCCATGTGCCTGCTGGAATTCCCCGGCGATGGTGGTCATCGTCGAACGTCGGTTCTTCTGTAGCTCCCGCTGCAGCACCCGATGGTCCCTGTCGGTCAATGCGGGAGGACGACCAGGCCTTGGTGCATTCGTACAATGTCCATTCATCCTGTACTTCTTCAGCACATATGCTACTGTTGATTTCGGGTGGTTCTGACTGCTGGCAAGCTCTCGTATGGATGCGTCTTGGAGCGACATTCCAACCAGGACACCTTTTTCGAACTGTCAGCTCCGCCTGTCGCAGCATGATGCCACAGTTAGAGTCAATGGTGTTGTCTGATGACTATCTTTGTTTTCCATACAGTAGTGACACGTGTGGCAGCGGAAAGGTTCATTTTTTGCCGGATGGATGGGAGTCCAATTACTTTCTTCCAATCAGTGTATATTACATGCTATATTTTAGCATTGAAAGTTCCAATGAATCATAATGATACCATTGGATCTTTGAACCAATTTGGATGATCATTAATTTTACGTTATATTCATTCATGTCACATCATTCCAAGTTGTTTGATATATTACATGCCTTATTTTAGCATTGAAAGTTCCAATGGACCCTAATGGTTCCAACAAACCATCTGCCCTGGATCCAATTTCGATTATCATTACTTTTACGTCATATTCATTCATGTCACATCATTCCAAGATGTTTGATATATTACATACCATATTTTAGCATTGAAAGTTCCAATGAACCATAATGATAATATTAAACCACATATCATTGAACATATTTCGATTATCATAAATTTTATGATATATAGCAAAGGTACCCGGTGTTGCCCGGGAAAATTACACTTGTAGGTAAAGAGAACAATCTCAAAAAATTAAATTAAATTTTGCAATATCTTAAAAATAAATACATGAAAATGCTTAGAATTAATACAGTAAAAATTCTTAATGAAAATTCGAAAAAACAATTTTTAAGGGCTCAATGGATGGACCTCTCCAATAATTTCTTACTCACGTAATCTTACTTCAGATGTACACTTGATGTTGCAATTCCCACTCTTCTCTCGATGTCTTGAAGCAAAAATTGGCCATTCATCACTTTCTGTAGCTTAGCGGTCACCGATTCTTCTGTTTACTTGCTTACCATTTGCTCAATACAGCACGGAGCTAAAGGAGTGCTTCCTCTATCGTCTTTCACTCTTTCTCAATAGTCTGCTAACTCATCTCCAGTTACTGATCATATTTAAAGATTTTCAAGAAATTGTTAAGTACTAAGAATTCTCTTTTCTAAGAAAAGCCTGAATAACAGGAATTCTATGCATTGAATTCTATATTGCACAAATTTTGCCTTGCATTGTTGGTCATGAGACATATATTGTTGATCCTTGCATGGTGTTGGTGCATTGCGTGTTGACACCATTGTTGATACCTATTGTTGCACAAACTTTTATTTGCATTGTTGGTCATGAGATATTTCTCATTAATATACCCTGCCATAACCATGAATATCGATTTTTTATCAATAATTATTTTTCTTCGAAATCTGAAGGTCTGAGGGCTTTGCAGGTCATGTATGCGAAATTTTATCAAGATCGGAATAAAACTGTAGATTTGTATAAAAAACAAACAAACAAACATCCTTCTTTATATATATAGAAGACTAGTTGAGGACTTGGCGTTGCCCGGGATATATTACACAGTAGGTAAACAGAACAATCTCAAGAAGTTAAATAAACTGATGTGTCTTTGGAAATAAACTCTAATAGGTTATGCACTGCTAAAACGTGCCAAACACACAAACACACACACACACACAATGAAACATATGCCCACTTTTTCCAATCGTCTGAACGCTTGTTAGGGAGCTGAAGGATTACACCTGTATCTCCTTTACCTCATCGAGAGAGACTGCCCTATCTATATCGTCTATTATATCCATTTCCTGTTCATTGTTACTAATTCTTGGAAACGAATGTTCTATCATTGCATCATCATTTTATGTTCATTGTTATAATTCTTTGAAATGAACTTTCTATCATTGCATCATCATTCTATGTTCATTGTTATAATTCTTTGAAATGAACATTCTATCATTGCATCATCATTTTGTGCTCATTGTTATTGGTGAATTGCGTATTGATACCATTGTTGATACCTATTGTTGCACAAAGTTTGCCTTTCATTGTTGGTCATGAGATATATATTGTTGGTCCGTGCAGAGTGTTTGTGCATTGCGTGTTCATACCATTGTTGATACCTATTGTTGCACAAATTTTTCCTTGCATTGTTGGTCATGAGATATATATTGTTGGTCCGTAAAGAGTGTTTGTGCATTGCGTGTTTATACCATTGTTGATACCTATTATTGCGCAAACTCTACCTTGCATCGTTGGTCATGAGATATTTCTCATTAATATGCCCTGCCATAATCATGAATATCGATTTAATATTAATAATTATTATTTTTCGAAAAGTGAGGTAGACAGTGACCTTTCTCATGCTTTGAAGGTCATGTATGCTAAATTTTATCAAGATCGGAATAAAACTGTAAATTTATATAAAAAACAAAAACAAACAAACCCACAAAAAAACATCCTTCTTTATATATATAGAAGACTAGCAGAGGACCCGGCGTTGCCCGGGATAATTACTCATGTAGGTAAACAGAACAATCGCAGGAAGTTAAATTATTACTCAAATTGTTTAAATAATAACTCAATTAATATAATACAAAGCGAAGGGACTATCCATTCTATGAAAAATCCGAAAAACAGGAATTCTAAGTGATATATCCGTGGCTGTGACTCTTTGTTTTTTTGAATAAACTTTGAAATATCTTAAAAATAAACACATGAAAAAGCTTATAATTAATACAGTAAAAGTTCATAATTAAAATTCAAAAGAATTTTTTTTACATGATTACAATGGTTGCATCTCTCCAAGGATGACACTGCTAGGATTCTTACTCACGTAACCTTTACTTGAGATGTACACTTGATGTTGTTGCAATTTTCACTCTTTGGCCATTCATCACTTTGTATAGTCTAGAGGTCGCCGATTCTTCTAATTACCATTTCTTCAATACAGCAGGGAGCTAAATGAGTGCTTCCTCTGTCGTCTTTCCACTCTTTCTCAATAGTCTGCTAACTCTCCATTATCTCCAGTTACTGATTATTTTTAAAGATTTTCAAGAAATTGTTAGTACTAAGAACTCTAGTTTCTAAGAAAAGCCTGAATAACAGGAATTATATTGCATAAACTTTGCCTTTCATTGTTGGTAATGAGATATATATTGTTGATCCCTGCCTAGTGTTGGTGCATTGCGTGTTGACACCATTGTTGATACTTATTGTTGCACAAACTTTTCTTTGCATTGTTGGTCCTGAGATATATATTGTTGGTCCGTGCAGAGTGTTTGTGAATTGCGTTTTGATACCATTGTTGATATCTATTGTTGCACAAACTTTTATTTGCATTGTTGGTCATGAGATATATATTGTTGGTCCATGCAGTGTGTTTGTGAATTGCGTGTTGATACCATTCTTGATACTTATTGTTGCAAAAACTTTGTCTTGCATTGTTGGTCATGAAATATTTCTCATTAATCTCCTGCTATAACCAGGAATATCAATTTTTTATCAGTAATTATTATTTTTTTCGAAATTTGAAGTAGACAGTGACCTTCCTCATGCTTCGAAGGTCATGTATGCGAAATTTTACCAAGATCGGAATAAAACTGTAAATTTTGCTAAAAAACAAATAAACAAACAAACAAACAAACAAACAAACCCACAAACAAACAAACATCCTTCTTTATATAGATAGAAGGCTAGCAGAGGTATCCGGCGTTGCCCGGGTTAATTACGCTTGTAGGGAGCTGAAGGAAGACACATGTACCTCCTTTGTCTCATCGAGAGAGATTGCCCTATCTATATCCTCTATTACATCCATTTCCTCTTCATTATTAAAAATTCTTGGAAATGAATGTTCTGTCATTGCATCATAATTTTATGTTCATTGTAATAATTCTTTGAATAATTTTGTTGTTATTGGTGAATTTCGCATTGTTATTGGTTAGTTGGGCATTGAGGCCATTGTTGTTGCGAACACGACGGGCCTACTGTTGCACAAACTTTGCCTTGCATTGTTGGTCATGAGATATTTCTAATTAATATGCCCTTCCATAACCTGAATATCGATTTTTTATCGATAATTATTATTTTTTCGAATCTGAGATAGACAGTGACCTTCCTCATGGTTTGAAGGTCAAGTATAGAAAATTTTTTCAAGATCGGAATAAACTATAGATTTGCATAAGAAACAAACAAACAAACCACAAATCCACAAACAAACAAACAAACATCCTACTTTACATATATAGAACTAGCAGAGGACCTGGCATTGCCCGGGATAATTACGCTTCTAGGTAAACACAACAACCTCAAAAAGTTAAATTAAACCTTCAAATTGGTTAAATAATAACTCAATCACTACAATATAGAGCGAAGGGACTATCCATTCTAAGAAAAATCCGAAAGACAGGAATTTACCTCTTCACTGAAAAAATCCATTCTAGGTGATATACCGGGACTTCATTTATCGAAAAAAATTTTTTTAAAGTCTCACAATGGATGGACCTTTTCAAGGATGTCTTTTAGTCTAAATAATTTGTTAGTCACTTAATCTTAGTTTAGATGTACACTTGATGTTGTTGCAATTTCCTTTCTTCTTTCGATGTCTTGAAGCAAAAATTGGCCATTCATCACTTTGTGTTGTCTAGCGGTCGCCTATTCTTCTATTTACTTTCTTACCATCTGCTCAATACAGCACGGAGCTAAAGAAGTGCTTCCTCTATCGTCTTTCACCCTTTCTTAATAGTCTGCTAACTCATTATCTCCAGTTACTGATCATTTTTAAAGATTTTCAGGAAATTGTTAAGTACTAAGAATTCTCTTTTCTAAGAAAAGCCTGAATAACAGGAATTCTATGCATTGAATTCTATATTGCACAAACTTTGCCTTCCTTTGTTGGTCATGAGACATATATTGTTTATCCTTGCATAGTGTTGGTGCATTGCGTGTTGACACCATTGTTGATACCTATTGTTGCACAAACTTTTATTTGCATTGTTGGTCATGAGATATACAGGGTGAATACAAAAGTATGAACCCCCCTTTTATTTTTTGAACCGAAGCAGATATGTCAATTTTGATGAATCCAATGAATAGGAAGTTGTGGGTGGCCTATCGCATGGTGCACTTTTCATCATCCCAAACATGCAAATTAGGACATAGTCAAAATTTATCTCAAAAACCGTAAGGGATAGAGAAAAAAACCCAATTGCAAACTTGTTCAGAATGAAAAGCAAACAAAACAAAAAAAATCGTCCAAATCGGGCCAAATCGTCCAACTTATTCTTCATGCTTTGAAGGTCATGTATGCGAAATTTTATCAAGATCGGAATGAAACTGTAGATTTGTATAAAAAATAAACAAACAAACCCACAAAGAAACAAACATCCTACTTTATATATATAGAACTAGCAGAGGACCCGGCGTTGCCCGAGATAATTACGCTTGTAGGTAAACAGAACAACCTCAAAAAGCTAAATTAAACCTCAAAATTGGTTAAATAATAACTAAATCAGTACAATATAGAGCGAAGGGACTATCCATTCTAAGAAAAACCCGAAATACAGGAATTTGCCTCTTCACTGAAAAAATCCATTCTAGGTGATATACAGGGACATGATTTACCGAAAAAAATTTTTTTAAAGATTCACAATGGATGGACCTCTCCAAAGATGCCTTGTAGTCTAAATAATTTCTTACTCACGTAATCTTACTTTAGATGTACACTTGATGTTGTTGCAGTTTCCTTTCTTCTTTCGATGTCTTGAAGCACAAATTGGCCATTCATCACTTTGTGTAGTCTAGTGGTCGCCGATTCTTCTATTTACTTGCTTACCATTTGCTCAATACAGCACGGAGCTGAAGGAGTGCTTCCTCTATCGTCTTTTACTCTTTCTTAATAGTCTGCTAACTCATTATCTCCAGTTACTGATCACTTTTAAAGATTTCAAGAAAAATTTAAGTACTAAGAATTCTCTTTTCTAAGAAAAACCTGAATAACTGGAATTTTATGCATTGTTACAAATTGAAACTTATCCATGTTGCATCAACATTTTATGTTCATTGTTATAATTCGTGGAAAGAATTGCTTTATCATTGCATAATCATTTTGTGCTCATTGTTATTGGTGAATTGCGCGTTGATACCATTGTTGATGCGAACACGACGGGCCTATTGTTGCACAAACTTTGCCTTGCATTGTTAGCCATAAAATATCTCTTGCTGGTCCGAGCGTAGTGTGAATTGCGTGTTGACACCATTGTTGATACCTAATGTTGCGCAAACTTTGCCTTGCATTGTTGGTCATGAGATATATATTGTTGGTCCATGCAGAGTGTTTGTGAATTGCGTGCTGATACCATTGTTGATACCTATTGTTGTACAAACTTTGCCTTGCATTGTTGTTCATGAGATATTTCTCATAAATATGTCTTGCCATAACCATGAATATCGATTTTGTTTTATCGATATTTATTAATTTTCCGAAATCTGAGGTAGACAATGATCTTCCTCATGCTTTGAAGGTCAAGTATGCAAAATTTTATCAAGATCGGAATAAAACTGTAGATTTGTATAAAAAAAACCCACAAACAAACAAACCCACAAACATCCTTCTTTATATTATTTCAAGATTTATTCATTTAGTCTAGTTTATTTAATTAATTAATTATTCGCTTTATTTATTTTATTTTTTGTATTTATTTATCATTTAATTAATGTATTCTTATATTAGTTATATTATTTTATTTATTTATTTTTATTTATCTAATTCCATCAAAATTTTTTCATTTTATTTACACATTAATTTTTATGGCTTTTACATTGAAATGCCAAAATGCTTAAACATTGCAGCAATACTGCTTTTGATTCTCGTTCTATGCTTATAAGGAGACTCAACTTTGGATTCAAAAGTGTTTGGTTCATTTTTGGATTTTATCATATTTAACGTAATTTTCAAGTAACATGCATTTAACATAATCGAAAATTAATAAAACAGTTTTTAATTTTCTTGAATGGGATTTGAATGGAATTTCAACACTCAGTATGTGATCTTTGTCTTCTTCATCATCCCACCAGTCGTCATCAGAATCCTTAGAAATTCCTGTTTGAATAATTATGCAGTCGAACCTCGATAAGTGGATAGCCTTGAGATCGGATAAAAATATCCATTTATCCGGAGTATGTGGTTTTCGTTTAAAAATATACACTACTTAGTACTAATTGATTTAAACAGTGTCTAATGTTTAATTTAACAATATAAAATTATCATTATCACAAAACAAAAGAATATTCCACTTCTGCATTCGCATTTGTTGATGGATTTTTTCAACTACTAATCCCACAAGTCTCCTCTCGTGCTAACTAAACAGTATATTTTAGAGAAAATTTATGTGTTGTACCGAAAGCTGGGTGTCTTCACAGAATGATGCTCTGTACTAAATTCCGAATGACAACCGACAATCGAACAGTGGAATGTATCTGTATTGGAGTGGAACTTGAAGCATAACTTCCATAATATCACTCTTCATAAACTTATTTCAAAGGAAGCCTGATATACCCACAAAGGTCATCCACACTATGAACGAATAAAATTACCTCCTCTTGGTGGAGGGAAATTTGACTGACGATTGTCTGAGCTTGGAGTATATGACTAAATAAAAAAGCTACACACACGAAACCCAGTGATCTGACAATCGAACAGTGAAGTGTATATTCATTCAGGTGGGACAGAAGCAGTGCTATCACGAGGCTCACCTTTCCAGGATAAATTCCAAATGAAATCAAATGAAGTAGGCAAGAAGCCTGACTAACCCAAGAGGTCTTCCACATTATGAAAAAGTAATATGATTCACCATGGCGTTGCGGGGGGGGGGGGGGGGGAGGGTAACATCTTCCAATAATCCGGGAAGGAGACGTTGCCAATGTGTTCAAAGTTGACGTTAAGAATATGCCTCGGCTTTCTATATTTCGTATGCCATTTCATTTCCGGAAATCTGACCTCATACAGACTTTATATTGTGCCTGTTATAAGCGGAGTATGCATATTGCACAGACTGAAAGGTTTGGCATTAAATTATTTGTTAACCATTTTTTAAAATTCTCAGAAATCACATCTTCATGCTAATCACCGTACGAGTTCCAGATTTGAAAACAAGGCCAGCATTTTTAACTTATCTTTTTTCCCCTCCTGCGTGAACAATAAATCCTGCTCCTTTACTACAGTTTTCTAAAACTTCATTTTCATTATCATTTTGCCAGCACTTTCTGAGAACAGCAATTATATGAATACACGTTTCATCCAAATATATAGGATGGGTTTGTTTTCTAATCTCTTCCAGAAACGACGTCGAGCTACAACTATTTCAGACTTCTCTACGAAAACGCATCTATTAGATTTGCATTACATTTTTTTATGCAAACTCCCCTATTTCTTCTTCTATCATGATTATACGCACTCACAAAAAAGTCATGGCACATCTGCCTAATAACGAGTTGGGCCCCCTCTGGCCCGGATAACGGCGGCGACCCGTCGTGGAAGAGTCTGCCAGATCCCTGAACACAACCACAGACACTGAAAACCATGCCGCTTCCACTGCACTCCATAACGATGCTGCATTTACCAGTTGTGTTACCTGACAGATCGTTCGATGACGTCCCACTAATGTTCAATGGGATTGCAATCTCGGGTACGTGGAGGTCAAATCATTGTCGTGAACTCGGCAGCATGTCCCTCTAGCCACTGCCATGTCACAAGGGCCGTGTGTGGAGCTGCATTATCTTGCTGGAAGATGCCGTCGCCCGCGGGGTAAAAACAGTTCATGAAGCGGTGCAGGTGGTCCCCAAGCAGATCGACGTAGGAAGTGGGTAGGACCCAGAGTGGATGTCAGATGCACCAATGGACCCATTGCATGCCACGAGAAGTATGGAGCCTCCACCTGCCTGAGCGGTTCCCACCTGACAAGCGGGGTCCATGGCTTCGTGTGGCTTGCGCCTAACACGTACACGACCATCGGCCCGATACAATTGAAACCGTGACTCGTCGGACCAGGCAACCCTTCGCCAGTCCTCAGCGGTCCAATGTCGATGTTGGTTGGCCCAGGCTAGGCGTTGCCGATGATGTGCAGTTGTCAAGAGGGCAGCCGTCGTGGCCTCCTGCTCCCAAAGCCTGAAACTGCCAAGGTTCGCCGTATTGTCCTCACGGACACAGTTGTTGGACGTCCCTGGTTGTACCGCATGGTGATTTGAACCGCAGTCGCCCTTCAGTCAGCAGTTGCTAGCCGGGTGACCTGGCGAACACCTCTGGCATCAATGAGGCGTGGGCGGCCCGTCCGCTCTCCGACATGGGTTGTAACCCTTCTTTGGCTGTACTCTCGATAGACCCCTTGCAATGGTTGTGCGGGAAAATTGCAGTGTGCTGGCTACATCTGATATTAAGGCACCCATCTGTCTGGCACCAACAATCATTCCCAGTTCAAATGCGGATAGCTCTCGGCGTGCTGCCATTTCTGCAGCTAGTATTTTGCTCACAATGATTGTGTGATATCAAGGAAGTCTGCGCACCTGCATTCCGAGAATGGAAGCAGCGAGATATGTATCATTACGGACAGGGAACCTGATTGGAGGGGTGTGCCATGACTTTTGGTGAGTGAGTGTATATGAATCACCTTTATTAATGTTAATGATATAAATAAAATATATACACTGAAGAGCCAAAACATTATGACCGTCCCTACATTGGTGAATGAACACGTCTGGATCACGTGGAACATGTAATTAAGTGGGAATGGTATTTAACTGCTGCTGGAGAAGGTAAGGAATCGGTCTTGCACTTAATTTTGCGAGTGATGGGAAAGGCTGCTGATGTAAGCGAATTTGATAGAGGGCAGATTGTAATGGCCCGAAGACTCGGAACGAGTATCTCCGAAACTGCACGACTGGTATATTGTTCATGATCTGCTGTTGTTAGTATTTATGCAAAATGGATAAATAACGGTGAAACCAGCAGTAGACGCCAAGGTGTTGGACGCCCACGCGTCTTCAAAGAAAAAGGACGTCGGAGACTGTCCCACTTGTAAAGCAAGATCGGCGCCAGACAGTAGCTCAGGGGGTAGCCCAATACAGGTCCAAGTGCAAGCCCAATGCAGGTCCAAGTGCAAGTGTTTCGGAACACACAGTTCAGCGGACACTGTTGGGTATAGGACTGCGTGCCAAACGTCTCACTCGTGTGCCTCTGTTGACCAAGTGTCATTGTCAACTACGCCTACAGTGGACCCGGAAACATGGAGACTGGACCATGTTTATGATGGATCACGATTTCTTATTCATCACATCGGTCGAAGAATCACCTGCTGTACAGGGTTCGCCGACTCCCCCCCCCCTCGTACAGCAAGTCATACACAGGCTGGTGTTGGCGGTATTATGCTTTGGGGGACGTTCTCATAGGCGGCTCTGGAATCCGTAGTTGTGGTAGAACGGACCATGAAAGCTGCGGACTATCTAAATTTACCACGGTCTTTTAATCTCCTGTTCTGTGGACACGCGCAAATTCTGTTGTTGTAGTCAGCAATTGGATTGCTGTATTAATGGAAGAAGCGATTTCAGTCTGAACATCACTGCGGACCAGTTGCACCGTTACATAGCCTCTGTCTTTCCAACTGGAAATGGAATCTTCCAGCAGGACAACGCCCCATTTTAACAAGGCTCGAATTGTGTTGGAGTGGTTCGAGAGGCATAAGGATGAATTCTAATTAATGTCCTGGCAAACTAACTCGCCGGATCTTATCCGATAGAGCACATTTGGGATGTCATGGAGCGGCGGCTCCGAGCTCAAACATCACCACGTGGGAATATCTCGACTTTGCGTGGCCGCTACTTAGACATTTGGTACAATTTGTCTCCAGTCATCTACCAAGAACTTGTGGCATATGCCAAGGTGTGTTGCAGCTGTTTTGCAGGCCTAAGGTGGCGCAACGCGTTATTGAGTAGGCGGTCATAATGCTTTGGCTCTTCAGTGTAAGTTCTGATGAAAGTAAACTTGTTGAGGGATAGAAGAAATTGCAATTTGTAGATAGACAGACGGAAGACGGGTGAAATATAGATGGAATACAAAAGAAATGTTGAACAAGGCACAGATATTGTAGGAAGTAAGGTGGTACAGTTGGAAGACAGAAGAAATTTTGACAGAAGGTATGGTTAGGAAATAGAAATGTTGAACAGGGCACTGATATGTATGTATGACTTGATGATGTAAAGATACGTTTCAAAATTGGGAATTTAAGGAATACTAAAGTTTCTGTATAATATAGCATTTAGTTAGCTTAATTTACTCTATGGACGACAGGAGACTTGTGGGATCAGTAATTGAAAATAAATCCATCAACAAATGTGAGTACAAAAGTGGAATATTCTTTTGTTTTGTGGTAACTGATAATTATATATTATTAAATTAAACATTAGACAATGTTTAAATCAAATAGCGTTGAGTAGTGTATTTTTTTAAAAAGAAAACTCCCTGCTTGAAAGTATATATTTTCTTCCAGTCCCGAGGCTGCCCACTTATCGAGATTCGACTGCATAATTATTTAAACAAGAATTTTAAAGATTCTGCTAACGACTGGTGGGATGATGATGAAAACGAAGATCACACATATAGTGCTAAAAATCCATTCAAATCCCATTCAAGAAAATTAAAAACTGTTTTATTAATTTTCGATTATGCTAAATTCATGTTATTTTAAAATTACGTTAAATTTGTTATTTCTAAGATTATGTTAAATTCATGTTATTTTTAAAAGAAAGATTCGTATATTATAAAATTTCACAAGGAAATTACGGTTTTTAAATTTGTCTGTTAAGATTAACATAAGATAAGTTCAAACAATTATTTATAATTGTGTGATTAATTTAATAGGTCTATTTTTATTAATGGTTATAGAGCATAAAATCCAAAAATGAACCAAACACTTTTGAATCCAAAGTTGAATCTCCTTACAAGCATAGAACGAGAATCAAGAGCAGTATTGCTGCAATGTTTAAGCATTATACATTTTGGCATTTCAACGAAAAAGCCATAAAAATTAATGTGTAAATAAAATGAAAAAATTTGGAATGGATAAATAAAAATAAATAAATAAAATAATATAACTAATATAAGAATACATTAATTAAATTATAAATAAATACAAAAAAATAAAATAAATAAAGCGAATAATTAATTAATTAAATAAACTAGACTAAATGAATAAATAAAATAATATAAATACATAAATTAATAAAATAAAATCTTGTAACATAAGAATTAAATTTAATCATTGCTCTGAAGACAAATGCGTTAGCGAAAATCCAACAATATGAAATAATCCATCGTTTCAACAATGGTCTTGAGCAAGAGCTGTACTCCCCTTATTCTGTTAATCGAGCATTCCACTCAGGGCTCTAAATCTTGCGGTACAACTATACATTCATTCACATCCAGATATTCCCAAGCTTCATCAAAAAACACCCCGAGCAAGGCTGGGTATATCAGCTAGTTAAATCTAAATTTATGTGTAGTTCAAGGATGCAAGTGCTAATAGAGATATTTTATTTTTTTAAACTTATTATAAATTTCAAAATTATAAGCATAAGCATAAAAATTTATTTAGAAAATTACATCCCAGGAATCGTAAACATATGCCTCAAACTTTGCTGAATGTTTTAAACTTAATGTTTTAAACTTAACCAGATTCTTTTTAATGTTGTTTAATCCACGTCTATTCCAAAGAAGTAATGTTAATAAAAATCTTTTAATTTTTAACACTTATAAATTTAAAAATTATAAAAATTGTATCAAAATGTATTCAGAAAATGACTGCTCCGGAAGCTTATAAGTTTATTTTTATAAACTTGCATTCGAAGAAAGCAAAGGAAGCTAAACCGAATTGTGCTCCCCACCAATCAGAGAGCGGAGTCAATTCTTCGACTAGTTGCACGTTTCAATTTTTACTCTTTAATAATGTCGAAAAAAAAACCAGCAGAGCAACTTGCCGTCCGCATGATTGATTCATTCGTCAGCCATTCACAAATAAGATCCAATGACGAACGCCTAAATAAAAGTTAATTGTGAACTGCCTCCAATTTTCTCGCCTCCCGACTTTCTGGCGAGGCGATTTTGGAATGTTTTTAAGAGACGTGGCGTTTTCGCAGACGTGTGATTGTGAAACGGCCTTAACAATTGTTCACTCTGCTTTGTTAACATGGCTGGCTTGCAGTGTTGCCGGATCAGTGGTGTCTTTTAAAGCGCTTGTCCTTGTTTTCATTGTTTTGTGCATTGTTTAACAATGTCCAACAAAGGACAAGCGCTTTAAAAAACACAACTGACCTGGCAAAACTACTGGCGTGCCACTGTGGAAGCGGAGCTGAAAACATTTGTTCACTCTGCTCTGTTTACATGCCTCGGGTAAACAAAGTAAACTTTTAGATTTCATTTCAGTTCGTGTTCGAAAAATATTTTCCAATGATCCGTGTATTAGTTAATAGTTATATTTATAACTGTGTAAGCCGTGAAATGATTACCATAATATTATTTGTAAATTAACATCGACGAACATTTCTAAGATAAATAAAATGATGCTCAAATGTACACAGCATTTTTGTTCTGTGAGTAAGAATAAACGGTTAATTTTCACTATCCGGAACAATTGCATAGTCGTTTATCGAGATAAATTCAAATATTGCTATTGCGTTTTTTCTCATCTCCAAATATCATTTTTGGTTGATTTTTCAGTACCTTTTACAACTCTCGGCGCTTCGGGCCTCATTGGTACCTAAATTGGTTCTATCTATGACGTCTCTCTCTGGGAGTTACCTAAATATACATACCTTAACCTGCTTTGGTCACAGTGTAGCATTTCCTTAGTTTCCCAAAAAGGCAGAGAAAGCCAAGACTTCGTTTTAAGTTTTTCCCTATTTTTTTCCCCCTAATTAACATTTGCGATTGTTCCGGATAGTGAAAATTAACCCTCGACAAAAGTGGATATACCGGTGCCTGAGTTTCTGTTGCTTTGCACTTTCAACGTATTTGGTTCTGATCGTCAAATCATAAATTTCACAGGAACATCAAAAACATCAATCCTTTTGCACGTGCGTACAAGTTGATGAAGGGTGTCTTTGTCTACTCCACAGAAAACGTTCAAATGTGGAAAATACAGCACGATCCCAAATGATATAATTTGCCAACTGTCAAATTTGCCGTGTTTGAAGTCGACGATGGAGAACCAGCCGCCATTTGAGCGAGATTCATGTATCTATCCAAGAACGGGGAACAACTGACAACACATGTCGATTTTGTGTCCAGTTTTGAACATCTATCCATTGACTTACCCTTGTTGTTTCGTTATGGAGAAGAAGCCTGGAAGATGAAATTCAGGATCACAGAAGGGACGAAAGTCAACATGTTAGCCTTCTACTCCTACAACTTGTACGAAAGCCCAAGACTATTTAATCCTGTGACGCACGCGAGGAAACTTGCTCAGCAGTATATGGTGGACGCATTTTTAAAGTTGAAGGAGACCGGCTACATTGGGTGGAAGAAAATCAGAAGACTTTGAGAGTGGAGACTTACCATTTGGCTTAATGGTTTTCATTCACAATCAGGCTGTTAACTTTCATATGAAAGCAGGAAAGGTCTGTGTTCTACGTACATCTAGTACTGGGAGCAAAAGCGCATTGCAGCAAAACTTCAGGATGCAATGGGCCATGGTGGCAAAATTCGAGAAACGAGATATCTTCTCGTTCTTGAAGATATCTAAATGCAATCTAAATTGGACATTTACATGCAATCTAAATTGGACTAAAATAACAGCACAGCTGTCTCCGTACGAAACTTCGAAGCATAGATCCGACATCGACGCGACAGTCTTGGATGAAATTGAGGGCATTTGTCGACGACCTGACGAAAAACTCGGTGCTGGGGAAAGTGTGGCATGGATGAATGTCATTGAGCTAGTAATAGAGGTAATGAATTAGTTTAGACAAACCAATATAAAATGGAATGATTCTCAAAAGGAATTATTTGAATGTATCCACTTCTTCCGAGAATAGCTATAGTTCTCAAACCATAAATTTCACAGGGTGTAAGCCTGCCTGGCTTGTCTCTAGAAGTACTTTGAGGGAAAATAAAATGTGTTGGGTAGCAATGATTACTGTTTGTACCTTTTGTATCAGAGCTTTATAAATTATAAAATACTATTATTCTATCCCGAATCAATTAGAGCTATTGTTTTATTTTTAGGTGAAGTTTCAGAATTTCTTTAATGTTCAAAAATTTTAATTCTTTGATTGTGACATCTGGTTGTTGGGGCTTCAGTTTAATTGAATTGTCGGTTTAGACATTTTTACTTTTAGGGATAAGCCTAATAGTTTGGAAATAGTTTATTATTAATTAGAAAATAAGCTTGAAATTTTATTATTTTTATCCCGTCGTGTCTTTTTATTTTTTTTTTGGAGGAACGACCCCGAAGTCTGTCATCTGCTTTTGTGTAAGTTTTTCTTTAGAATTTGCACACGATGATTCGAAATACCGTGCAAAAACAAAATAGCTTTATGGCAAACGCTGACATCTTGTTGTGTGTCGTCAACACGAATGCGAACTTTGTAGCAATAAGAGGAAGTATGAAAATTAGCCTCTCTGATTTATCTTTCTGGTTACTTCGTCGCTGAACATATCGCTGGTGGTAAGTCCACTGAGATATTTATTGTGCATTGTCATCTCCCAACTGATTAAAAGGGGAAACTATGCCTTGTCGTCAGGAGTAATAATTTTGAAACACTTAAAACTTTCAATTTGGTTAGAATTTCAAAAAACCAATATTTTTCAATACACACTCACAGACTCTGCCTCCATAGGACTGCTGCTCCCAATATTTTGAATTTTTGAAATTCTGACTTCGGATTCTAAAATGCCATCAAAAAGTAGAATAGGAATGTCTGCAAAACCCACTCTCTATCTCTTTGTCTTCATCGATAAAATTGGGTTCAAGACTTTAAAACTTCCACACTTTCAGGCCTCTATCTCCTAATAACAAGGAAATGTGATGTGACAGGAAGTTTAAATTATCAAATTCGTTTTATATGACACAAAATACTTCAGAAAAACCCTTGAACGTTCCGGAGGTAAAAATCGTGTTTCTTGTGTTGGTAAAAATTTGTAAGATCTTTTCTGGAGGTTGCATTATTTTTGATAGTGTATTTATTTGATAATTTATTTTTAATTTTTAATTCACCTTAAAATCTATTGTCCAATTTCTTTATATTCAGTCACATGTGACTGATGCTAGACGACTACTGGCTCCCGAATTTGTATATTGATGACTAATTAACATAGGAAATGTTCATTGTTTGCTATTAAATATTGTTGTAAGATGTGTTAACCTATACGTGTTCATCCAATTACTATTTACTTCTGAGGAAAATAGTTAGAATTGTGAAATCCTATTACACATTTAAATATCTAACTTTGTAAATTTAAATAAGTAAGACGTTTAAAGCTTAATTTCATTTGTATAGGATTCTTGAATTGCACCTTAGAATTATATGACTGGTTGGTCTTTTTGCAGTACTGAATTTTATTATTAGGACTGACGGTCGTTTCGGTGATCTTTGCCATTTTCAAAGTTAGCAAATTAGGTAGTTTAAAAATTTAATAATATTATACAACAATATTTATATTTGTAGTATTAAAATTCAGATATAATTTAAAAACGAGTGATATTGCCAAATGCTAAAAGTAATCAATGGAAAGAAAACACCACATATAATTTTCTCAAATACAGTTAACTTCAATATTTTTATTAAAATCTTAAAAAAGTATTTTTCAAAATAAGCGCTGCAACTTTCTGATTTCATAAATATCAACTGAACGAGCAATGCATATTTAAATTCTAGGAGATCTTATTATAATGTCGTTAATACAATTTTTTTCTGCTTATGCATTACGTTTTCCAAAGGGGACATCTGGATTGCAATTTCCAAGCCAACATCGTTTGACAATCCCTGATCTTTTTGATTCTTCGGTATTTTCTTCAGCAGATCGTTTATCTTGTCCCCAGTCAGTAGAGAAAGTTAGTTGTGGGGAGCGTTTTCCCTGACCCCAGTCAGTAGAGAAAGTTAATTGTGGAGAGCGTTTCTTTTCCTCAGCTTCATTTAAATCGAATTCTTCTGGAGAGCGTTTCTGTTGTTCTGAAGATGGTAACCATGACCTGCGATCTGCCTTATTACCTTCTGCTAAGGAACTGCATTCTATAACAAGTAACAAGAAAATTCCTCCCAGAATTTTAAGTGATAGATCCATATTAACGGGATACAAATTTTTCCCTAAATATTGGAGAAAATAAAATCAGCATTTTATTCTTTAAATTAAAAATTATTCTTTGGAAATTACTTAGATTAGAATTTCAAACAGTAATTTGTTCTGTGACATTAGAGATAAAGTGTGGTTTTATATTTTCATTTTTATAGAATCAGAAAAAAAATAAAAAAATTCTTGACAAAGCCTTTAAACTTGTTAAAAATAAAATATAATAAAATGTTAAAATGTTGCAGGAAATGATTGGATTTGTTGCATAAGAAACAAATAAGAATAACTCACTTAAGTTGTCTATATAGAATGAGATCTCAGGTGCTGTTTTACTACGAGATTTAAAATTAACAAAACCTCCATTTATATATATACCTCATCTATGAGAAACCTCTTTGTACCTTATTTGAATTGGAACTAATGTTCCTATTGTTGAGCTGTAATTAGTCTAACTTACTTTCGTAAAAATTAAGTTCATTAAAATGCCAAATAAAGTTCATTAAATTGAAGTTCAATTTAATTCAATAGCAAATAAATAAATTCAATAGCAAATAATTAAATCTCGTAATTATTTCAATAGCAAATAATTAAATCTCGTAATTATTTCCTTGAAATTGTACAAAATTAAACTTGAAGAATCAAGGAAACGTTTAATCACTGCAACACTTGAATTTAAGCTGATGTTAAAAATTACTAAGACAACAATTCTTAATATCTGATTATATAGAAGTAACATAATAAGAGCGTTTAAAAAATAATTTATTAGTTATATTTTCATTAATTATCTCTTTTATTTTTAAAATTGAATATGAAGATGTATGTGTATACGTATTATAAAGAATATTTCGTTACAGACTTTTTTAAAAGAAAACTTTCCCACACTTCAATAACAAAAAATTTCTTATAGAGCTTATATAAAAGAGTGACGGCGTTCCGCAGCAACCAATCACAGCGTGTAACTGGTATACAACATGGTGGCAGCAGCTTCAGCTGCCAATCAACGGCGGAGCTGAAGCTGCTGTCGCCATATTGTAAGGCTCATGAATAAGCTCTATATCTTCGGCGACTAAAAGTTCCCCTGATATCGTTATAAAAATCTGTTATAATATGCGGTTATAATGAAAAAAAAATATTTTTAACAAGTAAGAGCAATAACGAACACATTTTCAACTAATTATGATAATAATTTTGTGGGATCCTCACCTAAGTGAAACTGAAAGTGTTCAAGAGTAGGAACGCAGTTAACCCTCCTACGCGAGTTTAAAAATAGATGTGCGGGACTAGAGGGAAGAAGAGAGAGAGAGAGAGAGAGAGAGAGACGATGGAGGAACTACGATGAGCGACGCATGACTATAGACGTTCTTTTTAATTTTTAATTCAGTTTGTAAATAGTTATATTCTATCATTTAAATAATTAAATTAGTTTAGTATATAAAATACAGTAGTTGATTCTTTAACAAGTAAATTCCTGCAACATCTGTTATAAAAGTGTAAATAATTCATGAACATATATCCATTTTAAAGAAAAAACAAATTTTTTAATGTTTAACTTTTCATTTCTTCTTATGTTCAGGTTTTGATGTCTTTGCTTCTTGCCCATATTGGGCGCTATAATAAAATAACTTAAAATAATCGTTTTAACAAATAATTTCGAAGTTGTAGAATATTTACAGTTAGGCTTTCGAATACAATATGCTGGATAGTAGTAGTCTTCAAAAAAACATTTGAAACACAAATGTGTGTCGGTCTTTAAAAGCAGCGTTATAAAAATTAAAACAAAAAAAAAGTTAACGTGTGGACTGGAACCACGATCTCGTGATTCCTACGCCACGACGTTACCTATTTGGCTGCCGCTGTTCTGATGATTGCCAAGGTACAGTTAACACTAGTTATATAACACAGACTTTAAAAGGGATTTTCTCAAAAATAGGGCCAAGTTGGAGGCTGCGCACTTGGTTTTACGAAAAGAGCATATCAGACTACCTTCCTACCAAAGGGCATCAGAAAACCCGATTGTTCGTTGGGGCCCTCTCCTTGTAAGTAAAGAAAACCGAGGCATATTCTTGATGCCAACTTCGAAGACATTGGCAACGTTTCCTTCCCGGATTATTGGAAGATGTAATACCACCCTCCCCCTCCCCTCTCTCCCACTCCCACTCTCCTAACAATCATCAATCTTATTTTTGTTTTCTCATTATGTGGAAGACCTCTTTGGGTTAGTCAGGTTTCTTGCCTATTTCAGTGTATTTCATGTGGAATTTATTGCGGAATGGTGAGAAACGTGTAGGCACTGCTTAAGTCCCACCTGAAGAAATGTAAACTTCACTGTTCGCATGTCGATTGTCGATTTGACCTCGTCTGCAGTACGCCTTGAAGATGTTCGAAGACTGGTTTAACTGCTGGAAGCTGAACGTCGGAAAATGCAGGGCTCTGTACTTCAACAGAAAGTTCAAGCGCCCCCCAGATTCTCTTATTTTATTCAAAAAGAAAATAGACTGGGTAGATAACTACAAATACCTTGTCGTTATCATCGACTCAAGACTCTCGTGGAATCGTCACTTAACCTACGCTCTGAACAAAGCAAAGAGGGCTAAATACAGTCTCATAGCTCTCCTGGGTCGCAACAGCACTCTCAGTATCGACAACAAGTTACTTCTGTACACGTCGATTATTCGGACCATACTCTAGGGCATGCCTGCGTAGGCGAATATCTTTAGAAGCAGATGGAGCGAGCTACAGCCTTTCCAGAATGTTACCCCAGCTTGGCAGAAGGACTATGAAAAACCAATCCATCCACTCAGATTTAAGCAAGGCCCATATCGGAAAGTTTATACAGGACCACCTTTTGATTATGGTGTAGAAGATGAAGATTCACGAAGACAATGACCTACTGACTGGAATATTGAAGAACTCAATGGATATGAAGTGGCATACGAAGAATCGATAACCGAGACACATTCTTGACGTCAACTTTGAAGACATCAGCGTCGTTTCTTTCCCGGACTACTGGAAGATATGATAATCTTTTCTGGTTAGGACCGATAAGTACTTATGTTTTCACAATGTGCGTCCTTCCGTCCGTTTGTCTGTCTGTCTTTCTGTCTGTCTGTTGCTGCTTCAGCGTTTGAACGCTTCCAAATTTTCGACTTCCGTTTTCGCCATTCGACAACTTAGGGAAAACGAAAGAAAGAGTTCGTTGGTGGAAAAAAATCGGTGAACTGCTTCCGATTCAGAAGGCCACAAATAATATAGGGGACCACGTTTTTCACTATACAATTCCATGTATAAATGGCCTGTGCACTGACAAATACTGTTCTCTCTTTGGTATTCCATACTTAAAACAGAGAAAAGGCTTGTGAATTAAGTAAAGACACGTGATGGTCTTCCTTCATGGTCAATATCCGTCAAAACTGGTTCAAGGGTATGGGGTTTAGTGGAAACTGGAAACTCTCAATGCTAAGATATGTCACGTATTTTATCAAATATCCTGGAATAACATATCATGGTTGAATATTAACGTAAAATTAATGATAGTCTAAATAGGTTCAATGGTATGTGGTTTCATGGAACCATTATGGTTCAGTGGAAAAACTTTAAAAGATCCGATTTGGCATGTAATATATCAAACAACTTGGAATGACGCGTCAGGAATGAATATAACATAAAATTAATTATATTCGAAATAGACTCAAACGCATCTGGTTTAGTGGAACCATTATAGTTCATTGAAAACTTTCAATGTAAGATACAGCATGTAATATTTCAAACAACTTGGGATGATGGCATGAATGAATATAACGGAAAATTAATAATAGTCGAAATTGGTTCCAAGGTACCTGGTTTAGTGGACCCATTATAGTTCATTGTACCTTTCAATGCTAAAATATGGCATGTGATATATATCAAACGACTTGGAATGATTTGCCATGAATGAATATAACGTATAATTAATAATAGTTGAAATTGGATCAAAGGCACCTGGTTTTGTGGAACCATTATGCTTCATTGGAACTATCAATGCTAAAATATGATATGTAATATATCAAACGACTTGGAATGAAGTGTCATGAATGAATATAACGTAAAATTAATGATAGTCGCAATTGGTTCCATGATTCATGTTTTAATGATATCATTATGAAACCACTGGAAACTTTCACTGCTAAGATATGGCATGTAATTACTTACGCCTTATATTATCAACAGTTAGCGTTAGGCAAATTTTAACAATAGCTAATAGCTAATCATTCCTTCAATGGTACAAGCTTACATAGAAAAGCGTTGACAATATATGAAAAAAGAATTGACTCTTACACAGATTTCATTAAATACGAATGCTTACAAATTAAAAATTCGTATATGTTTTAATCTATAGAGAATTGCTAGTTTCTCCATTTAACTTTTGAGGTAGTTTTATTCTGTTTGAACTATACATTTCCCTTAGAAGTACGTTTTGCTTATTAACCAGAGGCTTCCTTAGCAAACCTATCTAATTTTTAACAACTAAAGGCTTCTTTAGAAATCAAATGCTTTCCTCGAATGCTTTAAAATCCTATCGGTCCTGGACATTTCGGTTGCCTGATTTGTTGTATTATTATTTCGTTTGTATTTTCTTTCTGTCAATCGTCAATCTTATTTTTTTTGTATAATTTGGAAGACCGTTTGGGTTGGTCGAGCTTCTTGACTACCACAGTGTATTTCTTTTGGAATTTATTCTGGTTCGATAAGCTTTGTGAAAGCGCTGCTTTCGACCCATCTGAACAAATATACACTCCATTATTCGATTGTCGTTTGTTACTTGAGTAAGGGTCACTTATGGTTTCGTAGACCATGACATATCCTAGAAGTCAACTTCGACGATATCGACATGGGCGTCTTCCCCGACTTCTGGATCTCATAACACGCAGGTGGGTGATAACTACGCCAATCCACAATCTTATCCCTCGTCCTGCTATGTAAGGACCCTATCCTCAGGATGACTCAAGAGGACCATCAGACTTCTCCTCTGTCTCCGTGTAATTTCACTGGTTACGCTTTTTTGTTCAGTTCACTGCTCAATTGTCGATCGATTTATTACTCGAGGTTAACAAAAAACCTTTGCAGTGTTACAGCTGTCTACGATTCGGTCACGTCTGCCAAGGTTGCACCGAGTCGCCTCGACGAATTGCGCTGGCAACCACCAGTCGAGGGAATGTAATAATGTTAAGGGCAAAGACCTCCCCTAAATGCATCCGATATGATGGTCAGCACATTTGTAGTTACATTAAGTGTCCTAAATTTCCCCATGTCAAAAGACTCAAAAGCAACAAAGTACTAGAAGGAAAAACATATGCTTCGGTTGCATTCAGCGCTGATGACAGATATGGTTGACCAAAACGAACTATGCAGCATTTACAGGCTTCTGGGGAATTTGTTAAACTTCAACAAGAAAAGTGGTAAAGTAATGCCACAGGTCGCGTCCCAGGAATCTAGTAAATGATCATGCAGGACCATTAATCATTGAAAAGTTCGTTGTAATATATAGAATGCAAGGGGAATTGCTCGTAAGCATATCGAGTTTTATAATTTTCTTGTAGACTGGAATGTCGACATCGCCTTTGTGAGACGATCACTCCCAACTATGAATGAAAGGAAGCAGTTTCCGTGATCTCTAATGACGCTGACGCAGGCGAAATCAAGCTCATCTCATTCACAACAGAAGCTAAACACAATACTCGCCTAAACACAAGATTGATCCATGCGAACTTGATGAGCTTCTTTTCGGGCCCATTCCAGTAATAATGGCGGGTGATTTAAATGCCAAGCACCACGCATGGAACTCACAACGCTCCAATCAAAATGGAAACATCTTATATGTATAAGATTAACATCTTTATTATAGCTCCCCTTGATGATACGTACTACTGTGACGTGGTGGATATAGCAGTTCTTAAAGGTTTCTTCAAGCCCTACAATATATTTACTGTAGACGACTTAACCTCTGACCACCGACCAGCCATGCCTATCTTCGAGGGCTTAAACATTGATGTGAAGAAAGGGCTTCTCTCCAAACAGGACTGGAAGCTATTTAAGTATATTCTTCAGGAAAATAGAATTCCATACAATGAGGTTATCGACAACGAGGACATCAACAAATATATCAGTGCAGTCACTCGTGTTATCGAGGATTCTGCTACTTCCAGTACCTCCACTGCTGATTGAAAGCGTCCCGGACACTCGACCTCCCTTCTTACATCAGGGGTATCATTTTTGAAAGGAATTCCTATAGAAGACTACCGAAATCCAAGCGACTACCCTTTTTCAAGACTAAGTACAACAGACTCTCTTGCCAGGTCTAGGAAGAGGTTAAAATTCTACGAACACAAAGGTGGAGCGAAAAACTGAAAACCTTGTCCGTCCTGGACAATTCGCTCTGGGGTACTGTGAGGGCCTTAAAGGGTAACAGACTTATCCAATTGCAGGCAATGACAACGTTGTCATCAGTGACGCGGAAAAGGCTCAACTGATCACAGATTCTCTGAAAAATCAATTCATCACGCGTAGTGAGACAAACTTGGACAGCCTCCAAAACACTCAGCTAGTTAATGATGGGTGTATTGCTTACCGGTGCATTCATCATGTTCCTACCCCTGAAGAAATCATTAGAGCCCAAGAAATCTCCGACGTCATCAAGCGACTTAATACCAAGAAGGCAGCAGATATTGATTCCATCACTAATAGTCCTCTCAAGAACTTGCCTTCTAATATTGGCTCGATCATTACCAAAGCCATGAATGACTGCTAGAAACTTGGTTATTCCCCGACCAGTGGAAAGAGTCCGTCATAGTTACCATACAAAAGCCTGGTCTAAACCCTGCCTTGCTGCAGCCTCATGCCCAAAAACTTGCTACCTATGCTATATAAAAGTCTTTGAACGCATTATTCTGAAGAGGTTTAAGGAATTCTGTTTAGTAAACAATCTCGTCTGTGATGAGCAATTTGGCTTTCGCTGAGGTCACTCCTGCCAACTTCAGATCTGGAAACTTGTTGCAAGTTTAATCACTCCTCTTAACTGTGCTAAATAAGGTGTCTTCTTGCATGTCCGTAAAGCTTTTGATCAGGTTTGGCACAAAGGCCTGAAATACAAAACGTTTACTTGTGGATTTCCGGACGATCTTATTGCCTTCATTAGACCCTTTCTGTCAAACAGGATATTTCGTGTCAAGGTTGTCTACTCCATGTCTAACCCTTGTGGCGTCAATGCTGGTGTTCCCAAGAGCTCTTTCCTGGACCCTGCACTGTTCAATTTCTGCATCCATGACTTCCCAACCTTTACAAAGCTTTATCTGTTCGCTGACAACGCGTCCATCATGACTAATGACCACAATACCGCTCACATCATATCTCGGTTGCAAAGTGCCTTACATCAGTGCGAGAAATGATTTGCTTAGTGGAGACTCAATCTAAATATTGATAAATGCAAGGGGATATTCATTATGAAGAAACTTCGAAAACCCCCGAGTCCTCTATTCCTATCTGGCAAAGAGCTCGAATGGGTAAAACATTGCAAATACCTCGGAATGGTGGTAGACGCCAAGCTAAATTGGGGCGACCGTGTATCCTGCGCCATCAACAAGGCAAATGCAAACTTCGGGGGCGAAACAGCGCGCTTAGATTGAACTGCAAACTATTGCTATACAGGGCGGTAATCCGAACCATTTTGCTTTACGGTATGCCTGCCTGGGCAATAAGATGTAAATTCAGATGGAAGGACCTTCAAACATTCCAAACGGTTACCTTGAGGACCATTGCCCAACTTGACAGGATAGTTGCAACAAATACTTCTATTGCCGACGATTTTGATATACCTCCCATTGAAATCACGTCCAGGAGTTTCTGAAAAAGCTTCTTCCAAAGATGAAGGACCATCCCAATCCTCTGATTGCAGGTATTCTTGAGCATCTGCTCACCTTTAGAAACTTCCTTGTCACATCCAAAAGGTCATCTTTTCCGAATACTGGATCTCCTAGCTCCTCGTGTCCCTCGTTAATCAGCAAGCAACTCTATCGTCCTGATAGGAAAGGATTCCATCTTATTCTCTGGATGACTTAACTAGGTTTCATCTGGCTTCTTGCCTAGTTCAGTGTACTTCCTCTGGTTACTTTCTGAGCGAGTATCGCAGTGAAAGCGTTGCTTTCGGACCGCTCGTTTCGTTTTCCCTGCACGGTTCGATTTTCGATTGATTGATTGTCGATTTGTTCCTCGATTCATGCTGATGATGGCTACTTAGTAGCCGAAATGTAATTTAGATATAAAACAAGTTTTGTGGAAACAGTGGTATCCATCGTCTCCCCCTCTGATCATCACTTGTTTTCAAGTAAAGCATTACATCAACTGGATAAATTAATACTCCTGTTTCGGTCTTTTTTAAAAAATACTTCAATTATAGCATGCTGAAATGTAGCTGGTGCATTTGTTAAACCAAACGGCATACGAACATTCGTGACGTCCACAGGAAGTTATGAATGCAGTTTTCGGGATATCCTCTACTTCTGATGCAACGGTCCTGTTTTTAGATCTATTGTTGTAAAATTCAGCATCTGACAATCTGTCTAATAAATCGTCAATTCAAGGCATGGGGTATACGTCCTTCTTTATATTCTTATTTAGTTCCTTGTAATCCACGCCCATTCGTATTGGAGTTGTTGAATGATTTGGCTGTTTTGCTATTACGAGGGGCGATTGATAAATAAGGTCTGCATGGCTGTAACTTTTTTATTTCTTAACCGATTTTCAAAATTTTTTTGTATCTTATACTGACATTTGTCCTCTATGTAATGCACTATTCACTTTTCGACATAGTCCCCATTCCTTTCCAAGCATTGCGCCAACGCGTGACTAGTTGGGTGAACCCGTCGGAGAGGAATTCCGGCGTCGTTGTCGACACCAGGATTGATTTACATCGCCGTCAGAACCAACTCATGTTTCTTCAGGAGCTCTTTCTTCTTTAGGAAGTGGTGAAAGTCGCAATGTGCAAAGTCTTTCATTTTTGAACTGCAATTTTTTATCTTTGAACTGTAGGCGCTGCAACGCCTCTGGTGTGTGGTGGCTCGTGTGGGGCGGACGTTATCGTACTCCAGAAGAGGGTCCAAAGCTGCCATTCAATCCTGGTATCGACAACAACCCCGAAATTCCTCTTCAACGGGTTCACCCGAGTGGTCAAGCGTTGGCGCAATGCGTGGAAAGGGATGGGGACTATGTCAAAAAGTGAAGAGTGCATTACATAGAGGACAAATGTGAGTATAAGATGCAAAAAGAATTTTGAAAATTGGTTAACAAATAAAAAAGTTACAGCCATGGAGACCCCTTTCAAAGTCATTACTCATTACAGCCATGGAGACCTTATTTATCAATCGCTCCTCGTACAATAGAAATGTAAGATCTGTTGTGTAAGATCCAGACGGCGCGCAGTGGGGCCAAATACGATAATTCTTGGCAAAAAATATTTTATTGCTTCTTCTTATATGAATGATTAGTTAAACACTATGTAACATAAATACAAGTGTTTTTAAAAATTATTAAGTAGCGGAAGAATGGAGCTACTTCTTGTTTTCACAATGCCGGTCTGTCTTTCTGTCCCCTTCGTAATTTCCGCATCTTTGAGGTAGAATGTTGAAATTCGGAAGATAGCTTACTATGGGCATGTGCATCTTCACTATTTAATTTGGTTTTGATTGACCCACTAGAGTCGGAGTTTCGGGCCAAAATGTCCCAGTAGGGTGGTGGTTCCTTTTAAATATAACAATTCCAAATGGAGCAAATATGTGCAGCTATTTTTTAAATTTTCAGCAAGAACAAATCCTAAAGAAACCGCGAATGCTAAAAGTTTTGACATGATATGCCCTGATATATTATAAATCTCCCCAAAGAGACGCTTATACTCTCGAGTTTTACCTTTTACAACGAGACGTTGTTACATCTCAATAATAAAACAACTAAATACATCAAAGTGTGTTCGGCTCTTGTAAGCTGCACGAGCGCCACCATCGTGTAGGTTCACAAAGTATTTGTGGTCATGAGACTGGGAGCTGAATGAAATGAAAATGTTCTTTCCTTATTAAATACGCTTTCCAGTGTGTTTTAGGTTTAATTTCACAAGACCCGAAATACTTCTTTCCTTTAATCGCTTTGTCCATAGCTGTCTTTGCTGACGAAACCTGTTTTCAGATGGAAATGAATAATATTTTGTTCCTTCTGGGCGTCTATAATATGAATTTGAACATTCTATTACGCAGTACATCATACAGGGCATATTTGAGTCAATTCAGAAAATTTATACAAAAAATAAAATCGTTCAAATTGAAATAAATTTGCAAGCCCCCATAGAAGACAAGCACAACGTATCCACAAATAGTTTACTCACATTCCCGCCAGGTGGTGCTTCGATCTAACTTGCAAGAGACGGATATGATGATTAAAAACTGTTCTTACCTAAAGGTTTACACGCCATGTTGAATTGGAACCAAATATTCCTAAGCACAGAGGAACACTGCTCGTAAAAACACAACAGTAGATTTCACACTAATAAGCACAAGCAGTCAGTTGTCAGAATTAGCAACTTTTGACACGTCCGCATCATGTGATAGGTGGCGCTACCGTTCCCGCATTAAAAGTATAAAAAAATAGGCATACCGCAAGACGCCTTTATGATTCAATACTGCACTACAATATTATAACTTAAGCGTTTTCGAGAGCTCAACTCTCATCTTCAGAAGTTTGGTGGAAAATGATATTAAATACCGCTTAAGAAATTAAAATTTATAAAAAAGGAAGTCATCTGACTGAATTCTTAGTGACTGAAGAAGATATCACATGATTTTGTAAGATATCCGCAGTTTTCACCATGCTTCAAATATTTGGACTTTTGTCAAATTTCAAGGTGTGGATATCGGATTTTAACAATTTATATAATGTCTGTTCCTTGTGGATTTGAAACTTATATGAAAATTCAAAGCTGCTGATAAAGGACATTATTTAAAATTGTATGTAAATGAATTTGGAAAATATTTGTTAAATTAATTAGGAGATGGGTTAGTTGCACTGTTAATTGAAAGGGGTTTGAATTTTTTACATCATTTTTATTTTTTTATATTGTTGGTATCTTTCAAGTTTTATAATAAACTAGAAGAGGTACCCGGCGTTGCCCGGGATAATTACACTTGCACAATCTTTTCCTTTCATTGTTAGTCATGAGATATTGATTGTTGGTTCATGCAGAGCGTTTGTGAATTGCGTGTTGATACCATTGTTGATACCTATTGTTGTACAAACTTTGCCTTGCATTGTTGGTCATGAGATATTTCTCATTAAAATGCCTTGCCATAACCATGAATATCGATTTTTTATCGATATTTATTATTTTTCCGAAATCTGAGGTAGACAGTGACCTTCCTCATGCTTTGAAGGTCATGTATGCGAAATTTTATCAAGATCGGAATAAAACTGTAGATTTGATTTTTGGAGAAAATTGTAGTATATTTATCCCCAACATAAAAAGTATTTGTATGGATGTATATCTTTGAACGTTTGATTTCTTGGCTCTCATTTTAAGCAGTCGGTGTATCAACGTTAATCGCCCTGTATGCGTCGGACATTTTACTCCTCCGAGACGTGAAACTATCACCGATGCAGCCTTGTCACGAATTTCAAGGCCTCTGTAGTCGCTACCCCAATGGTCAGGTCTTCATTAATTCATCTTCCCCACATGGCCAGCAGATAGCTACCATTGTCCTGAGCCCTTTCATCCAGACAGCCAATTATATGTGTGACTACAACTGCAGGGTGATATTGCTGGACATTTTAACACCAGTGTCAGCTTCCGAAGGCTTAATGTGTATGCCTCGTATAACAATGCAGAGAAACGAAAACTTTTCAGTCACTTAGAAGTGTTTCTATGTTCATCTTTAACTGTGGTGATTGCTGGTGACTTTAATTACTATCCAGATGGAAACAACATATTTTTATCTGGATATATGCACCATTTATATCAGAGCACACTGCTAGACTTATGGACAAACTCTTCACGAAGAAACCAACCTGGGTTCACACCATATTAAGGACCCACAACAACTGGATTAGACCTATTTCTTGTTGAAAGTGTTTGCTGATACACTAAGAACCAGTGTTTTCGAACCAGTGTTGCCATCATGTGGTCCTGGCAGCCCCAAGTACCGGCATTATCATCGGGAACCACTATTCTGCCATCTTGCAGCTGCTTGATGAACATGAACTATTATCTGCTTGATGATGAGAGACATTTGACATCGTTCGCTCAGTTCGTGGAAAGCCACCTCCACTTGTCACCAATTCTAGCCTTGCGGCTATTCATAAAAAGATCTGCCAGTTTTTCCAGAAGATGGGAGTTAATCAAGCTAGAAGACGTCGTCGCCAGCTCCTCATGCTACAAGAGATCTTGAGACTCCTGCGCAATTCTACGCTACGGGAGGAGTATGTTGCCAATGTACATCAGGTTCAGAATAAAATCAACGCCTAGATGTTCCACAAAGCAGCAGGTGCTGATATGTGTAACATGTCAGCGGCGACATTTGCAGAGGAGGGATGGCGTGTGACCACCAAACGATGTGGACGCCTGGTTTAGATAGTGGACTTGTAAAATCCAATGCCCTCTTTTTGTCTTTCAACGCCCATAGACATAACTCGACCAATTACCGAAGATGAAGAAGTTCCTGAAAATGTGTGGCCAAGTACAGTCCAGTCCGGGCATAGATGATTTAGTATACTTCTTTTACACCAGGACCTGGAACATTCTTGGGCCTTTTCTTGTGCAAGTGCTGAATTCCATCATGGCCTCCTCCATCACATCAGAGTTCACCATAGGAAAGATCATTCTGCTCCCTAAATCATCAACGCCCGAGCAAGGAAACTTATGCTGCAGATTTCTTCAACATCAGACAGTCCTGCTCTATTCCATCTCGCAGGATGTCCAATGTGTTATGGACGAAACCAGAGTGCGTCATCAAATTCTTGCTATTCTAAACTTCGACCAAGAAAAGCCTTTTGACAAGATAAATCACATTTACTTTTCAACATCTTTCGTCATCTTCGTGTTCGGAATTTTGCCACCATCATAACATCACTGTATGCCACGGCCATCTCATATGTGTGTACAATGGCTTATGTAGTTATGGCTTATCTCCCACCTTCGAACTTTCAAAGGGTGTCAGGCAGGAACGTCCACTCTCTCCTCTCCTCTATACCCTTATTTAGAGCCGTTATTGCGTTATCTGAATCGTGATCCTCATACTGAAATCAGTTTTCAATATGGCCGATAACATCAGTCGATGAAAACTTCCCTGAGCATATACTGGGGTAGATATGTGCTACTGACCTCGTTGAATGTACTTTTACTTTCTACCCCCTTTTTTTGATAAGTTCCAATTCACCTCCGCAGCCATTATTTTGATTTTTATTGGATTGTTTGAGCATGGCGAAGGACGACAGAAGTAAATTAATGTTTTTCCTTTAATTCCGCGAGAGTAAATGCGGTAAAACCCAATAGAAAGCAAATTAACATAAAAAATAATAATAATGAACACTTTTATGAGGGGAGGGAAGTATAGAATTTTTTAAAAATAAATATGTTCATTATTATTATTTTTTCTGTTAATTTGCTTTCTATTGGGTTTTACCGCATTTACTCTCGCGGAATTAAAGGAAAAAACATTAATTTATTAAGATTTATAACCCATTCTTATTTTATTCGACGACAGAAGTAAAAAAAAAACAAAAAACCCTCCTATAAGCCTACTGCTTTGGTGGTCTCGCCGCTCCCTGCCTCTTTGGACGAATCCATTGCTGCCGCCATAAAAAAAAGAATTACGGATTACTTCGTTAATCCCACCAATTTGGACAAACTAATTGAGGTACTTTTTAAACGGTTTTCTACTCAACATGATACCATTCTGTCAGATTTGATCAACAGGGTCTCATCAACTAAGGCAAGATTAGATGCTATCGATGCTTGCTTCAGTCAAATCGACGCGGCGTTAGCTCACCCTATTCAGCAATTCACTCCTCTCGACTCTCCCATTGTCTCACCACTACACACTCAGCTCAGTGGTTTACAACTACATTTTGACGAGCTTGAACAACGTTCAAGACGCAACAATGTAAGAATATACGGTCTCCAGGAATCGCCATCGGAGGACACCGTGTCGTTATGCTCCGAGCTTTTTCTTTCTAAATTAGACGTGTATCTGGATCCGGTTTTTATTTCCTCTGCAATTCGTATAGGCACTCGTATGTCGTCTAGAATTAGGCCCATGCTATTGCAGTTTTCTTCATCATTCAAAGACACAATAATCAAAAACCGAAGTAAACTACGTGGACTGTCTATCCATATTGCGGATATCGCCAGCTCTGCGCTGCGAAAACTAAATTTGGGCCACGTAACGCCTGGACTTTCGCGGGGGCAGAGTTTTTACGAAGGACCCAACAGGCTCAATGATCGTCATCCCTTCCATCCCTGCCCTCCAACGCATGTGCTTCACCTCAAATGTTCCATCAGAGTAAATTTAGTTCTTGTTCTCGTTCAACCTTTCATATTAATTTAGTTCTTGTTTATACTTAATTTTAAGTTCTGTTCGTTCTCTTATCCTTTATAATATATTTCTTTCTCTTGTTTTTTCTTCCTCTTACTTCTGTCCCTTCCTTGCCTACAGGTTCTTTTTTTCCCTCTTTCTCTTTTCTTCTTTTCTTCTAGCCTTTTATTTGTTTATAGTATCTACCTCAATCTGCTCTCCATTCTCTTCCATATCTTATGCTTTCTCCGTCAAACCTCCTACGCTTTTCTTTTGCTTAAGCTCTTCGCAGACTTCGCATGGATTTATCCTCTCTTCATGCTTTCCTTGCTTTTCTCCATTCACAACCGCAAATTATATCTCTCACAGAATCCTGGTCTAAATTTACTGCTGACATTCCTCCTCTCTCTAATTTCATTTTTTAAGCCTTGCACCATTAGAATAAGAAAGGTGGCGGTATTCTAGTTTACATTCCTAATTCCCTCAATTATGAACTTGTGCCTAATTACTCTTTAATTACTCCTGACTTCGAAATTCTTACTTTACTGATTAGCACGAAGCTTGTGTTCATTTCAGTCTACGCCCCCCCCCCTCCCTCAGGACAGTTCTTTTCTTTTTTTTTCTTTTCTCTCGTCTATGATTCAGGACTTTACCTTCTTATAAAATCTTTATCGCCGGTGATTTCAATTTGGATTTCTCTCGCGCATCTGCAAATGTTAACTCAGTTCCTGATTTAATGACTAAGTCCGGCTTAGTTCCTCTGATTGAGTCTTCCACTCATCATTCTAGCTTTTTTAACCCCTACTCCCTTCTCAATCAATGCTTCTCTTCTTCTTAAGATAATACGTTCAGCGGCTCCATTGATGCCGCCATTTCTGATCATTTCCCAACTTTTTCTCTCCAGTCGTATTCTCCGCCTCCACAGACATCCTCGCTTACTGTTAAATCGCAGCTTATTGCGATTAACAGATTGGTAGCTTTTAACTCCTTTCTCGAAAACAACAATTATTTGGTGAAAATATCAATGATTTCTTCTCTAAATTCCTGTTCACCTAGCAAGGTATTTACCAGTTGTACCTCCTCCTACCTCAAAAATTAAAACCCCTTTCTTAACATCTTGGATGAATTGCAAAATCCTCTCTCTTATTGCTCATAAGAATGCTCTTTATCGTAAATTTAGACGCTTTCCGAAATCATATAAGAAACTTAATTTTCGTTCCTTTTCCAAACATGTCCGCTCCGAAATAAAAAAAACTAAATCCATATATTATGCTCGCCTATTTAATAACATGGGCAATAAACAATCTAAATAGAAAGCCATCAGTAATTTAATTCGAGGTGCCTCCAATCAAGTTTCCCCATTCTCAGACCCTGCATCTCTCGATTCCACCCAGCTTAGGTCCTTCTTAGCTACCTTACTACCTCAGGATCCCAGTAACCCCTCTCTACCAATACATTACCCTTTCTCTATTCCCACTAACCCTTCCTCTTTCTTCATTACCCCAACCTCCCCTGATGAAGTTCTTTCCTTTATTTCCCGTCACCCTGACCCCCTCGGCATTTGTCCCGAAATTATCATTTCGGCCGCAAATGCCCTTGCGTTCCCTCTCTCTTGGTTATTTAAAATTTCTCTCTCCAAAGGGATTTTTCCCTCTTGCCTTCGTATTGCCAAAATTATCCCTCTTTATAAAAAAGGTGACTCTACCATTTTTTCCAATTACCGTCCTATCTCAATTCTTCCTTCTTTCTCTAAAACCTTTGAAAGCCTCTTTTATACCCGTCTTTCCTCCTACATACTTAAAAATAATTTGCTTTCTGCTAAACAGCATGGTTTCATCCCTAAACGTAATACAACTACAACTTGTTTTGAACTGACTGAATTTATTATTTCCAATATGGCTAACAACATGTTTGTTGTATCTCTCTTTGTTGATTATTCTAAGGCTTTCGATTCCATTCCTCATAATCTCCTTCTATTTAAGCTGTCTCACTTTTTTAATATCCGAGGCCTCCCATTAAATTGGATCACAAGTTTTTTATCAAATCGTGTTTATTCTTTAAGTTGATTTAATTTATCCTCTGATCCAATTACTCGTAATGACGGGGTTCCCCAAGGGTCTGTCCTCTCTCTCCTTCTTTTTAATTTGTTCATTAACGATCTTTCCTATATATTTTCTCCTATTATCTATGAACATAAGTTTAATACTATTCTTCATAAATTTTTCCTTTGGAACAGCACCCACCACTTGCAACTGACCCTTGATAAAACTACTTATATAATTTTTTACTGAACATAGCAAAAAATTTGACCCCAATACCTTCTCGCTTAAATACAACTCTCAATACATCACTTCCTCTAAGTCCTTTAAATATTAGGAAATTTACATATCCCACAAGCTGTCTTGGGACACGCATATAAACACCTTTGCCTCTACCTTAAATTCGCGTCTCGGTTTATTTTCCCGTCTCCATTACCTTTCCCCCTATATCTTGTTGTTGCTTTACTACGCATTAATTCACTCCACGTTCACCTATGGTATACAATTTTGGGGATCCTCCACCAAATCTAACCTATCACGTCTTTTCCGACTCCAAAAATGGTTCCTTCGAATTTTTTTGAAATTTCGAAAGCCATCCTCTGTGTCTCTCTTATTTAATTATGTTGGTATTACCCCTATTCATCAACTTTAAACTTTTCACCTGGCAATGTTTATTTATAAAGCTCTTAACAACCTTTTACCTCTTTGCCTCATTCTCCCTTTTATACCCATTACTATTCCCCCATACAATGTTCGCCATTATATTCCCTTCACTCTTCACAGGATTAGTCGTTCATACCAATGTAAGAGGCTTTGGTTCAGCCTACCATCGGAAATCCGTTATTCTTCTTCAACAACCAATTTTAAAATTAAACTACTGTCCTACTTGCGCAATTCTAGCTAAATTTTTTTCCGGTTTAACTTCCCTTAATTTTCTGCTTCTGTATCTTATTATATTCTTTATATATGTTCTACAAATTGTGTATTATATTCTTTTTTATATGTTCTTCAAATTATTTTTTAATCTGCCCACCCTAGGACCTACCTCGTCGGCTTTTTGTCATACTGGCCCCGGGTGGATGCTCTGTATCCCTGTAAAATAAATAAATAAATAAATAAAATAAATAAAATAAAATTAATTAAAAATATGATTTTCCTTCAGCGTTAAACTCTATCAAAACGCTAGCATATGCAGACAACGTTGTGTCGTTCGCTTCAAACGCATACGCCTTGTATATTTTCAGACAGATTTTCGAGCAGTTATGGGCCTCGACGGGGAACTGTATCAATCTTCAAAAGGAGAATATTAAGGTCCGTCTCAAAAATATAGAGACTTTCGTAAATTAAAGAAAACTTTCCATACGAGGATGTCACATAAAAACAAAAAATATACACATTTTATTCGTATACTAAATAACATAATCCTAGAATTTCAGGAGAAATTTATTTTTCATTAATTGAAAAAAAAAACAAATCAACATTTTATTACAAAAAAGGTGTCTCAAAAGTATAGAGACTTGCCAAGAAAATTTGCTTTTAAAACTAAATACTGTTACCTGTTACACTGGATTAGTTTAAATACACGATCTTTCATCGATTTTATTAGGTGTTGAAGCAGATCTGGTGACAGATTATACCAGCATGTCTCAATTGCATCCTACAACTCCACAACAATCGAAAACTGTCGCCCATTTGCATAAATAGTGCGTGTCATGATGCCCCATAGATTTTCTATTGGGTTTAAATCGGGGCTTCTCGCTGGCCACTTCATGACGGTTAAATTATTTGCATCGAACCATTCCTTTGTTGCCAGTGATCTATGAACGCTGACATTGTCTTCTTGGAAAATGCCTCTTTCTCCAACCAGATTCTGCAGAAATGGCAACAAATGACAACTTAAACTCTTGATAGTTCAGAGAATTTTGCCTTCCTGAAAGAATCGATAAACTCGTAGTATCATTGAACGCAAAGCCTCCCCAAACCATCACACCTCCACCTCCTTGTTGTGTGCTGTAAAATGCCTCCGGTTCTCGTCTCATATCATGCCAGTAGTAAGCATTACCGTCCGGCCCATCTATATTCCACTTATTTTTTCATCAGAAAAAATCACTTGATGCCATTCATCAGTCCAGGACATATGCTCCTTGGCCCACTGCAATCTTGTGCTGGTGTGTCAGCGATGGTCGTTTCTGTTTTTTAGAGTACACTAAGTTGCCACCAGCTTTGATCCGTTGGTGAACAATGTATTTGGATACATTGCACACAAGTTCATGTGATATCTCTCTCAATGACAGTTTTCCAGTGGTAGCCAGGCGAATGATACTGCGATCATCTCGATCGCTGGTCGCTTTTGGTCGTCATGTCCTCTTCTGCGCTGTAGATATTCGTTGTTCTGAAATTACTTTGTGGGCCACAGACTTGGATCTTTCAATTTTCTTGCATATTTGTTGAACTGTGCTGCCTGAGGCCTTCAGCAGCCAAATTTCACTGATCTCATCTTGAGTGAGGTCTCTTCCACGTGGCATTTTTAAAATTGACAATTTCATTCATTCACATACAGTTTAAATAACCGATTTAATGTAAAACTTTAACATTTGCTTTAAAACATTAGCATATTGGTCCATACCGACTCTCTTTCGAGGGGAGTCTATACTTTTGAGACACCTTTTTTGTAATAAAATGTTGATTTGTTTTTTTTTCAATGAACGAAAAATAAATTTCTCCTGAAATTCTAGGATTATTTAGTATGCGAATAAAATGTGTATATTTTTTGTTTTTATGTGACATCATCGTATGGAAAGTTTTCTTTAATTTACGAAAATCTCTATACTTTTGAGACGGACCTTACGCCAGAATCTGTGGACAAACATCGAATACGGGAACGAATAAATAGACCACTATTCCACATAGGAATTTTTAATTTTAAACAGCCGTTTACCTCTACTGGTCGTGGTCGATAGTTGGATGCTGAAGAAGACAGCAGTGCTGCCAAAATACGTATCCGGAAATTAAATATTCTTATGTGGAATAGTGGTCTATTTATTCGTTCCGGTATGCATCAATCTTGTCAGGTCGAGGTATCTGCTAAAGGGGTTTTCTGATCTCGTGGGGTGGCCAGGTTACAGTGCATGTAAAGTGTCTTGACAGGAACTTCCGTTTTCAGGCCTAGATGTCTGGCGAGGTGCGATATTATGACGTCCCTCCGGGGCGCGGACCACAAGGGCAAATACACCCGGGTGGAAATGTGTCAATTAAAGAGTATTTGGGCATGTATATGGGCTTTTTAAAAAATGCAACCTGAGTGGGTAATATGTTTAGTAAATAAGAATTTAATTTCTTATGCTTAAATTTGTAATACAAACTGATTATGCAAAAACTAAAAATGAGGATCCCAAAAACATAAGCAAATGAAATGTAAAAAAGAAATTGGACGGGGCTGTGTTGGGAAAGAAATTAAGTCGTAGAATACATCCTGTGGCCACCTTTTGAATAAGAAATAATTTTGTACAATACAATTTAAGAAATTTAATTTCTGATATAAAATATTCAAGTAACGAACATACTTGCATTATTTCATAACTTTGTAACCAGACTCGTTATTTTTTTTAACTAAACCTTAATTATAAGACATTCTCAACTTAACAATCAAGGATCTATGATATGAGATGTAAGATACAATGGCAACAGACTGGAATGACTATCATTAATTTTACATTATATTTCGACTATCATTAATTTTACATTATATTCATTCAT